>JALMQS010000811.1:0-416282 GCA_024734495.1 Forficula auricularia
AATTTATAAATCAATTAATTTAAAAGGAGTAAATTTTTTCTTTGGATAAATATATGAGTTATGTTAACAAGTTAAAATATTGTTTACAAATAATTGTGTTACTAGCTCCAATATGGAAAAATATTAAACATTATTTCTGTTTTGACTAATGCCTAGTAGTCAATGAATTCATTTTTTAGTCGATGAATACATTAACTAGGTATAGTGTGCATTTTATTATTAAATTGATACCCTGCCTAAAAAATGAACCTATATGCATTCATTGACTAGTCAATGTATTCATTAACTGGAGTTTATACTTTAACTGTATCATACCGTACTATATACAATATATATTTTTGTAAAAAGGTTAATAAAATATTAAAATAAAGTTATTATCAGTTCCGTCCATAGTTTGTATTAATTTCAAAGTTTTTAATAGGAAAATAAGTAGAAGTTTTTTTTGTGTGACTATTTTATTTATCAGTCAAAGTTTCGTCGAATTTGCCGACTATTTGAAGCGTTGAAGAAGTCGTAAATGTCGTCGAAACGTTGGCTGATAAATGAAAAAGTCACACATAAAAACTTGTCCTTATTTTCTTATTATAAACTTTCAAATTAATAAAATAAAATAGCTTCTGAATTTTCTCATGTC
Organism: Forficula auricularia; assembly: GCA_024734495.1. Lineage (NCBI taxonomy): Eukaryota > Metazoa > Arthropoda > Insecta > Dermaptera > Forficulidae > Forficula > Forficula auricularia. The sequence continues at coordinate 635 of JALMQS010000811.1, forward strand.
GGGATTTTGACATTCGGGATTTTGGGTTGAACACTATTAAAACGGAAAGACCGGATTGACACTTTTGACCTGCCAAGTAGTTTTTGAATAAGTTTTGAATCTGATTAATATTTATCAGAACTGAATATTTATTTAGGACCTACCTCTTTAGTTACTTCTCCACTGATCCACGATAACAGAAATAGACCAACTAAATCCGTTAAAAAATAAATGGAATATGTCCAATAATTTCCCTTATAACCGATGTAAATAAAAAAAAAGTATCGGTAATCATTTCAACTGAAATAGTTGCATAATATAAACAAATATAATATCCAAAAGTGTTCGATATTTTATCCACAATTTGACAGAGATTCATATATATCAATCGTATCTGTTCAAGAGTGTATTCTAGATCTAGATGATTTGTTATCTGAAGTGAAGTTTTGCAATTATCAATCGTTTTCATCTGCAATTTCCACTGATTTCCAAGATCAGTGAATCGAGATTTCACATTGAAACAAAAGAAGATGTAGATGTATATCCAGATCTGTCGAAAATTGTAAGAATACAACCAGACACGTTGATATAAAATGTTATTCATAGATGAATTTTTAAAGAAATAAAAGTTCATTGTAAAAATAAGAAAAGTTGAGAGAATAGTAATAACAATCCATACTGATCCGCGATTCATATATGGATTGGAAACGTGTATTTTAAATTGATTCAAATAATCTTTATCAAATTGTGTTAATTCTTGAACTAGAGTGGTAATCTGTTTTGGAAACATCATTGGAATAAGAAAATAAGATAAAATACGAATAAGAAAAAATCGGTTCATAATAAATTCCCATCGAGAGCTTGGTTCAAATAAAATATGTGTGGTCAAAACGAAGATCCCTAGGATGAAACTCCATATCCATGCGAAACTCCAAAATTTATATTTCAATTTGGTATTTAACGGGAAAATCGCTAAAATTCGTAACACATATGCTAGAGATTTTAAATTTTTTGCAAACATCTCTATTATGATAAATTTCTTGAAAGTTTAATCTAAATGCCTATACACTTCCTTTTTGATTTTCAATATTCATAACCTCAATTAAATATGGGTTCATAACTTCAAAAGTTATTTGACCTTATAATATTTTATTTATTTCACAAATCCGTCACACTTGTGTTAATAGTATATTTCTGATCTGAATGCAATTGAGAAATTGTCCTAAAATTTAGTACTAATGTTATATAAATAATTCATATCCGAAATTATTTATCTTTATTTATTTAATGTTTATCTATTATTTGTTAATGTCCGTGTAAATTTAATTTAACTTGATCGACCATAATCGAAATGGAAACTCTTCAGCTTTCAATCATCACAAGAGCATTATAAAACTTTCACTGAGTAAAATAATTTTTTTGTTATTCAAAATATTCTTTAATTAAATTGATGTTCGATTTTTCCATTAAATTTATTTGCATATTAGATAGAAATGTTAATTTAATTATTTTTTATAATTCCACTGTAATTACATTGTACAATTTAATAGAGAGACTATAAAAAACACTCTAAATAGATCAAAATAGGTTAATTAATGGACTATCTTTTAACAGTATTTTAGCAGAAATTAATTCGAATTCGAAAATTAATTGAGATAAAATGATTTTTTCCGAAATAATTCATTAAATTATTTTATATTAAGAATTTATAAAAAAAGTCAAATACGACTGGAACTCACATTTCGAGGGAACCGAAGTATTGTTTTTTTGCCCTTAAAACTAATTATATAATAAATAATTCATATCCGAAATTATTTCTCTTTATTTATTTAATGTTTATCTATTATTTGTTAATGTCCGCGTAAATTTAATTTAACTTGATCGACCATAATCGAAATGGAAATTCTTCAGGTTTCAATCATCACAAGAGCATTATTGAAGCTTTTACTGAACAATATAATTTTTTATTATTCTAAATATTCTTTAATTAAATTGAAGTTCGATTTTTCCATTAGGATACTTTGCATATTAGATAGAATGTTAATTTAATTATTTTTTATAACTCCAATCTAATTAGGTACATAGTACAATTTAATATAGAGAATATATATATAAGAAAAAAAATTACTCTAAATTAGTCAACATAGGTAAATTAATGGACTATCTTTTAACATTATTTTAGAGGAAATTAATTTGAATTCAAAAATTAATTGAAATAAAATGATTTTTTCCGAAATAATTTATTAAATTATTTTATAAGGACTTTCACATATTCGAATTTATATGTATGGATGGAATATGTCTAAACGATTATTAAAAGAAACAATTTTTACATATTCCTTTCAATATGATATTAATTTAAATGTCCCCAGGGAAGAGACAAATTAAAAAAAATGATAATAATTAGCATCGTAAATTGGCTTATGTCAAACAAGGCCGAAAAGCCAAAAAAAAAATTAAATCTAATAACAATGCCTTATTTTTAAGGAGACAATAAAAGAGTAGTTCCTTCTGCTGGAATTATAAATTTTATTTATGACAACGTCGGTATAAATAAAATTTATAATTCCAGCAGAAGATACACTCTTTTATTTTCTCCTTAAATATATAAAAATTCTGCTACCCTCGGAACAAAAACTTTCAATTTAACAATATCTTAATTTATAAATCAATTAATTTAAAAGGAGTAAATTTTTTCTTTGCGTAAATATATGAGTAATGTTAACAGATTAAAATATTGTTTACAAATAATTGTGTTACTAGCTCCAATATGGAAAAATATTAAACATTATTTCTGCTATGTCTAATGCCGGGTTGTCAATAAATTCATTTTCTAGTCTATGAATACATTAACTAGGTATTTTATTATTCAGTTAATACTCTGTCTAAAAAATGAACCTATATGCATTCATTGACTAGTCAATTTATTCATTAACTGTAGTTTATACTTTAACTCTATCATACCGTATATACTATATATATTTTTGTAAAAAGGTTAATAAAATATTAAAATAAAGTTATTATCATTTCAGTCCATAGTTTGTATTAATTTGAAAGTTTATAATAAGAAAATAAGTACAAGTTTTTTTGTGTGACTTTTTATTTATCAGTCAACGTTTCGTCGACTTTGCCGACTATTTGAAGCGCTGAAAAAGTCGGCAAAGTCGTCGAAACGTTGACTGATAAATGAAAAAGTCACACATAAAAACTTGTCCTTATTTTCTTATTATAAACTTTCAAATTAATAAAATAAAATAGCTTCTGAATTTTCTCATGTCGGGATTTTGACATTCGGGATTTTGGGGTGAACCCTATTAAAACGGAAAGACCGGATTGACACTTTTGACCTGCCAAGTAGTTTTTGAATAAGTTTTGAATCTGATTAATATTTATCAGAACTGAATATTTATTTAGGACCTACCTCTTTAGTTACTTCTCCACTGATCCACGATAACAGAAATAGACCCACTAAATCCGTTAAAAAATAAGTAGAATATGTCCAATAATTTCCCTTATAACCGATATAAATAAAAAAAAAGTATCGGTAATCATTTCAACTGAAATAGTTGCATAATATAAACAAATATAATATCCAAAAGTGTTCGATATTTTATCCACAATTTGACAGAGATTCATATATATCAATCGTATCTGTTCAAGTGTGAATTCAAGATCTAGATGATTTGTTATCTGAAGTGAAGTTTTGCAATTATCAATCGTTTTTAGCTGTAAATACCACTGATTTTCAAGATCAGTGAATCGAGATTTCACATTGAAACAAAAGAAGATGTAGATGTATATCCAGATCTGTCGAAAATTGTAAGAATACAACCAGGAAGCGTGATAAAAAAATTTATTTTCAGTTGTATTATTAAAGAAAATTAAGTCCATTGACAAAATAAGACAAGTTGAGAGAATTGTAATAACAATCCATATTGTTCCTCGATTCATATATGGATTGGAAACGTGTATTTTAAATTGATTCAAATAATCTTTATCAAATTGTGTTAATTCTTGAACTAGAGTGGTAATCTGTTTTGGAAACATCATTGGAATAAGAAAATAACATAAAATACGAATAAGATAAAATCGATTCATAATAAATTCCCATCGAGAGATTGGTTCTAATAAAATATGTGTGGTCAAAACGAAGATCCCTAAAATGAAACTCCATATCCATGCGAAACTCCAGAATTTATATTTCAATTTGGTATTAAACGGGAAAATCGCCAAAATTCGCAACACATATGCTAGAGATTTTAAATTTTTTGCAAACATCTCTAATTATGATAAATTTCTTGAAAGTTTAATAAAAATGCCTATATACTTCCTTTTTGATTTTCAATATTCATAACCTCAATTAAATATGGGTACATAACTTCAAAAGTTATTCGACCTTATAATATTTTATTTATTTCACAAATCTGTCACACTTGTGTTAATAGTATATTTCTGATCTGAATGCAATTGAGAGATTGTCCTAAAATTTAGTACTAATGCTATATAAATAATTCCTATCCGAAATTATTAATCATTATTTATTTAATGTTTATCTATTATTTGTTAATGTCCGTGTAAATTTAATTCAACTTGATCGACCATAATCGAAATGGAAACTCTTCAGCTTTCAATCATCACAAGAGCATTATAAAACTTTCACTGAGTAAAATAATTTTTTTGTTATTCAAAATATTCTTTAATTAAATTGATGTTCGATTTTTCCATTAAATTTATTTGCATATTAGATAGAAATGTTAATTTAATTATTTTTTATAATTCCATGCAATTACATAGTACAGACAACCTCTTTGTTTCTCTTTGTAAATACGACTGGAACTCACATTTCGAGGGAACCGAAGTATTGTTTTTTGCCGTTAAAACTAATTATTATATGCCTTTATTTAAATTGGGTTTTCTGACTGTCTGTTTGCCTGGATAAAATCTTGTAATCCGAATTTGACTCACTTTTATGGACCTGATTTTTTCGAAATTTTGCTCACATACATACATATTTGGGAAGACAATACAATATTTCCTTTTCGGACAGCAGGGTGATATGTTTATTTATCCCAGACTTATCTTAGAGCAGCCTGTTTTTCATCAGGGTATGCATTCATATCAAACACTGTGTTGAGGGTTAAATCGGCAGGCGTTAAATAATTCAATTAGAAACCGTCAATATTTTACTTCTTAACATTTTAAATAAACACAGGATTTTCAATTAATGTTTGGGAGACATTTTCAGAGAATACATTCGGCCAAGTGCGATCGTGTCGAGCTTAGCTAGGCACACAATCACTTGGCGTGAATCATCATGAAATATAGGGCTAATTTATTTATGTATATGAGCTATTATAAACAAATGTTACATATACAATAGCGATCTTAATAGACTTATATAACGGTTTGCTGTTTGATAATGGATGCATATTTTTTATCAGCTCTTGTATATTTCATAACATTTTTTATGATTTCTTTACATACTAGTATGTGACATCGTTAATAATGAAATCAAAACGAACTATAAATTTTATGATAATAACATAGGAGCTAAGAGGTAGTCATACCATAGAGTCGATAAATTAAATCATTCGAGGCTGGTAAGAAATGTCAATCGGACAAAAAACAAAATAAACCTTTCTCTAAAAAATCATTGAACTATTCATTCAATCTTTAAAATTATGTAGTGACTAAGATTTTGAAAATGATTACCTTTATGAGGTTGAATGAAGAATGAAAACAAGTATAGCTTCTAATCTAAAATAGCACTATAACTTTTAAACACTAGTGTGATCTGTATTACAAGCATAACATTTTTTCCTTAAGAATTCAATGGTGCTTTTTTTCTAACAAAATATACAAAACATAGCTTGTTTAGGGTGGTCCTTATTTTGAGTATTTTCTAATTTTTACGCTGACAAAGGCTCATGTGGTTCGAAATAAATAAAAAAATATACTCCAAGTTTCAAGTCTCTATCTCAATTTTAACCTGTTCCTCACAGCATTACATTGGGCTTTTGGCATTGAATGGTGAATTTTTTATTTCGGCCAAAGTAGTAGTTCAAAATATCTGAAACTCTGTAGACCTTATTCATATAATAGTAGCTATCCTTCAGAATTTTTACAGATCTTTAGTTATTATAATTTTGGAGTTACAGCTAGATAAAATACTGCTATATCTTAGTGTTAGTAAGTTGTTGACACCAAAATTATAATAGCTAAAAATCTTAAAAATGTCTGAGGTATAACTATTATTATAAAGATTCAGTCTACTGAGTTTCAAATTTTTTAAACAATTACTTTTGCCGGAATAAAAATGATCGTTCAATGACAAAAACCCCATGTTATTTAGATGGGAACTATAATCGCTGTCCGACACAGGTTAAAATTAAGATAGAGACTTAAAACTTGGGGGATATTTTTTTATTTATTTCGAACCATATGAGCGTCTGTCATCGTTAACATTCGAAAATAACCAAAATAACGACCACTCTAATATTAAGTAATATGGTCCTGATTCGCCTCGCTTATTGTGCACGCGGGAGAGTACAGGTAACTTGCATACCACTTTATAAAATAAATCACATATTGTTTAATAAAGTAAGCAGAAAAACGATCATACCTCTCTTGTAACTTCTCCACTAATCCAAGTGATAATAAATATTAGACCCACGTCGATAGTAAGAAAAGTAAAAAAACTTAACGTATTATATTGATGAGTGTAAATATAACAGAAAATATCTGTAATAATTTCAAATGAAACAGTAATGAAATATAAACAAAGAGTATATCCAAAACTGTTGGATAGATTTTCCCCAATCTGACACAGAGAAACATACTGGAGCCGAGTATGTTCCAGTGACATTTCATAGATTGAAAATTTAGACAATTTCTGATTTGATTGAGTAATTGCGCCAACTTGTTCACACCACCTTTTTCTAAGATCTTTGAACCGGGATTTTATATTAAAACAATAGAATATGTACATATAAATCCACGTTTGCCGAAAACTATAAGAGTATCCGGTAATTAAAAATTCTCTAAACTGAATCCAATCGTTGATTGGTACAAGAAAAAATGCAATATTGAAAATTACGAGAAACGATAGAATGGCTAAGATTGTCCATATATAACCACGATTCATTAATCTATATTTCACTTCAGTGTGATATTGATTCAGATACCAGTAATCGAATTTATCAATTTCTTTAGTTAAAATCGGTATATTTTTACTGAATATAAATGGGAAAATAAAAGTACGAAATAGTCCGTATCCGATAAGCATTTCGTCTTAATGGCATCCAATCATCCCAGGATCTATTAAATAAATATCCAAACGTCACAATAAACCCCAAGATAAAACTCCATACCCAGGTGATACCGAATTTATAATCTAAACGAAAATTCAAAGGGTAGACACCAAAAACCGAAGAGGATAGGAAAACATTTTCAAATCTTTCGAAAATCTACCCATCTCGATAGTGTTTTCTATTCGAAAAGACAAAATACAAAGTGAACTTATAAAATGTTCTTTTTTTAAGTAATGATAGATGAGGTGGCAAGCAAATAATTAACTAGTTTATCAAAGTGAAATTTCAATAATATTTCCTTTAAGAATAATTACTTATTGATTAAGCAATATTCTAATTAGAATTGATAAAAAACATCAATATAATTAAATAGGAATTTTCATTTTTTTTTATCAATTACCTTAAAAATCGAAAATAAATTCTTTTATTATGAGTATATATGGTAAACTGTTTCATGGTGAAACGGTCACACGCTTATCAGGGATATTGACGGATCTGCATTGATTTGAATACATAGAGTCACCCCCCAAAACTAGGTCCATAACTTACCTAGATTTTCCTGGGATTATTTTATTTAAAAAGTCTAAATCAATATGGGCCCGTATTTTACAACAGCTGCACATTAAATAATATAAATAATTCTAAATTAATCATTTTGGTCATTTTTATTTACTTAATAGTTTTTTAAAAATAAATAGCCGTTCACAATTAAATTAAATAATTAATTTAAATAATTGTGAGGGCTTATTCAACAATACTTTATTATTTTGATGGGATCGAATAGGAAACCTCTCTGTTAACCCAGAGTCAATAGTCATTTCTTTCTTTTTTTAATATAATAAAATAATTTTTAAGAATTAACCATCTGAATTAATTAAATTAATTATTTGATTTAAATGCTTGTGGCTAATTATAATACTTGAAAAAAATAAATATTAAAAATTCAGTTTAAAAATGAAATTTTCTATATCCTTTATGTTTAGCGTTATTAGTAAAATGAAAACAATGCAGTAATAGTTTTTTTATTCTATTTTTATATTTTTATAAATTCACCCTCGGAGGAATCAACATGCTCACCCATCTCCAATAATCCCCAAAATTGTAACAAAATAAAAGTTTCAAACTTATATACATTTTCAAACAATTTACAGGTTTGATTAATTCATTAAAATAAAAGTTGGTATTTATTTCTTTAAAAATTCTTCAATTATAATCAAACAATTTGGAGGAAAAAGAGGTAACACTTTCTAAGGCTCGTCTAGCTTTCTGTGAAATTTAGAGATTACCAATTATTTGTCAGAGAGAGGTTTGAATTAGAGTGTAGTAACATGGCATTAAGGTGTGGTTTATTAATATCTGCATATGGGACAATTTCAGCTTTTTAATGATATCCGTTCGAGAACTACTAATTCAAAAATTCAATTTCTTCATTTTTGAACCAAAATTTCTGAATTTTAGAATTTTCAAAATCTAATCCACTCTTCGTCTTGACAATACAAAAATTGGGAATCCAAAACCCCTTTTCTACTACTTTTTGTTTTGAGTTATCGCTGGTTCCTGAATCCAAACAGATACACAGATAGACAGAAAAGAATCATACTCTCAGACAAATCTAATCACTATAAGCAAAAAATAAAACAGGAGGATTAGAACACACTCGTGCCCCTGGACTATCCTAGAGTCGACACTGTGGGATTGAGGAGAGCAATGTATTATCTAAGGTCTTTCTCTGATGAGACCAAATATCTTGTTCGGAAACGAAAATCGGACTTCGTTTTATAGCCATAGTAGTTAACTGTGAGCCTCGCTTATAGGGTTAAGTATAATACCATCTTGCATCAATAATTAAACAGACTCATACAAAATAGTTTTATTCTTTCCTACTCACCTCGCTTGTTACTTCTCCGCTGATCCAACACACCGCAATCAGAACAATTATATTTATAGTAAGATACGGAATAAATACCACATTATATTTATCGCCTGTATAAATACACCCAAAAAGATCATTAATAATCTCAAAAATGATGGTAATAAAATAGAGACAAAGATGAGAGCCGAAACATTTCGACATGTTTTCCACTATTCGACATAAATCGGCATAATCCAACCGAGCCTTTTCAAGATTTTTTTCTAGGTTATTGGAACGTTGATCAGTGACAATTATTTCCACTTCTTGGCACCATATTTTTCCAGCATCTTTAAAACGTGATTTTATATTGATACAGAAAAAGATATAGAGATAGATCCAAAGTTGTCGAACATTATAGGTATAAAAACCAGAAATTATTTGGAGTATTTTACTATTAGAAATTCCCTGCAGGAAAAATATACTTATGGAACTGAGAGTGCCGATCATTGCCCAAACGGATCCTCTCTTCAACGGGCAATTCGCTATTTTCCCTCCATGTTGAAGAAATTGTTTATCAAATGCATCAATCTCCTGAATCAGGCTCGGGAAATTTTTACTCATTGCAATCGAGACGATGAAAAACGCCCAAGTTCGAAATCGGAAAAGACCAATTGTAAATAGAGCAAAAGAATGCATGCCAGACATTAAAAAGAATCCTATTGAACTCACAAGCCCAAGAAACAAACTCCAGAACCAGGCATAGCTTAGTATTTTATAATCTAAACTAAAATTTAAAGGAAATATACTAAAAACTCTCATTATATGAGCAAAATATTTCAGATCATCAGAAAAAATAGACATTTTGAGCTGACTGAAGTAAAGGAATGACAAAATAAAATACAATTAATATCTCATTTGTCAATCTTAAGTTTTTTTTTATTAAGTTGTTATCGAAAAATTAAAAAAGTTTTCAGTAATAAAAGAAATATTGATCCTATAGAAAAAAAGAATATCTCTATTTAATTAAATTTAAAATCAATAGACTTATTTACAAAGCCTATTTTTTTTAAAAACTCCGGTTTTTAGATTACCTACTAGTGTTTATAATAGCTTTATTCGTTTTGGATGCCTTGGGCGCCCTTCTGTCAGCCTCAAGTCACTAACCCATATTCGTTTAGGAATACCAACCGACTTGGTGTGCCCCAGCCCTATTCGTTCCCCTATTCTCCCCCTTCGTTTTCCTAAACGAATATGGGTTAGTGACTTGAGGCTGACATAAGGGCGCCCAAGGCATCCAAAACGAATAAAGCTAATGTAAACAATTTTTCGAATTTTAATATATTGTCAAATTTAGAAAGACTTTGGTTGATTGGTTAATTAGCTCAAATTGCTACACAAAAAGTAAAAAAAAAATTATTTATTTATTACTCGTTACGCCTAGTAGCCCACCGACTGCTTTTTTGAATTCACTCAAAAATCGTAAGAGCGCGTTGGAGAGGGAGCAGGGGGGCAATTTACCCTTCTGAATACTGGAGATATGTTGGTTTAATAGCCTGCTTATAAGGAAATTAAAATTCTTATTGTGTTTTTTGATCCAAACAGTAGCAGAAACCATTTATTATACCCAAACATTAACCATCTATCCCAGGGGTGACCAACCTTTTGGTTTTTCACGGGCCGCATTTGATGAAAAATCAAATGCTTCGGGCAGCATATAAAATTTACTAATTCTATTGATATATCTCAATAATAAAAGAATAGTTATAATGTAGAATAATGTAATCCACCATGACAGAAGAGAAATGTCATAGCACAATAATCTGAGTTTTTTCCTTCAGAATATTGATTTTTAAATCATTTCGAACTTCAAAATTTTTAATTACCGAAATAATAATTATTTTAGAAAATTTTAGAAAATTCTTATTGTGTTTTTTGATCCAAACAGTAGCAGAAACCATTTATTATACCCAAACAATGTTCTTTATTCTGCCCATTCTTTATTTATATATTTACTAGCTGCAAGGCCCGCCTTCAGCGGCCCTTTTGCTAGCCAGGGGGCACGCCCCTGGACCCCCCTCACCCCCCCCCCCCCCGAACACCACCCAGCACCTCCAACCACCCGCACCATGCACCCGTTCCCAACCACCGCCCCCAGCCCACGACCCAGCCCCCGCACCAGCCCACAACGCCTCTGGACCATCAGCTGAACCCCCCACTCCACCCTGAAACACCCCACCCCACCATCGCCTGAACTCCAACCTCGCGCCCACCACCCGCGCCTACCACCCCGCGCCCCGCCCACCCACCCACCCACCCCGCACCACCACACTAAGCCTCTGGATCCCTACCTGAAACCTCTCCTCACTGCACCACCCCACCCCTGTGCCCTCCACCCCGTCCCACGCCACCACCATTACCACGCACCCACCCCGGACCCCACCCATGCCACCCCACTACGCCTCTGGACCCTCACCTGAACCGCCCACTCCAGCCTGCAACACCCCACCCTACCATCCCCTGCAATCAAACCCCGCGCCTCACTCACCCACCCCGCACCACCCCACTAAGCCTCTGAATCCTCGCCTGAACCCTCACTCCTCACTGCACCACCCCACCTCCGTGCCCACCACCACCACCACGCACCTCTCCAGGACCCCACCCCGCACCTTCCCACTACGCCTCTGGACCCTCACCTGAGCCCCCCATTACGCCTCTGGACCATCACCTAAACCCTACACTCCACCCTGCAACCCCCGGAACACACCCCGTGCCCTCCAACCGCAAACCCAGTTTTTTTCATTTCTAGCCTTCTAGTGACCCACAGATTATGTATACAAAATTTGGTTAAGTTGGCTCTAAGGATAAGAATTTTCATTTTTTTGATTCCCCCCCCCATTATGGGTGGTTAGTTTTTGCATTTCTAGCCTTCTAGCGACCCACAGTTTATGTATACAAAATTTGGTTGATTTTGTTCAAAGAGCAAGAATTTTCATATTTTGACCCTCCCCCCCTTTTTAGGTGGTTTTTGGGGAGATTTTTTTAAACAAAAGTTGTCAGAAATCACATCCCCTACAACTTTGCTCCTGATAAAATTTGCCGTCAAAGTTAATAGTTCAGGAGTTATTTGATAATTTTCATTCGTTACGTCCCCCAAACCCCTTCTGGGGTCAAAATATTAAAACGTTATATATCTATAAACGTAAGTTAGAAGACATCTGATGTAAATATGAAATTTCATAATAATTCCTTGAGCCGTTTTTACGGGAATCGTGAGCAACTTTAAGCGGAACCCACGGAAGCATGCAGACAGACTGACAGAAATACATACACACAGACAGACAGACAGACAGGAATTTTGTTGAGGATGTTTTCGTTCATAACTTTCTTGAAATGTGTGCAACAAAAATTTGGCGTGACTTGGAGCAATGTACAGACAAAACCTTAATTTTATATATATATATATATATTTCACAGTTAAACAAATAAATTATCTCAATATCAATATTTCGATTTCTACTACTTTTTCAAATACTTACCTAAAATTAACATTTAATAAATTTAAAGTTTTTGTGCCGTGGGTAGCAGAATTTTTATAAATTGAAGAAGTCATTAAAAGAGTGTGTCTTCTGGTGAAATTATAAATTTTATTGATAACGAGACTACATTAATTTTTGTGAATCAATTGTAATAGACTGATGAAGAGGGCGAAGCCCTCGAAACAATAGCCTCGTTATAGTTCCAGCAGAAGACACACTCTTTTATTGTCTCCTACAATAACATTTAATAACTCTTATTGTAAACCAGTCTTTACTTTTTAATCTGCCAGCCAAATTTGAGAAATACAAATGTAGAAAAGTTGACCATTTTAATGAGAGTTTCTGTACAAAAATCTGCAATCTAGATGGTTTGAGTTTGAACTTATCTTTCAATAAACAACTCACCTACTAAAGGAGGGTGTCCAACCTTTTGTCTTACTCGGGTCTCATTTGATGAAAAATCAAATGCGTCGGGACGCATATGAAATATACTAATTCTATTGATATTTCTTAATAAAAATGAATTGTAGTGTAATAATAATGTAATGTAATCCACCATACCAGAAGCGAAAATGTCATAGCACAATAATCTATGAGTTCTTTTCCTTCAGAATATTGTTTTTTAAATCATTTATCACTTCAAAAGTTTTAATTAATTTAATTATAAATATTTTAGAAAATGTAAATAAGAGATGAATGGGTTTTAAATATTCAAAACTTCATTATTTTTTTACCTGAAAGCTGAGCTTATAACTTTGCTTTTAGCAATTTTTATTCTTGAAAAATGCATTACGTACCTACTATTTATATATAAATTCATATTTCGAAAAAGTTAATAAGTACTGTGAAACAAGGTGTTTTTGTTTCTGGTTAGATAATTTTTATAAAATTTTAATAAAGATATATTATTAAATTTTTCTTTCAGTTCAAATCTCTGATTGAAAATACATTCAATCAGAAAGTTTGCAGGTAACTATTTATAATCTAATAAAAATGGAGTCAAAATATGCCACAATTGTAATTATATTTTCCCAAATCTTGATATATTTTTTTACATTAAAAATTGAAATTCTGCCAACTCCATTCATAATTCATTCTATTTAACCCCAAATTTTATTCTCTCCCACAAGAAAAAGCTGTAACGCCGCTCCTGAAAAATCTTCACTTTTTTTCATATTCTTATTTAGAAATTATACAAGGAGGTGAAAAATATTTTTCAAGTATGATTTTCTTCTGTCAATCTGATTACCGATACATACTAAAACACAAAAATCGGAAATCATAGAAATTTCGTTCGAAAATTATGTCATGTGTTTTAAGAGGGGAATCGATAAAAGATGAACTTTTTCGGAATTCGAGTCACTTAAAGCGTTTTATTTGTATAAATAAATTTTCATAAATAATTATAAAATTATTATATAATTAAATGAAGCTTTAAGGTAAAAATGTTTTCTAATCTCGGAATATAATAAGTAAATAATAATATTAGCATTTAGTCATATCTCTCCTTTTAAATATGGGGATTCTTCTAGATTAAATAGCTTTCTAGTACTTTCGTTTGAAAATTTTAGTTTATTAAGCATGGACAGTCAGTAACCTCCATTGGATCTCTTTGGCCAATCAAGCAATGTACGCCGTCGTCGTCGTGATTAGAAGGCATGCTCTATAACAACTCGGCCAACCTGACCCTCGTTTTATAAAAGATTTGTATTTAATTTAATTATAAAACAATCAATAATTTTTTTTCTTGAAGGAGACACTAAAAGAGTGTGTCTTCTGCTGGAATAATAAATTTTTAATTGATCTTTAACGAAACTATAGTTTCGATGGCTTTGCCCTCTTCATCATTCGATTACAATTGATTCACATGAATTAATGTATGAAAGTGATATTTTCATGTGGTCTGGAAAATTTCACTTTCATACATTAATTTTTGTAAATCAATTGTAATCGACTGATGAAGAGGTCAAAGCCCTCGAATCTAAAGTTTCTGTTATAAATCATTTAAAAATTTATATATTGGGTGCGTGCAAAAGTTCGTGTGGAGTTTGTGAGTAAAAGTCACACAGCGATTAGGCAAACAAAAATCTTTATTCAATCAATGATATATTCTCCATCGTTTTCTATAATCTTTTTCCAACGTTCTGGCAGCAGACGGATGCCTCGATCATAAAAAGTGCGCGGTTTAGATTCGAAGAACGAAGACACGCCGTTTTTTAAGGCCTCCAAAGAGTCAAAGTTTTTTCCATTTAAATAATTTTGCAATGACCGGAACAAGTGATGGCCAGATGGTGCGATATCAGGAGAATGCGGTGGATGCGTTAAGACATCCCATTTCAGGCTCTTCAGCTTGCACAGAGTCTTTTTCGAAACGTGTGGTCTGGCGTTGTCCAGATGAAAGATGACTCCCTTGCGATTTTCCAAAATCGGACGTTTCTCTTTGATTTCTCGATTCAAATTGGTTAATTGGCGACAGTACTTGTCCGAATCAATCGTTTCGCGAGCAGGGAGAAGCTCAAAATAGATTATGCCCTTGCAATCCCACCAAACTGAGAGCATCACCTTCATCGGGTGTAAACTGGCCTTTGGCATTGCGTCACCATGCTCACCTGGATGTTTCCATGTCCGTTTACGATGAACATTGTTGTAGAGGACCCATTTCTCATCGCCCGTCACTAATTGATCCAAAAACAACTCGTTATTGAGCCGCCCGAGTAAAGAAACGGGCGCAGAAATTAGTTTGATTTTATTTTTCTCGGTCAGCAAATGGGGCACCCATATATCGAGCTTCAAATCGAATCCCATCATTTTTAAACGCCGAAAAGCGGTTGATCTGTCAACGTTTAGTGCTGTAGTAACTTCTTCTGTTGAAATTCGCGGGTTATTGAGTACTAAAGTACTCAAAAAATCGTCATCAATGTCAGAAGGTCGATCAGAGCGTGGCTCGTTTCAAGGTTGAATTCTCCGCGCCGAAATTTAGCAAACCATTTTTCCACAGTTCGTTTAGCTGGTGCTTGATCCTGATAAACATCTTGAATGTTTTTCACGGCTGCGGCAACGTTTATTCCCTTCCGAAACTCGTAAAGCATAACATTCCGTAGTTGCTCTTTATCGATATTTACAGAAGCAGTTTGTATGAAAACAAATGATTTTTTTTTAAATGAAAGCTGAAGACGTCACCATTCCAAGGATATATAATATGTAGGAGTAGGCATTAATGACACGTTACGACTCTCATTCCATCTATTGAAACTCCGCACAAACTTTTGCACGCACGTCAATATATTGAATTCAATTTCGAAAAACCAGTAGCCACCAAGTTTTTGAAAATGATTACCTTTATGAAGTTGAATAAAGAATGAAAACAAGAATTGCTTCTAATCTAAAATAGCATTATGACTTAAAGACTAATGTGATCTATTTTACGAGGATACAATTTTTTTCTTAAGAATTCAATCCTACTTTTTCTAACATAAATCTAGAGAACATAATAGCATGTGATCTTTATTTGGGTATTTTCTAATTTTACTTTGACAGAGGTTTCATATTGTTCGAAATAAATAAAAAAAATATCCCTCCAGTTTCAAGTTCTCTATCTCAATTTTTAATTTGTGCCTCACAGCCATGCAAGTTTCCCATCTAAATAACATGGCTTTTTTGGCACTGAATGGTCAATTTTGTATTCCGGCCAAAGTAATAGTTCGAAAATTTTGAAACTCTGTAGACTTTATCATTATAATAGTAGCTATCCTTCTGAATTTTTCTAGGTAGCAATTATAATTTTTGGAGTAAAAGCTAGATAAAATGCAGCTATATTTTAGTGTTAGTAAGTAGTTTTAGACTCCAAAATTATAATAACTAAAAATATGTAAAAATTCTGAGGGATAGCTATTATTAGAAAAATGACGTATACTTAGTTTCAAATTTTTTGAACGACTCCTTTGTCTGGAATAAAAAATTGAAACCCCCATATTATTTAGATGGAAAACTTGCATCATTGGTGTGGCACAGGTTAAAATTAAAACTTAGGGGATATTTTTTTTTATCTATTTCGAACCATATGAGCCTCTGTCAGAAAATACCCAAAAATATTAAGTAATGGTCCTGATTCGCCTCGCTTATTGTGCAAGCGGGAGAGTACAGGTAACTTGCATACCACTTTATTAAATAAATGATCTATTGTTTAATAAAGAAAGCAGAAAAACGATCATACCTCTCTTGTAACTTCTCCACTAATCCAAGTGATAATAAATATTAGACCAACGTCGATAGTAAGAAAAGTAAAAAAACTTAACGTATTATATTGATGAGTGTAAATATAACAGAAAATATCTGTAATAATTTCAAATGAAACAGTAATGAAATATAAACAAAGAGTATGTCCAAAACTGTTGGATAGATTTTCCCCAATCTGACACAGAGAAACATACTGGAGCCGAGTATGTTCCAGTGACATTTCATAGATTGAAAATTTAGACAATTTCTGATTTGATTGAGTAATTGCGCCAACTTGTTCACACCACCTTTTTCTAAGATCTTTAAACCGGGATTTTATATTGAAACAATAGAATATGTACATATAAATCCAAATTTGCCGAAAACTATAAGAGTATCCGGTAATTAAAAATTCTCTAAACTGAATCCAATCGTTGATTGGTACAAGAAAAAATGCAATATTGAAAATTACGAGGAACGATAGAATGGCTAAGATTGTCCATATATAACCACGATTCATTAATCTATATTTCACTTCAGTGTGATATTGATTCAGATACCAGTAATCGAATTTATCAATTTCTTTAGTTAAAATCGGTATATTTTTACTGAATATAAATGGGAAAATAAAGTACGAAATAGTCCGTATCCGATAAGCATTTCGTCTTAATGGCATCCAATCATCCCAGGATCTGTTAAATAAATGTCCAAACGTCACAATAAACCCCAAGATAAAACTCCATACCCAGGTGATACCGAATTTATAATCTAAACGAAAATTCAAAGGGTAGACACCAAAAAACCGAAGAGGATAGGAAAACATTTTCAAATCTTTCGAAAATCTACTCATCTCGATAGTGTTTTCTATTCGAAAAGACAAAATACAAAGTGAAGTTATAAAATATGCCTTCTTTTTTAAATAATGATAGTATTAGTTGTGCAAGCAATTATTAATTCATTAGTTTTTTCAAAGTGAAATTTCAATAATATTTCCTTTAAGAATAATTACTTATTGATTAATCAATATTCTAATTAGAATTTATAAAAGAACATTAATATAATTAAATAGGAATTTTCATTTTTTTGTCATCAATTACATTAAAAAATCGAAAATAAATTCTTTTATTATGAGTATCTATGGTAAAATGTTTCATGGTGAAACGGTCACTCTTTTATCAGGGGTATTGAAGGATCTGCATTGATTTGAATACATAGAGTCTCTTCCAAAACTAAGTCCATAACTTACCTAGATTTTCCTGGGATTATTTTATTTAAAAATTTTAAATCAATATGGGCCCGTATTATACAACAGCTGCTCATTAAATAAGATAAATTCTAAATTAATCATTTTGGTCATTTTTATTTATTTAGAAGTTTTTTAAAAATAAATAGCCGTTCACAATTAAATAAATAATTTAAATAATTATGAGGGCTTATTCAACAGAAATTTATTATTTTAAGGGATCGAATCGGAAACCTCTCTCTTTAGCCGAGTGGTTGTCGGTCTCGAGCACAGTCAGATGCTCAATAGTCATTTTTTTCATTTTCAAAATAATAAAATAAATTTTAGAATTAACTATCTCAATTAATTAAATTAATTATTTTATTTAAATGCGTGTGGTTAATTATATTACTTGAAAAATAATTATTAAAAATTTAGTTTAAAAAGTAAAAATCGTCTATACTTTATTAGTAAAATGAAAACAATGCAGTAACAGTTTTATTCTACATATTTTATTATTTTTATAATTTCACCCTAAAAGGAATCAACATCCTCACCCCTCTCCAATAGGTTCTAAAATTGTAACAAAATAAAAGTATCAAATTTATATACTTATTCAATCAATTTACAACTTTGATTAATTCATTAAAATAAAAGTTCTTATTTATTTCTCTGAAAACTCTTCAATTCTAATCAAATAAAATTGGAGGAAAAAGAGGAAATATTTTCTAAGGCTCGACAAGCTTTCTGTAAATTTGAGAGATTACCAATTATTTGTTTGTGAGCTGTTTGAGCTAGAGTGTGGTAACTTGCCATAAAGTTGTGGTTTTTTAATATCTATATATGGGACAATTTCACCTTCTTAATTACGAGGATAAGTCAAAAATTACCTACACTTTTCGTTCTACAACTTTATTAAAATAAGATAGGAGGCGGCCGCATCCGCATGCGTTGAGTTGGCGCGTCTGTGGTCACGTGTGCGGAATTTAATCACGATCGCGTCAGTTGCCGTCTAGCTACAACAGCATAAGCATGTCAGCTCCGCTATCAGATTGCACCCAAGAGGAGCAACGAGGAGTGGTCAGATTTTTGTGGTCCGAGTGTGTGAAATTCACCGGAGACGTTTGTCACAATACGGGGAAAGTGCTTTATCTAGTAAAAGCGTTTTTTTTATGGATCGAAATGTTTAAATGTGGCCGAACGAGCGTAACACAAAAAGAGGGATCTGGGCGAAGGTCAACTTCGACCACTTTGTGACGAAAAAAGGCCCTATACTGGACGACTATTTGGACAAGGGGACTACCGTAAAAAGTGCCAGTTACAGTGATTTGCTGGCCAATAAGCTGAAGCCAGCGATTCGAAACAAACGCCGTGGTCTACTCTCAAAGAAAGTTTTCTTGTTGCAAGACAACGTCCGGCCTCACAGGCCCATAACACCATAGAAACAATAAACAGGTTGGGCTTTGAGACCTTGGAATACCCTCCCTACAGCCCAGATCTCGCTCCCTCAGACTTTCATCTCTTTGGACTTTGGAGGTCGTCGATTTGCCTCTAGACATGGACTTTCGGGATGCGGTGCAAAAGTGCCTTCATGACCAACCGAAAAACCTACCAGGTAGGAATCCGGAAGCTTGTGGCTCGCTGGACCAAGCGCATTGCTAATGGTGGAGACTATATCGAAAAATAATGTATCTGTTGTACACTACTTAGTTTAATAACGTTGTAGAACGAAAAGTGAAAGTAATTTTTGACTTAACCTCGTATATCCGTTCGAGAATTACACTTTCAAAAATTCAATTTTCTTCATTTTTGAACCAAAAATTTCTGAATTTTAAAATTTTCAAAATCTAATAGACTTTTTTGTTTTGACAACAATATAAAAATTGTGAATCCAAAACCACTGTTCTACTACTTTTTGTTCTTGTGTTATTGTTGGTACCTGAATCCAGACATATAGAAGAGAGACAGAAAGAATCATACTTAAAAATGATTTTTTTTTTATCCAGGTTTTAGACAAATCTAATCACTATAAGCAACAAATAAAACAGGAGAGTTGGACACACTGTGCCCCTGGACTATCCTAGAATCGACACTACGGGATTGATGCGAGCAATGTATTAAAATTCTAAGGATCTAAGGTCTTTCTCAGATCAGACCAAATATCTTGTTCAGAAACAAAAATCGGGCTTCGTTTTATAGCTTAATAAAGTAAAGGGTGTGTAGTTTCACAATGAATTAAATAAAATCTCAAAGAGGTTTATACAGAACCACACATATTCTCGATTATTAGCCCATCATCAGGAATTTACAGTTTTAACTTGTAAACTCCTGATGATGGACTAATAATCCGAAATATATTGAGTTTGTATAAACCCCTTGAGTTTTATTTCATTCACTGTGAAACTACACACCCTTTACTTTATTAATTAATATCATGTTTCACCTACTAAACCTACACCACTTTCCCTAAGTAAAATCGTTTTATAGCCATAATAGATAACTGTGAACCTCGCTTATATGGTTAAGTATATTACCATCTTGCATCAATTTAATTAAAAATAATTTAACATACTCATACAAAATAGTTTTATTCTTCTTTCCTACTCACCTCGCTTGTTACTTCTCCGCTGATCCAACACACCGAAATCAGAACAATTATATTTATAGTAAGAAACGGAATAAATACCACATTATATTTATCGCCTGTATAAATACACCCAAAAAGATCATTAATAATCTCAAAAATGATGGTAATAAAATAGAGACAAAGATGAGAGCCGAAACATTTCGACATGTTTTCCACTATTCGACATAAATCGGCATAATCCAACCGAGCCTTTTCAAGATTTTCTTCTACGTTATTGGAACGTTGATCAGTGACAATTATTTCCACTTCTTGGCACCATATTTTTCCAGCATCTTTAAAACGTGATTTTATATTGATACAGAAAAAGATATAGAAATAGATCCAAAGTTGCCGAACATTATAGGTATAGAAACGAATAATTGTTTGGAGTATTGTACGACTGGAAATTTCCCTGCAGGAAAAATATAATTATGGAACTGAGAGTGCTGATCATTGCCCAAACGGATCCTCTCTTCAACGGGCAATTCGCTATTTTCCCTCCATGTTGAAGAAATTGTTTATCAAATGCATCAATCTCCTGAATCAGGCTCGGGAAATTTTTACTCATTGCAATCGAGACGATGAAAAACGCCCAAGTTCGAAATCGGAAAAGACCAATTGTAAATAGAGCAAAAGAATGCATGCCAGACATTAAAAAGAATCCTATTGAACTCACAAGCCCAAGAAACAAACTCCAGAACCAGGCATAGCTTAATATTTTTATAATCTAAACTAAAATTTAAAGGAAATATACTAAAAACTCTCATTATATGAGCAAAATATTTCAGATCATCAGAAAAAATAGACATTTTGAGCTGACTGAAGTAAAGTAATGACAAAATAAAATACAATTAATATCTCATTTGTCAATCTTAAGTTTTTTTTTTATTAAGTTGTTATCGAAAAATTAAAAAAGTTTTCAGTAATAAAAGAAATATTGATCTTATAGAAAAAAGAATATCTCTATTTAATTAAATTTAAAATCAATAGACTTATTTACAAAGCCTATTTTTTTTAAAAACTCGGTTTTTAGATTACCTACTAGTGTTTATAATGTAAACAATTTTTCGAATTTTAATATATTGTCAAATTTAGAAAGATTTTGGTTGATTGGTTAATTAGTTCAAATTGCTACACAAAAAGTAAAAAAAAACTATTTATTTATTACTCGTTACGCTCAGCGAGACTACCGACTGCTTTATTGAATTCACTCAAAAGTCGTAAGAGCGTCATTGGAGAGGGGGCAGGGGGCAAATTACCCTTCTGAATACTGGAGATAAATTGGTTTAATAGCCTAGCTTATAAGGAAATTAAAATTCTTTTTCTGTGTTTTGATCCAATCAGTAGCATAAACCATTTATTATACCCAAACATTAACCATCTATCCCAGGGGTGTCCAACCTTTTGGCTTTCACGGGCCGCATTTGATGAAAAATCAAATGCTTCGGGTAGCATATAAAATTTACTAATTCTATTGATATATCTCAATAATAAAAGAATAGTTATAATGTAGAATAATGTAATCCACCATGACAGAAGAGAAATGTCATAGCACAATAATCTGAGTTTTTTCCTTCAGAATATTGATTTTTAAATCATTTCTGAACTTCAAAATTTTTAATTACCGAAATAATAATTATTTTAGAAAATGTAAATATGAGATGAATGGTTTTTAAATATTCGAATCTCCATTATTATTCATATTTAGCTAAGCTTATACCTTTGCTTTTAGCAATTTTTATTCTTGAAAAAAGCATTACGTACCAGCTATTTATATATAAATTCATTTTTCCAAAATGTGAATAAGTATTGTGAAACAAGGAGTATTTGTTTCTGGTTAGATAATTTTTATAAAATTTTAATAAAGAGACATTATTAAATTTTTCTTTTAGTTCAAATCTCTGATTGAAAATACATTCAATCAGAAAGTTTTCATGTAAAAATATCCATATTTAATAAATAAAATGGAGTCAAAATAAACCACATTTGCGATTATTTTTTCTCTAATCTTGATATATATTTCCACATTAAAAATTGAAAAACTGCCCATTTATTCTTCGAAAACTTTTACGATTATTTTCCAATTTTTTCTTATTTTAGAAAAAAAAAATATCAGATTGTATCTGATGTTTCCAGTAGATAAAAATCTTAATTTTTCAAAGAAGTTTATAATTTTATGTCGGGTCTCTTTCAGTGCAGCGCTGGGCCGCGGATTGGACAGCCCTGACCTATCCCCTTCCTTTTATCAGTATACACCTTTGATTTCAACGCCATTCATAATTCATTCTATTTAACCGCAATTTTTTTTCTCTCCCCCCCCCCCCTCCTAAGAAATAGCTGTAACGCCGCTCCTGGAAAATCGTCATTTTTTTCTTATTCGTGTTTAGAAATGATACAAGGGGTGAAAAATATTTTTCAAGTATGATTTTTTTCTATCAATCTGATTACTGGTACATACTTAAAACTGAAGAACCACAGATCATAGAAATTTCAACTGAAGGTTTTCTACATTTGATTCAATCGCGAATCAAATGTAGGGAATTTTTGTCAAAAATTGAGTGAAAATAATATTTGAACTTATATATTTCTAACTTGAAATAATGATATTAAATAAATTTTAATTTTCCTCATTAATATATCAAAGAATAATTGATACGTCAACGAGGATTATTTTGACCGCGCTGATTTGAAAAAGATATTTTTATCTCACGAGACTACTGCGGATTACGCTATTGGAGTCTGCGGAGTATTAAGTCTGGACCAAGAGAGAAAAAGATGTGATCCACTTAGCTACAATCCAACGTCATTTCGCGTATAGCCCGCTAGACATTCGGTTGGATCACCAAGTGAATTTGAAATCTCAGATGTTATATAATCCTCGTTGACCTATCAATTATTCTTTGATATATTAATGAGGAAAATTAAAATTTATTTAATATCATTATTTCAAGTTAGAAATATATAAGTTCAAATATTATTTTCACTCAATATTTGACAAAAATTCCCTACATTAGATTCGCGATTGAATCAAATGTAGAAAACCTTCAGTTAATTAATGGCAGGCATCTAACATACATGCTAATAGATCTAGCGCTCTGGGCTGGGAGATCGAATATATAACATCTGAGATTTCAAATTCACTTGGTGATCCATCCGAATGTCTAGCGGGCTATACGCGAAATGACGTTGGATTGTAGCTAAGTGGATCACATCTTTTCTCTCTTGGTCCAGACTTAATACTCCGCAGACTCCAATAGCGTAATCCGCAGTAGTCTCGCGAGATAAAAATATCTTTTTTCAAATCAGCGCCGTCAAAATAATCCTCGTTGACGTATCAATTATTCTTTGATATATTAATGAGGAAAATTAAAATTCATAGAAATTTCGTTCTAGAGCCAAAATGATGTCATGTGTTTTAAGAGGGGAGCCGATAAAAGATGAACTTTTTCGAAATTAGAGTCACTTAAACCATTTTATTTGTACAAATAAATTATTCTAAATAATTATATAATTAAATGAAGCTTTAAGGTAAAAATATTTTTCTAATCGGGGAATATATTAAGTAAATGATGTTATTAGCATTTAGTCATATCTCTCCTTTAATCTATCTATATCAGAGGTCGGGGAACTTTTTTAGCCATTACCCCAAAATATTTTTAGCGTAGGTCGCTGTTACCCCTACATTCAGAAAAGCAAAAAAACTAAATTTCTCGACCCCTTTCTTAACTTTATACTCTTCCTTCATCCCTCATCATTTTCGTATATGTACAAATACTACAAATAATAAATGAAACCATTAACAAATCATTTTTTAAACATTCAGATTTAGTTATAAATAAGTAGGTTATAATGAAAGGCACAGTCCATAAATTATTTACATTTTATTCCATTTCCGACGTTTCGGAGACTTTTTCTCTCCTTCTTCAGGGTATTGAATAGTTATTGATGGGTGAGTATAACTCGGTTTAGTTACAATTATTTTTAAAGCTTTAATAAAATAAATAAAATATTGTATAAAGCTTAAATGAAAATAAAGCTAGCGCTTTGTGGAGGGGCCGAAAACTAAAACTATCTGGGCAAAATAACAATAGTGAAGTTGGCTTGAAATTGAAAAAGGACTTTGCTAATGGGTTTAACTGTCTGCTTTTTAAAAAGACTTTGTTAAAAAAAAACGAATAACTTTTATTAATGTTTTTATATTTTTTTTAACTTTATTGATTTTACGATTTTGAATTCCTGGAAAAGCTATCAAAGTAAAAATACTATAATAGTTTATAAAATAGAAAATTTTAAAAATGTCATTATTAACCCCGATAGTTTCATTGTTACGCCATTTGCGGTAATTTACCCCGGTTCCCCGACCGCTGATCTATATATATAAAATTAAGGTTTTGTCTGTACATTGCTCCAAATCACGGTAAATTTTGATTGCACACGTTTCAAGCTAAAGTTGTGTACGAAAACACCTCAACAAAATTCCTGTATGTCTGTCTGTATGTTTCCGTGGTTTCCGCGAAAAGTTGCTCACGATTCACGTCAGAACGGCTTAGTTATTAGCTATATAACGTTTTGATATTTTGACCCCAAAATTAGGTTGGGGGGGGCGCTAGAATGAACATTATCAAATAACTCCTAAACTATTAATTCTATGGCAAATTTTAAAATAATCAAAGTTGTAGGGGATGTAATTTCTTGGAGCAAACTCAACCAAATTTTGTATTCATAATTTGTGGGCCTCTAGTGAGCTAGAAATGGAAAAACCAACCAGCCAAAATGAGGGAGGGTCAACAAATGAAAATTCTTGCTCTTGGACCAAACTCAACCAAATTTTGTATACATAATCTGTGAGTCACTAGAAGGCTAGAAATGGAAAAACTGGGTGCGGATGGTGGATGAGGATGGTGGGTGCTGGGGTGTAGTGGGGGTGAGTTAGGGCATGGGGTGCGCGGGGTGGAATTGGGGTCGAGTGAGGGAGTAAGGCGGAATAGGGTGTGCAGGGGGTGGAGTGCACGGGGGGTGCAGGGTTCAGGTGAGGGTCCATTGGCGTAGTGGGGTGGTATGGAGGTGGGGGTCCGAGGTGGGGGGTGCAGGATGGAGTGTTGGGGTGGTGGTGTGGGGACGGGAGTTGGGCACGGTGCATGGTGCGTGGGGTAGAGATACTGGATGGGTTTCTGGGGGTGTGGTGGGTGGGATTGGAGTGTGAGGGTGGGGTTCGTGGGTTGGGGGTCCAAAGGAAGTGCCCCCTGGCTAGCAAGAGGGCCGCCGAAGGCGGGCCTTACAGCTAGTGTTAAATATGCGAACTCTTCTAGAGTAAATAGCTTTCTAGTATTTTTGTTTGAAAATTTTAGATTTTAAATTATTTTTGAATTCGCCTGTATGTATTTATTTAAGGCATTAAGCACGGCCTGTCAGTGACCTCCATTGGATCTCTTTGGCCAATCAAGCACTGTACTCCTTCGTCGTCGTGATTATAAGTCATGCTCTATAACCATTCGGCCAACCTGACCCCCGATTTGTAAAAGATTTGTATTTATTTTAATTATATAATAATAAAAAAAATTCTGGAACGAGACAATACAAGAGTGTGTCTCTATTGGAACTATAAATTTTTAATTTATTTATAACGAGACTATAGCTTCGAGGGCTTTGTCCTATTCATCAATCGATTACAATGGATTCCCATGAATTAATTGAGATTTTCACGTGGTCTGGAAAATCTCACTTTCATACATTAATTAATGTGAATCAATTATAATTGACTGATGAAGAGGGCAAAGCTCTCGAAAACTACAGTCTCGTTATAAATAAATTAAAAATTTATAACTCCAGCAGAAGATAAATAAAAAATAAAATAATAAATAAAAATAAATCACTTTCTCGACAACCCTTTATGGGTCTTGGCTTACTGAATTGGTTGCTGTCCTAATTGGAAACAGTACCGAGGGGTCAAGTGGTTAGCTCAACGCAATCTCTACAACCTTCGTTTCAGTGTTCTTAACCGAGATCCGCTGCTTCTCAATCAAGCAGCTACTCATCCTCACGAGGCTGAGTGAACCCCGTTCCAGACCCTATACTTACAGAAAAATTTCTGATTATAGCCGGGAATCGAACCCGGGTCCTCCTTGTTGGCAGCCAGCCATGCTAACCACTACACCAAGGAGGCAGTAAATACACTCTTTTATTGTCTCCTTCAATTTATAAAAATTCTACTACTCCCGGATCTTTTTGAAAAAATTATTTTTTAAGAGTTATTAATTATTTTATCAAAATGTCTTTTACTGGCTGGGTTAGTGAATGTGTGGGTTTATTACCAACTTGTGTATACGCTCTAGTTAAAAAACCAATGAACTTATGAAAACGAAATTTTATATTTAGATATTTAATATTAAAAATAAGAACTGATTAGATTTTTGTTCAAATCAGACAAAAAATACAGGGGAGGGGTGAATTTTAAAAATTTTATTCTTTGTCTAATTTGGACCAAATTTTGCAGAGATACTCTTTAGGTCTTTGTGAAACTATTATACAAATTTTACATTTTATTTATTTTTTTAATATAATTTTAATATTCATGGGAAGAGGCAGGTGGTATAGTCATGAAATGGCCACATCAAATTTTATTTATGAATTAATGTTTTTGTGGGGTAAACTGAGTCTTTCATTTAAGACTTATGTCATCGAAAAGATGAGCATTTTTGATATGAGACACTTATACTTATACGCTTTATATTAATAAATGTATGCAAATACAAAATAAACATCTAATTAAATTTTGGATTTTCTAGCTGACTAAAATTAGATTGAAAATCATTTTTATAAAACTTTTATAACACCCTCTGATCGTTATTGAGTATGATGAGCATCAAAAGCTTTTGAGGTGCTCAGACACAGTTGTAGTAATTAATATGTTAGTCATTGATTTTAATAATAAAAACAATTTTAAAATTGTTATTTTCCAAAAATATAATTTTTTAAAAATCTCAAAACCAAGTATGATGAGCAACAAAATCTTTTGAACTGCTCAAACACCGATCAAGTAGTTATAGGTTTTAATTTTTATAATAAATACAATTTGAAAATTGTTTTTTCAAGAAATTTAATTTTTCAAAGATCTTAAGGAGGTTCTTTTGCGACAATCCACACACAAAGTTTTAGCCTCGTACCCACTCTATAAATATGAACGGTGTTAAAATTTTAGGTTATGTTTTTTTAAGGTGACTATACTTTTTAAAATTCTATATTCTCTTTATGAATGGATCGTTTCCAAGCCATATTTTATCACCTCCACTAAAAATAATTGCCCGAATTTGTTTTTTTTTATTTTTTATAAAAACTACGTGGTAAATAAAAAAAATTTCAATTTTTTTTTAAGTTACTTCAATTATATTATTCTTACTAATATTAGTTTTGAAAGACCTTCAATGAAAAAAAAATAAAATAGTGATCATTTTCCCACCCTTTCCCAATCTACCATGCAATGGTCCTGTGGATTGAACCATAATTTATTTTTAATAATTAATTAAATTCTTATTTTTATTCATCATTAAGTCTAATTGAGGCAATCAATTGATCATCAAACAAGGGAGACTTATGAGTTCTGGGAAGGCGTAGCAATGACCGGTGATTAACAACATAGAAGACCATTGACATGAGCAAGTTCGGCAGTCTGTCATTGTCATGAGAGAGAGTGAGCATCTACTGCTATCAAAGTGCTCAGAATATATCTACACGAATACTGTAATATTCAAGTTCCGCAAGTCATTGACATGACATGAGTGAGGCGAATTGACAATACACATTCTATTATTATTACCACAGCGAGAGAGCCAAAAGCTGCAACTTCTCATGATATATATATATATGTTCTATATTCCTTTCTTCATCGAGTAACCTTCGTCATCTAAGGCCCAGTATTAATGGTACACGTTCGTCGCTAATACCAGGACTTCCGGCATACAAGGCGCATACCGCTGATATATATATAATTATCTACATTGAGACCCGAGAAGCACACCTTCGAAGTCGGCGCTCAAACCCATTATATATATATTATTCTCACCGGCCGTTCTTCAGCAGCGACGAGTCTATCAATAATCCCGCTGGACCCAAACGAGTTTGCCGTGTACGACACTCTCTCTACTTCACCTCAACTAATTGTACTGCTAAGGAATAAAACAATATCATTGTCTATCATAACCGCTGGTCTGTATAACTTTATTTATAGTATTAGTACCAGGAAGCCCATTTCCCTACATCCTTCACTCATCACCTCAAATTTCATTCTCCATTTCAGGGACGTGCCACTTGGATCAGTCACTGAGGGACACACCCACCCCATTAATAAATAGCGAAGCAGATTAATTTAACAATAACGTAATAAAATAAAGCCCAATTTCCCTAGTACATAAGTTACATTAACCCCCCCTTGCCCCTTAATAACCCCCCACCCCCTCGTGTGGTGGAGGTGCTGGGATTCCCTCGTACATAAGTTACATTACCCCCCCTTAATAACCCCCCACCCCCTCGTGTGGTGTTCGTAAGCTGGGATTGGATAGGCCGCAAAAGAAGCCGGTATTCTACTGATCCAGGTGACAATCCCTATTCATTTTCAAAAAAAAATCATTTCATCTCACAATTTCCTGGTACTATAATTCTGAAAATATTTGAAAGTAGCTACGTTTACCCAGAGATTAGAAGGTTCCTTTGTTTAAAAAAAATTTTTTATTATATTGAAAAAGAAAAATTTACAAAAAAAATTTATTCTATATTTATATTTGCCTGAATTAAAAATAAGTAAATAACCAAGGGCCATTGACATTCCCACCTACCGATTATAAATTAAAATACATAATATTTATTAATCATTTTTGTTGATATTACTATTTATTTTTTTTTCTGAGCTACCCAAAATGCCAGGAGGGGATAGAGACGGTGATATTGGGGAAACTGCAGATCGCAGGCCATCCCTATTAACTAGCTCCGACGAGACGGGAGTCGTTGCGGAGGGGACGTCCGGATTC
Organism: Forficula auricularia; assembly: GCA_024734495.1. Lineage (NCBI taxonomy): Eukaryota > Metazoa > Arthropoda > Insecta > Dermaptera > Forficulidae > Forficula > Forficula auricularia. The sequence continues at coordinate 30,395 of JALMQS010000811.1, forward strand.
GCTAGTGCGGAAACGGGCTCGGAGGCAGCGTCGTCTACACCAACTGCTGGCATGGAACCTGAGACCAATAATGCGAACAACGAACTAACAATCGGCTCCACCTACATACGAGAGACACTCGACAGAGCAGCAGGTGATATGAACCTGCCCCCAACCCCCTCCACACCCCCTAATACTAGACCCACCATCCCCAATAATAATGATACGAATGCAATGTTGGTTCGGCTGATGGAAAGTATGAATGGCGAAATAAGAGGTATGAATGGTAAATTTGAAAGTATGAATGGCGAAATAAGAGGTATGAATGGTAAATTTGAAAGTATGAATGGCGAAATAAGAAGTATGAATGATAGATTCGATAATGTAGATGGCAAATTTGAAAATATGAGTAGCGATATGAATGGTAGATTTGAAAATTTGAATGGCGAATTTAGAAGTATGAATGATAGATTCGATAATGTAGATGGCAAATTTGAAAATATGAATGGCAAATTTGATGAAATGACCAGTAAGCTTGATGGGATAGATAGTCGAATCAATGAGCATTCAGGAAAGTTCGAAAAGATAGATCTCAAGCTACAAGGCTTCGAGCAGGAGATTAACATTATCAATAGTCAACTAACAGAAATTGATAGTAAGGGCAAAGAAACCACACTAGAACTCAATTCACACCCCTTTAAGAATATTAATATTAGTCCCATCATAGAGCCCACCACCGAATTAAAGTCAGTAACATATCTACCCGTCATAGAAATTAATGAACCAATTATCAGTCAACAAATTATCAAAATTCCATCCTCACAGCCCCCAATAGAAACACATACACCAGTTATTAATAATCAAGAAATTATTAAAATTCAGCCCCCACCGCCCTTAGTTAAAATCGATACAAATCCCCTAATCGAAATCACCCCCACAAATAAAATTTCACTTGGTTTGAAGACACTTTATAAACAATATTCCAAATCATTTTTAAGTGTAAAATTACTAAAAATAATAGTATTCAAAGGATATGTCAGACACATACTTCAGAATAAAGTGCACCCCGGCACCTTGGCGCTGGAACAAATCGTTCGTAACGCCGCGCGGAATCATACACGCTAAAATCAATAAAAGAAAATATTTTGTTGATCCCCTTGAAATCTAAGAAAATTGTCTTCCCACTGATACCCGTCTTAAAATGAAAATCATAACAACCAAACCAAGTTTTATTTATTTCTCCCCTATTATCATATTCATTTCGTATTACTTTCATTGTTGTATATATAATTTGTTCAATAAAATCTCCGCGTTAACTCTTAAAATTTCATAGCCCCCACCTTCTTATAACATATAAATTTATTAGTCCCCATTAAATTTTTACTTCTATTCTTTAAGATATTTTTAAATAAATCTCAAAAATGCAAATCTATTCTTAATTGCATAATATTAAATCACTAATTTATTCGTTCCCAGTAAAAGCAGTAAATAGACAAATACATTAATCCGTTCTATTAAATTCACGTTTATAAAATCAATCGAGCCCTCATTTTTATATTTTGTCATTAGTTCTTGTTTTTATTTCTTACCCGTTTAACTAAATATTAAATCCCCTATTAAATTTACATCTCACCCACCCACAATAATTATTATATTTTATTCCCTCATTTTAAGTACCCCAGTGATATCATCATTTGTCATTTATTTTGTTAAACCAGTCACTATTGCAAGCTATAATTGTCAATGCTATTGTGATCAAATCAATTACATAGTATAATACATTTATATTTTTGCCATCTATTATAAATTGCAAACTCGTGTTATCATTATCAAAGCCTGCTCTTGCTTGCATTCTCGTTATACCTTCTCTACTCAGGTCACTCACTTATTAATTCCTAATCCCATAGAATCATAACAACCCAAATATCAATATTATTCGAATAAAATAAGATATTCCTAATTCCTTGTGTCATGTGTCATAAACACAAACCCCATAGTAACCCTAAGCACCTCTGCCCTTCCATATTAAATAATTTTCTACCCTTTTTACCTGTTGCTCGAAAATCTGGTGTGTCTCGAGGTAAGTGGACGCAAATGAATCAATATTTCACTTAACGCCTAAATTACTCTAAATAAACATGTTAGTCGTGTGATTGTTCCCACCCTGAATCTGGGATGATTAATATACCCTGGTGAATTGAGTGAGGTCTCGGCGATGCGTTTTCGAGTTACCGTGCGTTCCGGTGAGTCTGGAGTCCGTCTGTCCGCAACCCCGATACATAAATAAATAATCGAGCATTTTTGTCCCCAATAAATACCCCATAAATAAGTGTTAAAAAGAAAAATGAGTAAATATCTATCAATATCCCTATAATATCTCAATATAAGTAATCATTTTTCTTTACCATAACGTCGGAGGTGCAATGGTCCTGTGGATTGAACCATAATTTATTTTTAATAATTAATTAAATTCTTATTTTTATTCATCATTAAGTCTAATTGAGGCAATCAATTGATCATCAAACAAGGGAGACTTATGAGTTCTGGGAAGGCGTAGCAATGACCGGTGATTAACAACATAGAAGACCATTGACATGAGCAAGTTCGGCAGTCTGTCATTGTCATGAGAGAGAGTGAGCATCTACTGCTATCAAAGTGCTCAGAATATATCTACACGAATACTGTAATATTCAAGTTCCGCAAGTCATTGACATGACATGAGTGAGGCGAATTGACAATACACATTCTATTATTATTACCACAGCGAGAGAGCCAAAAGCTGCAACTTCTCATGATATATATATATATGTTCTATATTCCTTTCTTCATCGAGTAACCTTCGTCATCTAAGGCCCAGTATTAATGGTACACGTTCGTCGCTAATACCAGGACTTCCGGCATACAAGGCGCATACCGCTGATATATATATAATTATCTACATTGAGACCCGAGAAGCACACCTTCGAAGTCGGCGCTCAAACCCATTATATATATATTATTCTCACCGGCCGTTCTTCAGCAGCGACGAGTCTATCAATAATCCCGCTGGACCCAAACGAGTTTGCCGTGTACGACACTCTCTCTACTTCACCTCAACTAATTGTACTGCTAAGGAATAAAACAATATCATTGTCTATCATAACCGCTGGTCTGTATAACTTTATTTATAGTATTAGTACCAGGAAGCCCATTTCCCTACATCCTTCACTCATCACCTCAAATTTCATTCTCCATTTCAGGGACGTGCCACTTGGATCAGTCACTGAGGGACACACCCACCCCATTAATAAATAGCGAAGCAGATTAATTTAACAATAACGTAATAAAATAAAGCCCAATTTCCCTAGTACATAAGTTACATTAACCCCCCTTGCCCCTTAATAACGTAGTCATTGTCATGAAGAGAGTGAGCATCTACTGCTATCAAGTGCTCAGAATCTATCTACACAATTACTGTCATATTCAAGTTCAGTCAGTCATTGTCAGGAGAGAGAGAGTGAGCATCTACTGCTATCAAGTGCTCAGAATATATCTACACAAATACTGTTATATTCAAGTTCAGTCGTCATTGTCATGAGAGAGAGTGAGCATCTACTGCTATCAAGTGCTCAGAATATATCTACACAAATACTGTTATATTCAAGTTCCGCAAGTCATTGACATGACATGAGTGAGGCGAATTGACAATACACATTCTATTATTATTACCACAGCGAGAGAGCCAAAAGCTGCAACTTCTCCTGATATATATATATATGTTCTATATTCCTTTCTTCATCGAGTAACCTTCGTCATCTAAGGCCCAGTATTAATGGTACACGTTCATCGCTAATACCAGGACTTCCGGCATACAAGGCGCATACCGCTGATATATATATAATTATCTACATTGAGACCCGAGAAGCACACCTTCGAAGTCGGCGCTCAAACCCATTATATATATATTATTCTCACCGGCCGTTCTACAGCAGCGACGAGTCTATCAATAATCCCGCTGGACCCAAACGAGTTTGCCGTGTACGACACTCTCTACCTCACCTCAACTAATTGTACTGCTAAGGAATAAAACTATATCATTGTCTATCATAACCGCTGGTCTGTATAACATTATTTATAGCATTAGTACCAGGAAGCCCATTTCCCTACATCCTTCACTCATCACCTCAAATTTCATTCTCCATTTCAGGGACGTGCCACTTGGATCAGTCACTGAGGGACACACCCACCCCATTAATAAATAGCGAAGCAGATTAATTTAACAATAACGTAATAAAATAAAGCCCAATTTCCCTAGTACATAAGTTACATTCACCCCCCCTTGCCCCTTAATAACCCCCCACCCCTCGTACGTACCATATGTAAAAAATGTCATTTTTAATTGCAATTATTTCATGTTTGGTGTAGTAAATCGTCTTCTTATTTTAACAGTTTGTTTATTATGCTTTTAATGACTTATATTCCAAGTTTCGAAGACTTCTTGAAATTTTGCATTTGTGAAAGTACTACCTTAAGACCAAAAAACTTTTAATATAACTACCATTTTAGGATCATTCTTAAGGAGGCCCTAGGTTGTCAATCTTTTGATCAAAATAATTGAGTCAAGGAAGATTGACCGTCTAGGAACCCGTTTGATGCTTGAGAAAGTTTGATTGGCGCAAATGATTGCGAATGACCGTCTAGAAGGGTTTTGATCAATCTTTCCATCAATCACGCACCCGGCGGCAACCATGAAGGACACTCTGCTAGCTTCCAACACCGAAACCTAATTGAAATTCCACTAGGTATGAGTTTTGATCAAAAGATTTTGTTGATTGAAGGGATGATTGTTTCAATGATTGAAGCCCATGACTCAATCTTTTGATCAAAATGATTGACCGTCTAGGGCCTACTTTAGAATGAATGTTTAATATATATAACTATATTAGAACTCACCTCTCTGGTTACTTCTCCGCTAATCCAACACAACATGAATAGCACTATTAAATTTAATGAAATATATGGAACAACTACCATATATCTATTACTTGAATAAATGCACGCAAAAAGATCATTAATAATCTCAAAAAATATGGTAATAAAATAAAGAGAGATATGATAGCCGAAACATTTCGACATTTTATCTACTATTTGACATAAATGTGCATAATCCAAACGTACAGATTCGAGATACTTTTCTAAGTTACTACAACTACCCAGCTTGATAAAAGTGTCCACTTGTTGACACCATTTTTTTCCAACATCATTAAAACGGGATTTTAAATTGAAACAGAATAAAAGATACAGATAGATCCAGAGTTGTCGAATGTTATAGGTATAGGCACCAATAATTATATGAACTATGTTTGTTTTATTAGTGGATTTGAAGTAACCTCCATGTATTACAAGAATAATCAAGGAACTAACAGTACTGATCACTGCCCAAGCTGAACCTTTATTTATCAGAGGATTGCGGTAGTCACCATCGCTTTGATAAAATTTTTTATCAAATGTATCTATCTCTTGAATTAAATTAGGGAAATTTTTACTTAATATAATCGAAATGAAACAATAAGCGTAGGTACGAAATCGGAAACAGAACAATGAAAATGGAGCGATATTCCGATCTGACGAAATTGAGTACCCTACTGAGCTAAAAAGTCCAATAATCAAACTCCAGAACCAAGCGATGCTTAGGATATTATAATTCAGATTACAAGTCAAAGGAAATACACTAAAAATTCGCATCACGTGAGCAAAAATTTTCAAATCTTTTGAAAAAATAATAGACATTTTGAGTAGAAAGAATTAAAATGGGGACTAAATATTCTACGTATATCAAATATAATGAAAAAATTTCAATTAATTAAAGAATATTTTTATAAGATAGAAAGCTCTCTAGTAGTGTTTATATTCGATAGAAAAACATTCGGATTAACTAGAATGACAAGATAAACAATGATAAGTAATTTTATAAATGAAAATGAATAAATTTATCTTCTTTTAATTTGGTATGAAGTGACCATAATAAAAAATACTAGCTTTTTATTAATTAAAATATATTGATTCTTCAAAATAAATATATCTACATTATAACCGAAACATAAATCAATAATTTTATTGAAAGAGTACACATTTTAATTAAATTAAAATTCGGTTTTGGGTGTTTTTAGCGTTTGTTTAAAAAAAGCTTAGTATAAACTATACTTCTATTTTTTTAATAATATTCACTAAGGCTAGGCACACACAGTTGGGCGATAGTTTAGTTGATGGACATAAATATATTCAGTTTAATGAAGGTGCATATACAACACATCTGCAGATCAAATCGATTATTTAATCAAAATCGATCGATGAACACTTTTGATACAAAAATCGAGTTTAGTTATTTAATTAGAGTTGAAGGAGACAATAAAAGAGTATGTCTTCTTCTGGAATTATAAATTTTATTTATTTATAACGAAACTATAGTCTCGTTATAAATAAATAAAATTTGTGATTCCAGCAGAAGACACACTCTTTTATTGTCTCCTTCAATATATAAAAATTCTGCTACTCTCGGCACAAAAACTTTCAATTTAATAATTAGAGTTGGTTATAAATTGATAATTCATCACGATTTCAAACCAACCCAGCTATGTAAATTGTTGGGTCCTTGATTTTACCATACAACCTGGTCTCTCACTTATATTGAATATTTAATAAAATTATTTATAATCATGTAGGGAGGGAGGCTAGTTTTTGAATTTTTATACTTCCTGGGGGGCCCACTGATTATGTATACAAAATTTGGTTGAGTTTGGAATAAGAGCCTATATTTTCTTTTTTTGTACTTACACCCCCCACTCCCCCCCCCCATTTTGGGCGGTTAGTTGTTGCATTTTTAGATTACTGTGGACCCACTGATTATGTATTGAAGAAAACCCAAAATTAAGGGGCGTGGAGGTTTTTTTTCTTTAACTCTTGAGGATGGGCTCACCCCCGAAATATATCGAATTCAAAACTCAATTTTGATTTATTTCTTTTTTTGTGAAACCTACCTCGCATCTAGCTCAAGTTTTATTATTATATTAAAATGTTTCAACTAGAACCAACATCTAACTCATTAAAAATTATTAAAAGAGCCTAGATTTTAATTTTTTGACCATACACCCCCACCCCCAATTTTGGGCGGTTAGTTTTTGCATTTTTAGACTTCTGTGGTCACACTGATTATGTATACAAAATTTGATTGAGTTTGGTATAAAAGCCTAGATTTTTAATTTTTAACCCCCCCCCCCCCTCCCTCCACCTTCCTTAATTTTGGGTCGATATGCACCAAAATCTAATAAGCTCTTAATCTCAATAGACCAAAACTACGTGAACATTTGGTTTTGATATTCACACTAGTTTTTGAGCTAGCTCGTCCAGAAAAATTTGGTAATGCACAGAGTATCAACCAGACAACCAGGCAACCAGACTAACAGACATTTTGACAAAACAATTAGTATCTCGAAAAATATAATTTTTTCGATGTTCACTTATTAGGGCTTTTTTGTAGAACGAAATGCCATGGTTTCGCTCAATTTTTTCAAATCAAAATAGTTTCAGTCGTTTTTGAGATATTTCGAAAAAAAGAAGGAAAAAAACCACTTTTCCCATGCACGATTACAATACTTGACCATATCCTGTATGGTAAAGTAAATAAGCTGACGTGTTCTGATGTGGCCATCCACTTGACTTTACCATACAACCTGGGCCCCTCACTTATATTTAATAAAATTATTTATAATCATGTAGGGGAGGGGGGGTAGTTTTTGCATTTTTAGACTCCTGGGTGCCCACTGATTGTGTATACAAAATTTGATTGAGTTTACTCAAATGGCCTAGATTTTTAATTTTTAACCCCTTCCACCCCCTTTAATTTTGGGTCGATATGCACCAAAATCTAATCAGCTCTTAATCTCAATGGACCAAAACTACGTGTAAAATTTGGTTTTGTTATTCAAACTAGTTTTTGAGCTAGGTCGTCCACAAAAATTTGGTAACGCACAGACTATCAACCAGACAACCAGACAAGCAGACTAACAGACATTTTGACAAAACAATTATTATCTCAAAAAATATACTTTTTTCGATGTTCACTTATTAGAGCTTTTTTGTAGACCGAAATGCCATGGTTTCGCTCAATTATTTTAATCAAAATAATTTCAGCCGTTTTTGAGATATTTCGAAAAAAAGAAGGAAAAAACCACTTTTTCATGTATGATTACAATACTTGGCCATACCCTGTATGGTTGCGTTATACGAGATGGTTTGAGCAGTTTGCTCATTCACAGTTTTTAAAGATGTACTAAATTGATGTTACGATGTAAAGATGTGTTTTAAGATGTTTATACGACGAAACCCCTAGACATGAATATGTATAACCCCCTTTTTCTGTGTTATTTAACCCCTCTGAGCCAAGGGGGCGAAACCCGCCCCTACATTCGGTTTGAAGGGAAAGGTTCCAATAAATTACACCTTATTTGATATTTGTTTCTTTCCTCACTACCCCTGGGCTGTCTTCCATTACTTTCAATTGATATATGTTGTTATTTTTATTATTATTTTTTATCAATAAGTTTAATTGATAAAAATGAGCCGTTCATCAGTCCTAAAAGCTACCTCATTCTAGAGACTCTGTTTTTCTCTAAAAGTATCATTTAAGAACAAAGAGTAACTAACACCTTATAACAGTGTTTCTCAAACTCTTTGATCCGCGATCCACTTTTGTATTTAGGATAAAATTTTCAAAGGACCCCCAGAAAAATGAATATGTGTAGAAAACATACCAGAGTTGGGTTTAATCTAAATGAATTAATTTTTTTGTTTAATTACATTGAAAAACTCACAATTTTGATTAGTAGCAGATTAATTTTAGTATTTTAGTAAAAATTAAAAAATTAAAAATCCCTAAACCCATAGCAATATCTTTGCTACATCTTTGAAAAAATATTCTATGTACCACATGTTATGTTTCGACATTAACTTAAGTTAGTTGTTCCGCCAAATGCGTTTTCTTAGGATTTTTTTGAAGTTTAGACAGATTATTATTTAAATATTTCTGCATCATTGGTAGAAAAACCAAATTTCTGAACAATATAGTCCGGAGATATTAAATTTCAAAGATAGAGTTTTTCACTCTTATATAGTACATTGCACTATACGGGATATCGGAAAGTTTACATAGATATTTAATTATAATTAAGAAACTCTTCTTACCATTTTTATAAAAAACTAAAGCAACATTAAACAATAACCAATACATATTTTAAGAAAATTTTGATTCATAATTACAACACAGTTTCTGAGATAATAAGGAATAAATAATGAAAAATGTATAAAAAAATTTACACTAAAAACAATTTGGCAACAGCGCATTTATTTAACCAGCGGAAGATGTATAAAGCGCGCATGCGCTAGATTTTTTCAAAATTATAATTTTCATAAGGTGTAACGTAGGCGTTGATTACATTTGTTAAAAAATAAAACGATTTTTATAGAAATTTAAAATGTATTTTATCTGTCATTTTAATATAAAAATATTCAATCTCTTACAATGGTGCCAAATTTGTCAAATGAACACAGGATTGGCTAGAATTGGTACATACACAGCAAAAAGTTTTGGGCTTATGAACTATGAATCCTTATTGTCTGTTCTATATACTCTAGTATTAACTTTTTGCTACTATTGTCGCGAAACAACTATCTTAACTTAGTTTATTAAAAAGATATTTTAAATTTATATAATATTTGAAAAAAATTGATCCGTCATTAATTTTTCTACGACCCACCAATCATTTTGCGAAACTCCCCTGGAGGTAGCGAACCCAACTTTGAGAATCACTGTTTTATAATATTATACACACTCTTGTAACACTAAATAGCCACAGAATTTAGCAGACATATTTTTTGCGCAAAACGATGCCAAAACTATCTGTCGCAAATATAAATAAAATATGTGAAAATCGTATATATTTTAATACTTCACCAAGCGCATTAATTTAAAGCTTAATCCTAAATATCGGTTTAAAAGGCTAGTCGTATAAGTAAATGCTTTTTACCACTAACACAGGGTAGATGGTAAATGGAGGGACTCGGATGGCCAATCAGATGACAGGCCCTGTCAGTGCACCTGTCATCTGATTGGCCATCCCAGTCCCTCCATTTACCATCTACCCTGTGTTAGTGGTAAAAAGCATTTACTTTGCGACATACAACCGGCCCTAAGAGATGTAAATAGGCCCACTCTAGTTTGTCACTCTCTAATGCAGCGTTTCCCAACCTTTTTTGTACAATGCCTCATCTAAGCCTTTCTAAATTCTTATGCCCCTTATGTAAAATTTTTTATAAAAGACAATTTTTTTGTTATTTATATAAATATATAGTTACGAAAACAAAATTTTGTTGATTAGTATTTTGTATGGCTGTACATTTATTTAAATATATTTTATATCTTGTTTAGCTACTTATTATCAAATTTTGCTAACTTTGATTTTTTCAAACAAAAGATAACTAAATTTGTAGAATTTGTAAATTTTTATATTTACTTACCTAAACTAAAACTAAATTTAATTAGTAGCTTTGGGCTTTTCTATTTTGCTCTCTTCCTTTCTTCAGCGCTGTTATTTTATTATTTATTTATTTTTGTGAATCCTATGATAATTTACTAATTTTAAATATTTTTTTTTAAATTTTAAAGGAAAAGGGCTAAAAATAAATAAAAAATTCTTAGTCAAAAATAATTTATGTGTTATAGTTAATTTAAGGTAGAGTGGAGTAAACGTTTATGACACGTTTTCCACACTGCAAAATAACATATTTTTTCAAATTAAAAAAATTTTGTGGAAAATGTTTTTTATGATTATAAAATTCAAATAAATAAAAATAATTTTATTATACAAAATTCGGGCGTGTGCTTAAGACCACACGACAGAAAAAGAAATCCAAAAATATTTAAATAGGAAATATTTTCAATCTGTTTGAAGACTGGCCTATATGTGTTTGCTAAGAATGAATATTTATAAAATGACAAATATGCAAAGAAGTTAATTTGTTCGACCCCTGAGGAAGTCAACAAAGTTGACGAAACGTTGGCATAAAATAAAAAATATTTGCTTAAGCTATTGTCCTTATTTCCCTACAACAACTTATTAATTTAATCTGAATCAAAATAATTATATTTAATGTTTAGTTTTTCTTTTTAATTTTTTTATTCAGGATTTTGGACCGAGTATTTTTATTGCGTGACGGCTCAATCCCATTTGCTGCCCAGGAAAATAAAAATGTACATGATCGCCAAAATACATATATAAGATATTAATTTCCGCTTAGAGTTAATGCTGCAGCGCCATCTGTGACTTGAATTGGGACTAGTCGTGACGCGTGGGAACCGTGACAACGTGACGCGTGATGGATCAAAATAAAAAGTGTGCAAGGCGCGCCAAAAGAAGTTATAACTTCAAAAAACACAAATACATACACATCGATTTCATTTTCAAATTTCCCTCCTTAACATATTAAATTGCCCCTGTGGGAAACACTGCTCTAATGTCTTCTAACTGCTGAGGATATCAATTACAACAGTTTTGCATTTGTGATTTTATGTACTATACAAAAACTCTGAGGAGAAAAAGTCTCCCAAGTTCATTAGCTTTTAATTTTGGTAATGATTTATTTAAATTATTGGATAAAACATACTTGGTAGGTTTCACATTAAGATGTTTCATCAAGTACCATTACCAAATTCTTTAAAAACTAATGATTTATTTATATATTCAACAATATCCTCAACAATAGAATTAAACTATAACTCACCTCTCTGGTCACTTCCCCGCTGATCCAAGATATAATGAACAGCACAATTATATCTATTAAAATATATGGAAGGATTAATTCAAATTTTTCTTCCATATAGATATAGCAGAAACGCATCATTAATAATCTCACTACAGATGGTTAGATAATAGAGACAGAGATGCCAGCCGAAACATATCGTCATAATTTCTACTATTCGACATAAATCTGCATAATCCAAACGAGCTGTTTCAAGATCTTGTTCCTGGTTACTAGAATATTTATGTTCGATAATAATATCCACCTGTTGACACCATTTTTTACCAGAATCTTTAAAACGAGATTTTAAATTGAAACAGAAAAATATATAGAGATAAATCCAGAGTTGTCGAAAGGTGTAAGTATAGGATCCAATGAAAACTTTAATTATATACATTTTATAAGAAATTAGATGGCACAAAACAATGATTGAGCTAGTGATGGCACTAATCAATATCCAAACAGATCCTCTATTCATCAAACGATTTTGAATTTCCCTCCGTGTTGACGAAACTGTCGATCAAATGCATCAATTTCTTGTATTAGAATTGGAAAATTTTTACTCAATATAATTGAAAAAACAAAATTAGAGATAGTACGAAACAATAAAGAAATACTTTTAAATGCAGGGAAATCGGAATAATTTAGTATATAAAATCCTATTGAACTAAAAAGTCCAATAAATAAACTCCAGAGCCAGGCAAAACTAATTATCTTATAATCTAAACTAAAATTCAATGGAAATACGCTAAAAACTCGCATTGCATGAGCGAAAAGTTTTAGTTCTTCAGAAAAAATAGACATTTTGAGTAGACGGAAAATAAATGAGCTTTAAGAAAGAGAGAATACTAAATATTAATTTAATAAATGAATCTATATCTTGCTTCTCTAGGCAACAAAGTGTTTTGTAAAAAAAAATATTCATTTAATTAATGTATATTGATCACAAGCTAATAAAGTTGAATAGGTATGTCTATATTTTATCGATGTAAACTTACAATTTGTATAAGAGAACATTTAATTATTATTATTCCAAACGCAAGTGCCAGATGTGTAGGTTAAATTTTTCACAATTACTTAAAAGGTTATTTGCCGTAATATTGAAATAGATTTAATAATTCAGATATATATATATATATATATTTTTGGATGAAATTATAAATTTTTTTAGGTACAATAATAAACAATGTAAATGATTTTACATGCTTTATATTAGCTTCACCTGTATGTATGTATGTATTTATCTATGTATCAATGTGACTTTTGTTCTGTTAAATTCCGCAAACTTTTCTCTATAAAAATAATTAGACTAAAAAGCAAAAAAAAAAAATATAGAGTAGATTGGGGTGAGACGCCGAATTGTACAAGATGCCGTATCACGTGGTTCACCCGCACGCATCCGAGAAAACAGCTTGCCAGTAAGTTGGAATGAAGGCGCGTGCCCAGCGAGAGTATATAAATAGTTTTTGTTGATTAATGACAGTTTTAAGTTATGTTTTTAAATGATTTTGTCATTCCGATTGCTCTGGTAAGTACCCGAAATCATATCCAAACATACTTTACTTGGTCATATTAGGTGTAGTTTTGATAGAAGAGAAATAACTCGGTTAGTTTTAGTGAGTTTGAAGAGTGGGCTTTCTATTAGTCGCATAATGACCCCCGCCTGCCACTTCTGCGCACTGCTAGGGGGACCGGCGTCTTGTCCCATGCTTTGGGGAAAGACGACGAACATTTTTGGGGGATAAGATGCCGTAGTTTTTGCGTTCGTGTAAGATGCTGGTTTGTATTACTATACATTTAAAATTATTTTTTCAATCTAATCCGATGGTTTCTTTCCAGAAATGCCGCGGACATACATAAGAAAGTCTAATCGAGGATCATGAAACGAAAATGACCTTCAAAAAGCTTTCAAAAGCGGAAATATTACTTAAAAGAAATTTTTATAATTTTTCTAATTAATATAACAAAGAATAATTGCTATATCAATGAGAATTGTTTTTGACCGCGATTATTTGAAAAAGATATTTATCGCGAGACTACAGCGGATTATGCTATTGAAGTCTGTGGAGTCTTAAGCCTGGACCAAGAGAGAAAAAAAGATGTGATCCACTTAACTACAATCCAACGTCATTTCGCGTATAGCCCGCTAGACATTCGGACGGATCACCAAGTGAATTTGAAATCTCAGATGTTATATATTTAATTTCCCAGTCCAGAGCGCTCTATACGCGAAATGACGTTGGATTGTAGTCAAGTGGATGACATCTTTTTCTCTTGGTCCAGACTTAAGACTCCGCAGACTTCAATAGCGTAATCCGCTGTAGTCTCGCGATAAATATATTTTTCAAATAAGCGCGGTCAAAAACAATTCTCATTGATTTATCAATTATTCTTTGATATATTAATGAGAAAAATTATAAAAATTTATTTAAGATCATTATTTCAAGTTAGAAATTTATAAGTTCTAATATTATTTTCACTCAATATTTGACAAAAATTCCCTACATTTGATTCGAGATTGAATCAAATGTAGAAAACATTCGATTACTTAAAAGTAAAAAGGAACATTAAAAAATAAATAAAAAGTAATTTTATTTGGATGTAGGTACATGTAATATGATCATTAGTGCATTTAATTTTTTTTGGAATTGATTTAATAACACTGTGCATTGATTCGCCATACGGCATCTTACCCCAAAGGTATCGGTCATCTTGTCCCAAGATTGGGGTAAGATGCCGAAATGGAAACGTTTACAAATTATTATTATTTTTTTAAGTAAAAAATAGTTTTTCAAAGCGAAACTTATTTTTTTATTAATTACAAAAGTACATATATATTGTTGATAAAATGGTTGGTTAAAAATAATACCAATGTGCTATTTTATATAAAATAAAGTTAAAAACTACGGCATCTTCCTCCAATCTACTATATTTAAAAAAACTAAAAAACACGCTTCTAAAAAGTACCTACAAAATAATATAATAATCAAAAAGAGTGCGACGCTTTGTCGAAATTAATTAAAAGTACATGTTTCTGCGCCCCACACTTTTTGATTATTACAATATTTTATACCTTTTAGAAGCGTATTTTTTAGTTTTTTTTTAAATATAATTTATATATAACAACATTTGTTTTAAATTGAAAGTTTTTTTGCCGAAAGTAGCAGAATTTTTATATATTGAAGGAGACAATAAAAGAGTATGTCTTCTGCTGGAATTATAAATTTTATTTATTTATAACGACACTATAGTTTATGAATAATAAATTAATTCCATAATGAATTCATTGTAATAGACTGATGAAGAGGGCAAAGCCCTCGAAACTATAGTCTCGTTATAAATAAATAAAATTTATAATTCCAGCAGATGACACACTCTTTTATTGTCTCCTTCAATATTTGTTTTATTAGAATCAATTAATATTAATTAATTAATTAAGATTCGATAAAGATTCAGCCCAACGATAATTTAAATTTCGAGCAAAATAATTTATTATCAATTTTTTTTTTCAAAAATAACATTTCCCTGGATCTTTCTTCCTTCTTTAGGCTTTAAAATGGACAACAATTGATCATGTGCTTGTCTCTATAAACAATCCTTGTTATAATTATAGTTTGTCATTAGCATCAAAAGATTGGGGGGGGGGGTCAGATAGGCTAGGCGGTAGCGTGACAGCGAGCTAACCAGGGGACCCGGGTTCGAATCCGACTCGAGGCATCCAGCTAATCTGACCCCCGGGGTAGAGACAAATTAACAAAAAAATATATAACTAGTCTTGTAATTAGGCTTATGGCTAGAAAGGCCGAAAAGCCAAAAAAAGCATCAAAAGATTGTTTTGTTTTTTTAATTTATAAAGGTAAATGTTTATTTTCATGTTAATTATCTTTTAAGATGATAAACTTAAGACCAATATGCTATTAATTACTTTCAAAGATGTGATTTTAAACTAAAAATAGTTAATTATATACGTGCTTCCTAATATTTAGTATGTGTGTAGCAAAGTTTACTGTGATTTCCTTATATTAACCTGCTGTCCTTTCATAAATGATCGTGTCCCTTTCAATACAACCCATTTTTTAAAGGGATAAAATACACTTTATTTTTAAATGCGAAAATATAGTACTAAGAACAATTGAAAGTGTTTTATTGTATTTTATATCGATAGCCAATAAATTGAAGTTTTTAATTCTATTTTTACCTCTTTAAAATGTTGTATTATTTATTTGCTCGAGCTTCAACAGCAAAAATGTCCCTTTCATGCCACCTTTCCTCTACTTCAAGAAATTAAAAAAAGAACATAATTCTTGATTAAACATATGAAATATATTTAATTACGGTTAGTTTTGAATAAAAAACGGTTTGCCGTTGGCGTTACATCATCTCATGAGCCCGGAGATTTACAGATTAGTCTTAAAATATCGAAAAAGAGAACATGAGGAGGACATTTTTCGGTGGAGGACAGAGCTTACAAAAGAAGAACTGTCCTCCCTTAAGGAGCTTACAAAAGAAGAACTGTCCTCCCTAAAGAAGGACGATTGGTCACCTTAATATTAGATATTTACTAGCATTTATGCAGCTAATTTATTATTTATGTAATTAAATTTCTCCTCAAAATAAAATTAAATAATATTTACTATTTACGAAATTACTTACCTCTCTGGTTACTTCTCCACTGATCCAACCCAACACGAAAACCACAATAAAGTTCATCAAAATATATGGAACGAATTCAAAAAATTTATTTCCACCATATATACACCCAAAAAGATCATTAATCATCTCTAGAAAGACGGTGATATAATAGAGACTCAGATGATAGCCAAAACATTGGGACATATTTTCCACTATTCGACATAAATTCGCATATTCTAACCGAACTGCTTCAAGATTTTTTCAAGTTTATTGGAATATTTATAAGTAATAATTGTATCCACATGTTCGCACCATTTTTTTCTGAACATCTTTAAAACGGGATTTTAAATTAAAACCGAAAAAAATATAGAGATACATCCAAAGCTGTCGAATGTTATAGGTATAGCAGCCAACAATTATTTTGGCTACCTTAAGAGAATTTGTTTTTAAGAAAATTATATGCAAAATAAGAATAAAGACCGAACTAAAGGTACTGATCATTGCCCAAACTGATCCTCTATTCATCAAAGGATTCCGGATTACACCACCATGTTCACAAAAATGTTGATCAAATGCATCTATCTCTTGAATAAGTCTCGGTAAATTTTTACTCAATATAATTGAAAAGATAAAAAAAGAAAATGAACGAAATCGTATATTATTCAGTGTAAATGATGCGAAAAATTTAGTATTAAGTTGGGAGAATCCTATTGTACTAACAAGCCCAATAAGTATACTCCAGAGCCAGGCGAAGCTGGGTATTTTATAATCCATAGCAAAATTCAAAGGAAATATACTAAATACTTGCATTGCATGAGCAAAACGTTTAAGATCATCAGAAAAAATATTCATAATTTGTGTTGAGAGAGGTTGAGAAAATAAATGGAAAAATTTAGATCAGTGAAAAGTAATTTTAAGGGGAGTCGGGTTGGCTCGATTGGCTAACGCACTGGCCTCACTTCGGCATCGATCGATTATGACGATGTTGAAGTGGGAGGCCAGGGTTCGATCCTAGCTGGCGAATAAAAAATTTCTACCGGCTGAAAACTTGGCTCCCTCACTAACCCTACTAACACTATACTTATGTGCTGTCTAAATGGGCTTTGTTCCCGGTGACATTAAATAAATAAATTAAAAATAAAAGTAATTTTATATAAAATTATAAATATATTTTGGTTCTATTAAGTGCTTTTGGTGCTATGAATTAAAAATAATTTTTTTTAATTTATTAAGAAATATTGATTATGAATTAAAGTATAAATGAAAGTAGAACAAAATATTTAATACTTAATGTCTGTAAGGTAGTTGTTTTAAAAAAGGGCAATGAAGTAAGCTTGTAAGCACTATTTTCTCGTATGCTCTAACCTGATTGTTTTTGTATTTTAACTTACCATTAAACATTAATTTTTATAAAATTCGGCTCTCCATATATATCTACCAGTCTGTACCCAAAAAATATTTCTAGTATTAAATTTATAAATTTTAATATTAAATTAAAAATATTAAGCAATGAAAATGTTACTACCTGAAACCAGAATCAATGATGTGACGTCATTAGAGGATGATTTAGATATTTTCTCTCTAATTCGAAAAATTGAGTGAGTCAATTTTAAAATGAAAAAAAAATGAAAAATATCTTTTCTTCTACGTAAGAATAAATCTTTAAAAACTAAATGGGATGAAAACTGTTTCGTCTTTGGGAAACAAAATAGCATATTTAATCTTTTTTATTTTATCTCGATTCACGGTGGTGCTGAGGATTCTCATAGGTATTAAATGAAAAGTTTATTTTTCAGCAGTTTTTTAATTTTAAATGATGGTTATTTTAATTTATCCAAATATTTCGAAAATTTCGTACAATATTTCTTCTTCAGTGAACTTGCGATGATTTTTTGGGTGAGGTCCACTGAAGAAGGAATATTGTACGAAATTTCCGAAATATTTGGATAAATTAAAATAACCACCATTTAAAATTAAAAACTGCTGAAAAATAAGGTTTTTTATCTTAATTTGAAAATAAATAGAAAATGTATCAAATGTAATAATTGTAAGTTGGTGTCATCTATTAAATCCGATGGAATAGAATATTTTTAATTATATGTCAGAAGGGTTGTTTTTCACCCCTCGGGAATCGAACCCGAGTATCAGTAACAGCAATCCGGGCCACCTGGCTCTCCTGCAGGATGCGAACCTCTCTGACATATGTACACGCGTTAAATATTTTACTCAAAGATTGTTATCTTAATTTGTAAAATTTCGCGATATAGTGATTCTAAATTTAAACATATAGCCATGCCATATAACGCGTGTACATATGTCAGAGAGGTTCGTATCCTGCAGGTGATCCAGGTGGCCCGGATTGCTGTTACTGGCACTCGGGTTCGATTCCCAAGGGGTGAAAAACAACCCCTCTGACATATAATTAAAAATATTTCATTCCATCGAATTTAATAGATGACACCAACTCATGATTTCTTATAAATTTGAATCTATTACCATCGGCAAATTAATATCTTTCATGTAATAATTGTACTATTACTAGACCTTGGGGAACTATAACATAACAAATTACCAGAATATGATGATGTCTCGTCCAGTGCTAAACTGTATTTTATTTTCCTTGGGGAACTATAACATAACAAATTACCAGAATATGATGATGTCTCGTCCAGTGCTAAACTGTATTTTATTTTCTTTGTTATTTATTTATTCTTATCTGCTCTACCTTAGAGCAATGTTCAATAAATAAATAAATAAATAAACTATCCTTCAGTAAGTGTCTGACGATATTTAAGTATTATTAAAAATCTACCATTTTCAAATAGTTTTCTTTAAACGTAATCAAAAATTTAAATTTAAATATATAGTATGTACAACTCACCTCACTGGTTACTTCTCCACTGATCCAACAAACTACAACCAGGAGAATTAAATTGATAGCAAGAAAGGGAACGTATATCATATATTTAGTCCCTGTATAGATACACCCAAAAAGATCATTAATAATCTCAAAAAATATGGTGATATAATAAAGACAAAGATGCCAGCTGAAACATTTTGACATTTTATCCACTATACGACATAATTCAGCATAATTCAACCGAGCTGTTTCAAGATTCTCTTCCCATTTACTAGAATATTTATGCGCGATTAACGTGTCCACCTGTTGACACCATTTTTCGCGAGCGTCTCTAAAACGGGATTTTAGATTAAAACAGAAAAAGATATAGAGATAGATCCAGAGTTGTCGGATGCTATAGGTATAGAAACCAATAATTATTTGCAATACAGATTGATTCAATTCACGATTATAGAAGAGTCCATGCATTAAAAAAATAAGCATAATAGTGATAGTACTGATCGATGTCCAAACAGAACCTCTGTTCATCAGAGGAATTCGAATCAGAGCTCCCAATTGCTTATCAAATGCATCAATCTCTTGAATCAGGTTTGGAAGATTTTTACTCATTATAATCGAAAAGATAAAAAAGGAGAATGCCCGAAATCGAAAACAATTCATTGTTAATGGAGCAACTCCTCGAGTAATCAGTAAAAAGTATCCTATTGAACTAAAAAGTCCAATAAACAAACTCCAAAACCAAGATAAACTTATTATTTTATAATCTAGACTAAAATTCAAAGGAAATATGCTAAAAATGCGAATCACATGAGCGAAGAATTTCAGTTCATCTGAAAAAATAGGCATTTTGAGTAGAGGGAAGTAAAGAACGAAATGAAGGTTGAATAGTAAAAAGTGACTTTTACAAATGAATATACTTTTTTTATAAGTGAAAAACATTGTGTTAGGGAAGAGTTTAATTAATTAAATTATATTGATCATTAGTTAAAAGGTTAAGTATTCCAGAGAAAAATCGATAATTTAATAAATAGTCTTTAATTAAATTGAAAGTTTTTGTGCCGAGAGTAGCAGAATTTTTATATATTGAAGGAGACAATAAAAGAGTGTGTCTTCTGCTGGAATTATAAATTTTATTTATTTATAACGAGACTATAGTTTCGAGGGCTTTGCTCTCTTCATCAGTCTATTACAATGGATTCACAGGAATTAATTTATGTAATTGAAAAGTTTTTGTTTTGCCGAGAGTAGCAGAGTTGTTGATTCACAAAGAGAAACAAAGAGGTTGTCCTCTGCTTGATGCAAATAAACATACACACATATATATATCGAGATGATATATCTGTATATATATTATTTATTTGTTTGAGACTATAGTTTCCAAGACTTGGTCTTCATCATCAGTCTTTTTGTTTAATTATAAATGTTTTTCATGAAGTCAATATCGTATGGATATTGAAAATTTGGTTTTCCTTCTTCACTGACCACCTTCAGCTGACCAGCAGTGAAGAAGGAAAACCAAATTTTCAATATCCATACGATATTGACTCCATGAAAAACATTTATAATTAAAAAAAGACTGATGATGAAGACCAAGTCTTCGAAACTATAGTCTCAAACAAATAAATAATATAAATACAGATATATCATCTCGATATATATGTGTGTATGTTTATTTGCATCAAGCAGAGGACAACCTCTTTGTTTCTCTTTATGAATTAATTTATGAATTCATAAATTAATTCCTGTGAATCCATTGTAATAGATTGATGAAGAGCCCTCGAAACTATAGTCTCGTTATAAATAAATACAATTTATAATTCCAGCAGAAGACATACTTTTTTATTGTCTCCTTCAAATAGTCTTTATTTGAAATGCTGACTCTCGTGCTCTCAAGACCCTCTTGTACCAAAACTCTGGTGGGCTGCGTCTCGGGGTCTCTAAATCATTGGCTCTCAAAATATTATCCTCCCATAAATACTTTTATATTAAAGAGTTATTTAAAAATATAGAATATATTAACATATCGTTAGAGTTCGTGGGTGTGATTAAACTTTATTAGATGAAGGAGGAGGTATCAGCCAAAGTTGTATGCCCTGGGTTCAATAAAACACCCTGAATAAAACGTTTCGGCCTGAATTTATTTGGCCATCCTCAGTTAATTGGGCTACATTGTGTGATATGAGCCAACAGTTGTTCTCTTGATCTTAATAAATAAATAAATAAATACATAAAATGCCTTTTTTGAGTTTTTAATAAATTGGAAGATGGGGACATGTATGCATAAAATTGTATAATTTGATGGAATAGGAAGTATGCATGAATTAAAAAGTAATTAAATTCGAATTTGGCCTTTCGAATGTAAAAAAATAATAATGAGATTTATGATGACCTCCGATAAGGGTCAAGTATCTATATATATAAAATTAAGGTTTTGTCTGTACATTGGTCCAAATCACGCCAACTTTTGGTTGCACACGTTTCAACCAAAGTTATGAACGAAAACACCATTCAACAAAATTCCTGTCTGTCTGTATGTCTGTCTGTATGTTTCCGCGGGTTCCGCGAAAAGTTGCTCACGATTCACGTAAAAACGGCTGAAGGGATTATTATGAAATTTCATATTTACATCAGATGTCTTCTAACTTACGTTTGTAGCTATATAACGTTTTGATATTTTGACCCCAAAAGGGGGTTTGGTGGGGAGAACGGATGAAAATTATCAAATAACTCCTAAACTATTAACTCTAAGGCAAATTTTATTATGAGCAAAGTTTGTGGGGGATGTGACTTCTGACAACTTTTGTTTAAAAAAATTCCCCCCAAAAACCACCAAAAAAAAAAAAGGGGGGGTGGGATAATATGAAAATTCTTGCTCATAGACCAAACTCAACCAAATTTTGTATACTTAATCTGGGGATCACTAGAAGGCTAGAAATGCAACAACTAACGACCCAAAGGGGGGGGGGGTCAAAAAATGAAAATTCTTACCATTAGAGCCAACTTAACTAAATTTTATATACATAATCTGTGGGTCACTAGAAGACTAGAAATACAAAACATGGGTGCGGGGGGTCCGGGGGATAAGGGCGCGGGGGTGGAATGTGGGTGAGGGAGTATGACGGAGTAGAGTGAAGGGGGTGGTGCGGGCTAGAATCCGGGAGGCTTAGTGGGTGTGGGGATCAAGAGGGCTCGGCGGGGGGGGGGGGGGGTTAAGGTGAGGGCCCAGAGGCGAGGTGGGGTGGGGCGGGATTGGAGGCATGTTTGGAGTCCGGGGTGGGTGGGGTGCGGGGGTGGTGGTTCAGGGTGGAGAAGGGGGTAGAGGTGAGGGCTCAAGAGGCGAAGTGGGGTGGGGGGCATGGTGTGGGGGGTGGGGGGATGTATGGTGGAGAAGGAGGTTGAGTTGAGGGGCCAGAGACGAAGTGGAGTGGGACTGGGTGGAGGGGTTGGGGCGGGGTGGAGTCGCGGGTGGGGGCACGGGTGCGGGGTGGCTTTTGGGGGTGGGGTGGTGGGTGGGGTTTGGGGTGTGGGGGTATGGTTTGTGGGTTGGGAGTCCAGGGGGCGTGCCCACAGCCTAGCAAGGGGGCCGCCGAAGGCGGGCCTTGCAGCTAGTTTAATTATATAGAAAAAATTATACAGGGTGATTCGCGGTCGATGGCACGTTAGACGTTTAAGGAAAACGGAATGGAGGATTTTTCTGAAAATTTAGCACCTTACATTTTCTTACCTGTTCTATCGATCTAAAATATTTTCAGCCTTGCGACGTTTCGGCTTCCATCGAAAAGTCGTAGCAACTTTATTTTTTTAAATGAAATACCCCGTATATTAATACGTTTTAGAACCGCCCTTTTATTAAAATACTTGTTTGTTAATATTGTTCTATACTTACCTAACTCTATCGGTTTTTAAGATAAAAAATAATTTGTGTTAAAATATGGTCCAAAACATGGCCCTAATTAAACTTAAATAAATTAGTGCCCTCAATTCATGAAAAGTTGATATTTTGGTGGTAGTTTAGACACACCACAAGTATTTAATTTACGACAAAAAATTGACTCCATATTATACAGGGCGTGCTAAGATTACTATTATTTCCGGAATTCATAAAAGGGGACAAATGTTCGTTTTTTTCAAATGTATATTACTCAATAAATTGAAAGACGAAGAAAAATGCATTGATATTTTTTACAAAAAGCACATATCTTTAGGTATTTTAAATACAATATCTGGGGTCGCGAAAAATTATCGATGATAAAAATGGGTCATGATTGAAAAAAGTTTAAGAAGCGCTGGTCTATAGTATAGAAATATAGATAGAGATTACATTTAGAAAGTTATGATATTATAGTAGTTGTAAATTAAACTCTTTGAAAACCGCATTTTTCAAGTCATAATAATTAATCAAGTGAGGTTATGTTTAAAATATGGCGGATTTGTCCGCGTAAGCAAATTAAGGCCTAAATAGACTTTTGTCAATACACAGAATAAAAAATTATTTTATTTTATTTTTATTTATATATATTTTTTTATAAATTAAAAAAAGTATTTTTTTACACTTTTTACTACCTGTCCAGATAAAACTGTGGTCAGGTGAGAATAATCCAAAACATATTTTTGCAATATCTTTGAAAACCGCATTTTTCAAGTCATACTCATTAATCAAATGAGGTTATGTTTAAAATATGGCGGATTTGTCCGCATGAGCAAAGTACGCCCAAAATATATACTTTTGTCAATACACGCAATAAAAAATTATTTTATTTTATTTTTATTTATATATATTTTTTTATAAATTAAAAAAAAAGTCTTTTTTTACACTTTTTACTACCTGTCCAGATAAAACTGTGGTCAGGAGAGTAATCCAAAACATATTTTTGCATTGCCAAGATACTGAACCTGATTATAAACCCAACAATAATTTAAATAACTTTTTTTAAATACATTTAATGTTCGGTCAAAGTTAGCCGTGTGGTATACCACCCCATATAGGTGATGCCATGCTTGAACGAAGGGGCCAATCTTGGGCCCGTGATGGGCAACCGAAGCTCTGCTTTATCAGTATTGGCCTACATTCGGGTCAGTGTGGGGCAGCCGAGTCTGGGTTGTATGGTGTTGAGCCAATCTTGGGTCCGTACTGGGTACGGTTGCCCAAACCGAGATTCTGCTTTATCAGTATTGGCCTACATTCGGGGCAGTTTGGGGCAGCCGAGCCTGGGTTGTACGGTGTTGAGCCAATCTTGGGTCCATATTGGCTCAGTCTAGAATTCAGTATTGAGCCAATATAGGTTACCAGTCTGGGCCGCGGTTATCATCCCCTATTCAAACCTGTGTCGGGCCAGTACTGGCTTGCAGCTTAGGGCCAAGCTTGAGAAGTCTTGGCCCAGTTCTGGCTCAATTCTGGGCCCTTCGTCATTTCCTATATGGGATGGTCTATGGTATAGAACATAGATAGAGATTACATTTAGAAAGTTATGATATTATAGTAGTTGTAAATATTAAATTAAGCTCTTTGAAAACCGCATTTTTCAAGTCATAATCATTAATCATGTGAATTTATGCTTGAAATATGGCGGATTTGTCCGCGTAATCAAAGTACACCCTAAATAAATAGGCAGCAATCGAGGCCATTCTGTTTTGTATTAGTAAAAGTAATCAAGACGATTTATAAAACAATATTCACATAATTCTGAATTACTTGGAAAAGATATATTATTTAATTCTGAGAGATATATTAGTAATTGGTTAATTTAATATCTCTTGTGTAGCAAATAAAGTTAATGATATTATTTTCCATAAATATAATTAAATATCGACATATTTCATAACATGTTGGTATCTATAGAATTGCTAATCAATTAAATTTGAGTTGATTGAATCGATTTAATTATTAGTTTATTCTAGGTCAGGTCTTTCACAATTACTGTGATTAGAATTAACTTTTAATTAAATCAATTATAATGATTTTAAACATGATATAATTACAATTTATGGACACTCATAACTAAAAGTTTATTTAGTTTGATAAAGAAGGTTTAATCTTAGCAAAAAAAATACAGTTATTTATACAAAAAATTGGTCTCAATTTGAGCTCACTAATCAAAACTATTAATGAGCTTCTTATTTACATAATTGTTTTTTCTACCAGAAATTCCAGCGCTAGAAAGTAAAATAAAATCTATTCACTTCTTAAATTTTAAATAAAAACATTTTGATTCCAGGTCGAAGTCTCTAAACCAGCGGTCGACAACTTGTCGCCCGCGAGCTACCGGGAGCTCGCGGCGTCATTTTTGGTAGCTCGGGGACAATTTTTGGTAAATATTTATAACAAAGTTTTTTTTTAATTATTGTATTTTTCTATACTTGGCTTAAAATTTTGATATGAGCCGTTCCCTCCCCAAATGGATTAACTCCACTTTTTGAAATATCTTAAATTTAAGTGTCAAAGTAGTTGGTTCAGTCATAGCTTTTTATATTTATAATAAATTTATCAAATAACAAAGATTAACATTAACTTTTTTGGCCATTGAATAAAAAATAAAGTTATAATGTACATTATTTCATCGCATTTTTGTTTTACGGAGTTAATCGATTTGTGCAGTGAACGGCTCATTTAATAAACAATTATTTCTTAATTTTGTTTTATTTTAATACTAGTTGCAAGGCCCGCCTTCTTGCTAGCCAGGGGCTACCCCTGGACCCCCATCCCGAAGTCCACTCAGCACCCCCACCCACCCCACCACCTCAATGTACAGACAAAACCTTAATTATATATATATATAGATTTCATTTGAATTAGTAACCATGACGACCCATGGACCCCCACCCCACGAACCCAGCCCCCCGAAAGCCGCCCAGCACCCACAACCCACCCACACCACCACCCCAATGTACAGACTAAACCTTGAATTTTATATCATCATCATCATCATCATCATCAGCCTGTCGATAGCGACAATCCACTGCTGAATATAGGCCTCTTCCATCAAATGGAAGGGGGTTGGCATTAAGTCACCACGCTTGCCAGACGGATTGGTGACTAGGAATCAGATTATAGCCGGTCAAATATCAATGCAGGGACTGGGACTCGAACCCGGGACTCCTGCTTAGAAGGCTAGTGTCTTAAGCTCTCGGCTAATCCGATCCCGATCCGATATATATATAGATAATTTCATTTAAATTGGTAACCATGAGGACTGTTTTTGTTGGGGGAACGGACATAGGTACATACATAGATATGTACATACAGAGGCAGGCACAAATGCGCTTTAGTAGTATAGGATAAAGATATAATTTTAAATTTTTTGAAAGATTTGGTCGGCTTTTTTGATTGTACATATAAATAAGGTTGTATAAGCAATAAGTAAACGAGTAGATCACCGGATGATTTTAACTTCGAAAATAGCTCACGCACATATTAAGGGAGTTCGGGACAGCTTATCTATCTGGTTGATCTACGAAAAAATCTTTTGTAGTTCTGCAGAAACGTCTAACAACGTCTGCCTACTAAAATTTATAATAAAAAATTGTTAATAATGAGGTAAATTTCGAATAAAAATCTTTATTTTGATATTAAAATAAAAAGAATATTGACATAATTTTTTTCTGATTATAAAAACATTTATTTAACACAAAAATGATTTCAAGAAATAAGGTTGGAATTCTACACTAGTGCTTTTGTTAAATTCTGTTGACTGCAAATAACTTTTTATTTTTATATTTATGAATAACTAAATAACTAGATTGTCAAATCTATTGAAAAATATATCGTTCGATTCATAAAAGTTGAATTATTGATCTGTATAAATTTGTTGAAAATGGTATAATTTGTATAGAAGTTATAGCCCTTTTAAAAGGTCAGTCCATTTACTTCCATGTTAAAAGGACAATTTTCAATAATTTATTTCTCGGTGATGGGACAGACGATCAACTTCAAATTTCGGGAATAAATATTTAATACATCAATGATTCGATGGTAAAAATTTGAGAATTTTTCTTATAAAAATTAAATGCAACAAATAAAATACACTAAAAAGGTATAAAATAATTATTATCTTATTTAGTTACAACTAAACGACGAAATATTAACATGAAATTACTTTTTGAAGTCGGTACCAAACAAACTATACCTATAAGCGAAACGTACTAAGTAAGTCCGTTGATTGCGATTCATAAAAGGTATATGTTTGGCACCAACTTCAAAAAGTAATTTCATGTTAATATTTCGTCGTTTAGATGTAACTAAATAAGATAATAATTATTTTATACCTTTTAGTGTATTTTATTTGTTGCATTTAATTTTTTGAAGTCGGTTTTTATTTTTTCTTAAAAATTATTTTTATTTTTCTCTTTTTAGTGATGTTATTAATAGTGATCATATCATCAGAACTTGACCAAATTAATATGGCACCATCCCTAAGATACCCCCTTTCCAATAAAAAAAGAATCATCGAAATCGGTTCATAAACAAAGTGGTTAGGTCTAAACAAACCTAATAAAAAAGGTCTAATACCTATGAAAAAAAACGAAAAAAAAAATGGGACCAATCGGAAGCTAGACTGGACCCAATGCAAATTTTTTTTTCAAAATCGGTTGACAATTGGCGGAGATATGAGGTAACATAGGCACAAAAAAAAATTCAGTCGAATAGACCTCGAACCTCCTCCTTTTTTGAAGTCGGTTAAAAATGATAAACAGTCCCGAACCCCCTTAAGGTTGGAGACCGCTGGTCTAAAACTCTAAACCTTCCGTTCTTGAGTTATCATCAGAATCAAACATAGGCAAAAAATAGCAAAAAACAATTAAAATTCTTTGTTGGTTTGGTTTTTTGCTAATCTAATGGTAGCATTAGACATACCGAATTGTCAGATTTTTTTAAGAATATTGAAGTTTGAGGCAGTGAGAGAGAGATAAAACTGTCTAGCATCGTCAACATCTGGATCTGTTACTGACAGTCTGAGTTCATTTGGAGAAGGGAGATTTTTTTTGTCTCTTCTACAATATCTATTTCCTTTAAACAAATAAATTCAAGATAGAATAATACAAAAGACATCTGATTGTTTTTTATACAACTCTTTTACCTTCCTGCTCTCGAAAAAAAATGAATAAAAACAAATTTCTAAAAAAGTTGAATTGTTATTCTTTTTCATATTCGATGAATCTATATTTAGGGTTCCGTTTAAAAACTATAACGGGACCCTATTAGTGTGGCTACCAAATGTGTTTCTGTCTATCTACTATAATCTATCAGACCATTGTACCTCCTAAACTAAATAAGATAATAATTTGAAATTTAGAAGGTATATATTCATTTTCCTACAAATCAAAAATCTTATTAAGTTTTGATCGAGTGATTATTTGAAGGAGGGTCGAATTTGATGTTGCATCGAAAATAATAGATATTTTTTATCGAAGACTGTGAGGTATCCTTGTGTAGATCTCTTTAAGTAGAATTAGATTTAATATTTCATTATTCGTGTCCATGATTAATAATTAAAGGAATCGTAGGGAGTTGGACAAGACTTTAAATTAAATTAAATACAAGTTTTGATTAAATATGCCATTCGTTTCGTTGCTGTTTTGCAACTTCTTCAGTGGCTGAAATAGCGAAACAAAGCCATTAGACATCTTTTTATTGATCATTTTTACAAAGTACAAATGGTATGTTAGGTTAGTTTTTCTCACCTCATTTATTAAACTTAATTGTCAGGATTTTTTACTACGAGAAAAAACATTTCAAACAGTATTCTCTTTTCTATCACAATTCATTCAATTCATCAACTAACATAAAATATAAACCTTTTAAACAAATTAATTGTTTTTTGTCAAAAAACTAAAAGAATCAAATTGAACAAAGAAATTTTTTTTTTATTATTATTATGTACTAAGATGTCATTAAGAAGATTATTATGTACTAAGATATTTTTAAGAAGTGCATTTATTCTTTATTTTTTTATATTATAATATTCAATCTAGCAACTATCGACCCCTCTTGGTCAACTCCTGAATCCGACAAACAATTCACTTTTTTTAAAATAATTTTTTTTCCCCTACTTTACTATTTAAAATATACATTTGATCATCTATTTACATTATTGTCTTAATTCAAATAATTGACTATATACAATATTTAGATTATCCACATCTGTTCTAAAGTTTATTGTTTCGTTCTTTTAAAAAAAAAAATATTGGATATGGAACCAAATTGGTTTAAACGGAATATTAGTGAGATGTATTTTATAAAAATTAATTAGATTTAATTTTTTTAAAATGATTTTGATTTAAAATGACGGTGAGAGAAAGCTCCAAATTGGCCATTTTTAGATGATTATTTTTTTACCTGTCGGCGTTTGGAAATGGCTTAACCTAAAATTATTTAAAAATTCTACAAATTCACTTAGGTATTTCTTTCTTTACTAGAACAAATTGGATATCTCAAGTATTTTGAGAGATAAATTTTTTTTTCTGCCTATTAGCTTTGGGGTGACCCGAAGTATGGATTTCACTGAGCGACAAGTCGTTCAGTTACTTTGGGGCCGACTCGCACTTGTCCGGCTATTTATGTTATTTATGGAGGTATGAAGGATTATAAATATTCCAAATGACACAGACAATCAGCGAAGACCGAAAATTAACTGAAAATATTTTTAGAAAAACCTATTTCCTGAATCCTTGTTGATTCTTATAATTTTATGATTTTATTGCCGTCTAATAGATATAGAGTCTAAGAGATATATGGTATAGTTGCTGCCCTAGTAGCACAATGTTTCAAACTATATAGTAACTATATAGTGCCTATATAGATTTCGAGAATCTACATAGCCCCTGGTGCATTTTTAGTGTGAACTAAGTACTTGAATCCGCCAATAACCAGTGTTTGACTGCACCAATAATTCCATACCCGACAATATTCCTTAGCTTAAAATCTCTGTAAAGATCCCGAGAATTGATTATATACATCTCCATAATCCATCCTTTTCATTGCGCTTGCGAATATAATCACATTTGATGAGGAATCTCTAAGTTAAAAAAAAGACTTAAAAAATTATGGTTCTATATTTTACCAGAACACAGAAGTATTTAGGACTCAAACATTCTAAGAGTTTTGTGGTCTGGATATTGGGCAATATATTGTCCAAAAAATTAAAAGTAAATTAGATTAAGTACCTAATATCTGTAAGAGATATACGTCGATTAGAAGAACGACCCTCAAGACTTCGTCCAAATATGAATAATTAAATGATTAATGTAAAGATTTAAGCATCTTTTTTGAGTTTCTTTTTTTGAAAAAAGATGTAATTTTTTCAAAAATCAACCAAATTATATAATAATGAAAAGTGAATTTATTTTTATTTAGGAAACAAATCAAAGATTTTAGTAGAAATATTTTTACATTGCATATCAGAGGGTTTCGTCCCTTGGGAATCGAACTCAAGAGCTAACTAAGCTTGCCGGGCTGTTAGCCAAACCCTTAAGACAAATCTCTCTCCGATATGCAACATATATAAGAAATAAAGCTACAAATTTTTCACTCCCTTCAACTCGAATGGAATAGTAAAAAATTAGGCTAAACTGAAAAAGTTTTCAGTGTCGGTTCCTATATTTAAATGATTAATGTTCTTATATATGTAGCATATCGGAGAGAGATTTGTCTTAAGGGTTTGGCTAACAGCCCGGCAAGCTTAGTTAGCGCTTGGGTTCGATTCCTAAGGACGAAACCCTCTGATATGCAATGTAAAAATATTTCTACTAAAATCTTTGATTTGTTTCCTAAATAAAAATAAATTCACTTTTCATGAATAATTAAAATTCGACAATTGCTTTAAAAAATAAACAGTAGTGCTAGTATTTATTTTTACTTTTGTTAACTAAGGGAAGTTTTTAAATCTATTATTTAGAATTTACGGAAGGATTCTAAATAATATCCTCAGATGGTTCGTGTCCAACCGGGCTAAAGAAAATGTAATTGGTAGTTATATGGAAGTAAATTAGACCAAAGAGGATGTAAGGATAGCACTTAGATCGGCTTACTTATTGTTTCCTTTTTTGTTGCTTAAAATACTTATTTAGAGGAAATAATCTGAAAATTTCTGAATATAAATGAATTTTGGAATTTTTTTCAAATTCTAACAAATAAGCAGGGTGTCAAATTGTGATTTCGACATATCAATTATCACAATTGATATTACAAATTTCATTGGATCATTTAGCAGGTAATTACCGTAAACATATGGAAAAATTAATAAAAACTAATTGCTCTTAATTGATGCTAGTCTATTAACAGTAGTTCTTAAAAAATCAAAACTATAGGCTCAAATAAGTGGAATATAGATAGGTATAAATATAATATAGTATAGTAGTATATATATATTTCTATATAAACCTTGAGACACATGTTTTATTTCTCATAAAATTGAATAGGAATATAATAAAAGAGTAGAAAATCATAAAATTGTATTTCTTTTATTTTTTTGATCTTTTATGTAAACAAGTATTTAGATACTATGGGAGTGTAAATTGATTTTTTTTAATCTATTTTAGTTACTTTGATGTGTAGTTTGATGTTTATTTACAAAACAGTCATTTATCACATAATTTCAGTTAAAAAGTCTACTGTAAGTTTTAGCTAGAGAGAACTTACATTTATTTATGCTAATAGTGCATATCTAATAAAAAAGATAGATGATATAATTAGATTCATTCCTTTCTGAACTCGCGGATTTTATCATTAAATGATCTAAATAACGGTTCAAATTGGATTATTGCAATGAAATATGTCATCAAGGAGAAAAGAATCTACAAAATAAAAATAAGATGCGATAAATTAATTAAAAGAAATCTAATTTCAATAGAAGATGTTATCTTACGGAGAGGATGGATCCTTTATTGAGAACATGAAAGTTAGCTGCTGTAAAGTTGAGGAGGATATGCTATTAGATGTACGGTCAACATTTCAATCTGCTCCTGGCATGCCGAATTCAATTTCAGAAGAGGTATTTTTCTCGTTTCATCCAGGATACGCATTCCCTGGAAATAAAGAAGGTTTCATTATTATTATACGGTTTAATTTTGATTGAATGAAGGCCAGGTGAGAATAAGAGATAACAATATTCCAGTTGGTATCAGTAGAATGATCTTTCTTGTGGCCGAAAAGACAGGCTTTTAAACCGGGATAAGATTTGGAAAGAAGGAAAATAATAATTAGCTTAATAGTTACACAAGAAACATTGGTCCGTGGCTTAATTACTAATAACATTAATATGCGGCTTATATAGTGTTGATGCAGTAAGCATATGAAATTATGCATTTTTTGTTTTGCATCATATATCTACTGGATGGGTGCCTAAACCCAATGCGAGGAAAGACAAATTCTACGCCGAAAAATTAATGGTTACCCCGATCACAATCAGGAAAAAGTAAAGAAAAAGAAAATTACTCAAAAAGTATATTGTAACATATTAGCCACAAATAAAAGTTTGTAGATTCTGAATGAAATTCATCAAAATCTCGTTGGATTAGAGAGCTCTGTCTATTGTTAAATCTTTGTCAATGAGGATTATGACGTGATGGCTAATTTGCTTTTGGTTTATTATTTTTTTTTTTTTTAATGCAATCGAATGCAAGAAGGGGTGCACCAGTAAAGATGCAGCTCCTATGGATCTCGAAAGACCCTTGCATTACCGAAGAGAAGGGAAAGTTGATTAAGTGAGAGGGTCTAGACGTAGGTGTCTATGCACCCCGGTTTTGAAGGTTTGAAGATTATAGGTGCTGGGAAAGATGGAGGCTGGGAGAGAGTTCCAGTTCCTTGAAGTCATGGGGATATATGTGTTGGCGAATGAAGTGGTCCGGCACTTTTCCAAATTGACCGCGAAAGAGTGTTGGGAGTCGGCAAATCGCGTGCTACGTGCAAAGCATGCTTTGGGGGGGAATTATTGATTTTATCTCATCAGAGCACCTGCCGTGATAGTATCTATAGAAAAGGGAAAGGGCAGAGACATTTCTTCGATGAGCCCAGATCGTGCAATTTTCTGTCATGGCCCTAAATAAACCCTTGTGAGATTTAGTTTTGCGTTCTCAATATATATTTAAGAACTAGTCTAATGATAAATTCGGTTTATTTAAATGTTAATAATGTATTTAGTGTATTAAAATGGTATTTTATGAACTTATCTTTTATCAATTCACCTACCTCGCTTGTGGCTTCACCACTTACCCAGCAGACAATACATACAAAAAATAAAGTCTAGTGAAAGAAAAGTGATGAAGATATAACTAGCTTCTTGATTTAAATAATATACTTTGTAAAAATCAAGTAATATCTCAAAAAATATTGTTATATAGAATAAACTGATATGTAATTCGAAAGTTTTATTCACTTCCTCGACTAGTTGACACAATTCAGCATGCAAAAGCCGAGTAGATTCAAAGAATACTGCATTATTAATATTCGTAACAGTTGAAATATAATTACGTTTCAGAATCATTTTAATATTTTGAATCCAATTAATTCGAACTTGTTTAAAACGTATTTTTAAATTGAAACAAATATAGATATACAAATGAATCCAGAGTTGACGATAACCAAAAGAGCAAAAACTCGCATAGGTTTTCATAACAGATATAAAGTTGCAAGGACGAAATAAATAAACTAAAATTTTTAAGCCGATAGTTATTACCACATTAAAGAAAACCCAAAGTAGACCATTATTTAAGAAATAATGTCTAATTGGGAATCTAAAAATACATTGAAAATGAAGGTCGAAATTTTCGAAGGAATTTATCAATTTTGATAATCTTTCACCAATAATCATTGAGGATAGAAAGAATACGATTCCACGAAAGCGATAGATCGGTATTGTTACAGAACGCCATCCTTCCGTCTTTGTATAAATAATTTCGATCACCAAAATAAAAATTCCATAAATTAAACTCCAAAACCAAGCTAAACTTAATATACGGTACTCTAAATTTAAATTTAAAGGAAATATTGCTAATAAGCGAATCGAATGGGAAATTATTTTCATTTGACTTTTAAAGGATGCCATCTTGAGGATGAATACTTTGAACACAGGATTATTTATTTTGGAATCAATATTGGTTTTCTAATCCCATTAGTAGATAATAATGTAATTTTCACATTAAACATATGATTAAAAATGCTTTAGGCTTCTAAAAAAATAGGTTAAAGCCTTTAAGTATATTTGTAATTATCTAAACAATAACATTGGAAACAATAAATTGTCTTTCAAATGACATTACTAAATGAGCTGACGGAGATACTTACTATGGCTAATAAACTAAAGATATAAGAAAAATAACTTAAAATAGAAAAAGAGTTTGGCGAGGGTTACAACGTATAGGGCACACATTCAATGGAATAGGCAGGAAAAATAAGAAGACCTATATTTTCTAATGTTTTTCCACAAAACATGGGTATAGAAATTTTAGGGACGTTTTATTCACTTAGACTCAAATTTCCAAATAGCGTAAACTGTGAGCTAAACCAGCTAGCTGTCGGAAAAGGTAGAACCAAATTGGCTCCAAGTTTAAATCAATTTAGATTAAAATTCGCAAAGTGCTAATTAAATAGATTCCACTCTATTGGCGGGATATAGTGAAATTTGAATTCCTTCACTGAATAGCTTTATTCGTTTTGGGATTGGCGTGTGTGCCTTAAGTTGAGTCAAGTGCTCCATCTGGTGCCACTTTTTTCAGCTGGGGCACTTCAGGTGTGCCCTAGCTTGGTGCACTCTAAAACGAATGCATTTAGAGCACATGGCTATATTCGAATAACGAAATTAAAAAAAAAATATTATTTTTATTATAGTTGAATAATTAAGAGTCTGGTAGGTATACATATATAATAAGTTATTTATTTATATAATTTATTTATTTAATAATTATTTTAAATAAATAATATATTTACAAATAAATAATGGATACTTTTATGGAAAAATAATTTTCCATTCTAAAATTACTTCTCGAAAGTGATTCTGATAGTTCCCTTTATTATTATTATTATTGTTTTATTATATAAATAAATACAAATCTTTTATAAAAATCAATCTCCAAATACATTTTTATAAGACGTATGAATATTGTTTTTTTTATACAAGATTTGCATTTATTTATATATCAAAACATTATAATATAATTATAATAGAATATGTTTTTTTGGCTTATCTCTAGAAAGGTCGAAAAGCCAAAAAAAATAATGGTCTCTTCTGTAGGAAAAAATAAATTTTCAATTTATTTATAAAGATGACTATAGTTTTTTCATACACCAATTCCCGTCAATCAATTGTATTAGACTGATGAAGAAGAGAGACTGCCCTTAAAACTGTAGTCTTTTTATAAATAAATTAAAAATTTATTTAATTTTATTTATTTTCTTTCATTATAACCTTCTTATTAAAAATTTATTTTTCCCGCAGAAGAAACTCTAATGTTGTCTTCTTTAATTTATAAAAATTCTGCTTCTTTCGGCAAAAATAAGTTTTCAATTTAATTCTTTTTTTATTATTAATGTAATAATAACAAATAAACGACTTAAAACAATAATTTATATAAATAATTTAATAAAATAATAACCTAACTGGTCATTCATTATTCTAAATTAAATAAAAATAATATATTCAAGTTTAAAACAGACTATATAAAAAATAGGTGTTTTGAAACTCAAAATGGTGCGAAGCTTTACTAAGGGTGCCCCAAAGTGACCATGCTCAATGAGGATGTGTACTTGGTGCACGCCTCAAGAAGGCCCAGTAGTGCCACAACAATCTCAAAACGAATAGGGCTGGGGCACACCAAGTTGGTTGGTAATCCTAAACGAATGTGGTTTAGTGACTTGAAGCTAACATAAGGGCGCCCAAAGCACTCA
Source organism: Forficula auricularia (assembly GCA_024734495.1). Classification (NCBI taxonomy): domain Eukaryota; kingdom Metazoa; phylum Arthropoda; class Insecta; order Dermaptera; family Forficulidae; genus Forficula; species Forficula auricularia. The sequence continues at coordinate 66,574 of JALMQS010000811.1, forward strand.
AAACGAATGTAGCTAATGCGAAAATACAATGTTGGTATATCGAATTATCTTCTGTTAACCAACGTAAATCTACCTAAGACTTCTAAAGCAATGTTCACTTTCAGAAACTGAAATTCAAGAAGAATCAGAGATTATCAAACCCGTTCTATCAGTAATAAAGATATCTTGGGGTCGATTCTGATAGAGGGAAATTGTTTCTAACTGAAAACTTGTCTGTAATGTTTGATTTAAATGTCTTACTGTTTCTAACAAACAATTTGCCATCACTCACCTCATGCGTTACAGCGCCGCTTAACCATGTCACAAGAAAACACAAAGTCCAATTAATAACAACGTAAAAAATGAATGGTAAAAAAACACGTCCATTATCCAAATAATAAATAAAATATGAATCGAGAAGTAATTCGGCGCTGATTGTAAAAAGAAAGAAACAAAGATGATAGCCGAACACTTTATTCACCCGATCAACATGTTGACATATTTGGGCATACAAAAGACGAGAAGACTCTAGGATCAGAATCTCTTCCTTACGTATTTTCATCTCCTTATTACTAGGACAAAAGTTTAATTTTTTCACACCAACATTTACGGAATTGATAGAAACGCATTTTTAAATTAAAGCAAATATAGATATAAAGTATAATCCATATTTGCCGCGAATTATACGAATAAAAGGAGAGCATTTCGAACAAATAACACCAGCCAACACAAGGTGAATACAATGGTAGGAATGTGAAATTGACGCCAATGTCTGCTAATGTAATTGAAAATATCAGACATCCCCAAATTGATCCTTTCATAAAAAAAGATCCATTAGCTATTTTTTCACCAAAAATTGAATAGAACCGAAAATCAAAATCTTCCATACAATTAATTAACTTGGGAAGTTTTTTAGTAACATATAATGAAATGATAATGTTAACAATAGTACGAAAACGTAAAACCGGTTGATTCACAATTTCCCATCCGCCTAATTGCATGTGTATGAATTCTATACTGAGAATAGATAATGCTAAAAAAACACTCCAAAACCAAGAAAAACTTAACACACGATGTTCCAAACGAGAATTGAGTGGGAATATCGCCAATGGACGGATCGAATAGGCGATCATTTTCATATTTTCTCGAAACGTTGCCATTATACCATCTATCTCGTGTGGCTTCCACTCTGACTAACTTAATTCACTTTCTTTTTACATTCTATTTACAATCGATAATCATTTCATTTATATAACGCCTAGATATCAACACAATTCCTTTTAGAATAATAAATAACAACGATCGATGGATCTTAATTTCTATTAACTTTGATGTCTACCGTAGCTGAACCTCACATCTGCATAGCTTTTACTATTTCATTATTTAATCGCTAGAAAATACATTTTATTTGCCCTTTTTTAATGTCAGATTACTTATCGAAGTAATAATTTCAAAACCGTTTACCAGTATATATAGTAGGGTGATTCATTTCTTTAAAAGTTTTTACTTTATCCAATGCAAAGCATGGGTAAAGTATTGCAATCGCTCTCGGGGCAAGCGTGGCTTCAAAGGGTCCTCAGGTAAAGACTACGGAACCCATGGACTCAATTAAAGTCACAAATTGTAGTATTCAATTAGGTTGAATTTTAGCACGTCACGGTTTTGCCAAAAATTACATGGGGTCTCGTCGAGAGGCCAAAAAGTGCCATTTTTTCATTTAGTGCGTGCGGATGGATGGATGGATGTATGTATGGATGGATGTTATCGTTTTTTTGGCCCACGATTTTTTCCACACCGTTGCACCGATTGAAATGAAATTGAAAACCTAGCATTCTTTGAACAAAATGAAGCGCTGATTAGTTTTTGGTACATATCGACCCACAAACATTAGTACTTTATTTCAGTACTTTTTTAGTTTTTTCTAAATATCTTGAAAATGACTTAACTTGATGAAATTTAATATCCTAATTAAGTACCTTGGGGACCACAAAAAAGGATAAATAAAGTTTTTAGTAAAATTATATTTTAAAGTACTTTACTCTAGAGTAAGAGAGTACTTTTTTAATTTTTTAAATTCTTTAAAATTTATTCATTTGAACCTTTTAATATAGCTCATTTAGCCTTGCTTAAATAAGAATGGATAGGCTTCTCTCTGTGAAATGCTAAAAATTTGGGAGGAAGTTTTATAAGTAACCATAGCAACTGCGTTGTTTTCTTATCCCTTACCTTTGCAGAAGACATAGAGGAATCGACTTTAAACCAAAAATAGCGATTGATTCTCATCAAATACTTGAGGAATAACCATTCTGTATTGGATTTTTGACGTTTCGGTTTTTATTGGTGACCATTGCTGAAGACATAGAGGAATCAACTTTAAACCAAAAATAGCGATTGATTCTCATCTAGTACTTGAGGAATAACCATTCTATATTGGATTTTTGACGTTTCGGTTTTTATTGGTCACCATTTCTGAAGACATAGAGGAATCGACTTTAAACCAAAAATAGCGATTGAGTCTCATCAAATACTTGAGGAATAACCATTCTATATTGGATTTTTGACGTTTCGGTTTTTATTGGTAACCATTGCTGAAGACATAGAGGTATCGACTTTAAACCAAAAATAGCGATTGATTCTCATCTAGTACTTGAGGAATAACCATTCTATATTGGATTTTTGACGTTTCGGTTTTTATTGGTAACCATTGCTGAAGACATGGAGAAATCGACTTAAAATCAAAAATAGCCATCGATTCTCATCTAATACTTGAGGAATAACAATTCTACATTAGGTTTTTGACGTTTCGATTATTATTGGTAACCATTGCTGAAGACATGGAGGAATCGACTTAAAATCAAAAATAACGATCGATTCTTATCTAATACTAGAGGAATAACCTTATTGCATTCCATTTTTGATGTTTTGACTATTAATGGCAACCTCTACTGAAAACGTGGAAGAATAGACTTAAAATCAAAAAGACTAAAATCTTTTTTGGTAAACAACCCAAAAGCAATTTTCAAAAGCATGAAATCCCCTACCCGTTGCAGTTTATTTTTTTAGGTGCTCAAGCAAAATATCAATCTCCATATAGAAAAAAATTCTCACCAAAGATGAGCTATTAATTCCAATATTAAGTACTTACTATTTTAATTTGATTTTTTTCCATTTAAAATGCATGTAAATTTTTTTTTTCAAATTTCTAATGCTCAATCACATTTCACGATATTGAAAAACGAGTTATTGTATCATGTAGGAAATTTCATGATCTTCAAAATTGCTTTTGGGTTTTTTTATGTAGCTCGTGCTGGTTCACCAATAATAGCTGTCGAAATACATTTTTTGAGAAAAATTGTGATTTTTTTCATTTTTTATAACGAACCGCTAAGTATAGGGAAAAAATTAGTTTATGAATTACAGCAATTTTTATAACTGAAAATTGAAGAAATTGATAAAAAATTGGCAAATAATGGTATTTAAATTTAACTTTTCAATTGATCATCATCACATTTTTGTACTTAATGAACATTATCGACAGCTCTTACTGATGAACCAGCGTGAGCTACATAAAAAAAAAACCCAAAAGCAATTTTCAAAAGCATGAAATCCCCTACAAGATACAAAAACTCGTTTTTCAATACCGTTAAATGTGGATGAGCATTAGAAATTTGATAAAAAAAAAAATTTACATGCATTTCAAATGGAAAAAATCAAATCAAAATTGTAAGTACTTAATAATGGAATTAAGAGCTCATCTTTGGTGAGAATTTTTTTTCTATATGTAGATTGATATTTTGCTTGGGCACCTAAAAAAAAACTTTTGCAGAAATGAATCACCCTAATACGAGCCCCGTCCCATCTCAATTGGCCCACCAATATTTTTTCTTTTTAAATAAAATTATACTAATTCACGGTAAATTTAATTTAAATATTTATTTTTATTATCATTTGGAACAACATATTAAACAATTTAAAACATTTTATTGTAACATTTAACTTAAAATTATTTTTTAATTGTTAAAAACATATTTTTATATAAAAAATAGTTCTTTTCTTTTCACGATTTTTTTTTTAAGAATCTTTGAATATGTGAAATAATCAAGTAGGCTTTGCCTTTTTCCAAAAAAAGAAAGTTTGTTTTATTTATTATTAGTAAAAATGACTCGTGGAAAGGTTGTTGATGAAAAAATTCGCTCAATTATTATCAATTTATTTAAAAAGGGAAAATCAAACGCGGAAATTGGCGATCTTGTTAATTTGTCAAAGTTTACTGTCAGAAATATTATTCGAGTTTATAAAACAACGGGTACAATAGCTACAAAACCTCGGTATGCGTCGAAATCCAAAATATTAGATGCTGATAGACGGGCATTGAAGAAGATTATCAGAAAAAACAGGCGTTCGAACTATAGTGAATTATCTGTTCTTTGAAGCGATGATGTGGGGCGAAGTGTTTCAAGATCCACGTGCCATAGAGAAGCCCTTAATTTAGGTTTTAAAACTTACAAGGTAATTTTATTGCAATTTATTCCAAAAATTTGTTTTGTAATTTTAATAATTTTTTTAGGCGAAAGAAAAGCCACTCTTGACATTAAAACAAAAGAAAAACCGGCTTAAATGGGCTAAAAGTCACATTAATTGGACGAGTGATGAATGGAATAGTGTCCATTGGAGTGATGAGTCCCATTTTTAAGTTTGTGTTGGGGACAATCGAAGCAGAGTTATTCGTCAGAAAAATGAAGCTTTCAATTCAGATTGTTTAAAAAAGAAATTAAAATTTCCTGCTTCAGTTATGGTATGGGGTTCAATGTCTGCTAGAGGTGTTGGAAAACTTCACTTCATTGATGGAATTGTAAACACCAATAAATATTTAGAGATTTTAAAAAAATCGTTACTTCCAACAATGGCAGATGCATTGCAGAATAATAATAATTTTGTGTTCCAACAAGACGGAGCGGCCTGCCATACATCAAGAAAATCTTTAAAATGGCTTTCTGATCATTATGTTCCACTTTTTGGAGTGGGTGGCAAACAGACCCGACTTGTCACCAATAGAAACTCTTTGGCACACAATGAAAAAGCTATTACGAATACAAACAGCTAGAAAAGTAGTCGAATTAAAACACAAACTTCAAAATATTTGGGATATTTTCACTTAAGATGAGTGTCAAAACTTAATAAGTTGGTTGCCCAAAAGAATTCAAGCCGTAATTAAAAATAAAGGCGACGTCATACAGTGGTAAAGGTTTTGAATTTTGTATGTTTTCCTTGATTTTAACAATTAAAAAATAATTTTAAGTTAAATGTTACAATAAAATGTTTTAAATGTTTAAACTGTTGTTCCAAATGATAACAAAAAAAAATCGGTTGTCTGTAAAGTCGGTTTACTGACGATAGTTGAACGTGACAACGTCATAAGAAAATACCATTCCACCAGTATTTTCTTATGACGTTGTCACGTTCAACTATCGTCAGTAAACCGACTTTACAGACAACCGATTTTTTAAAAAATAAAAGTAGTTTTAAAAAGTTACTAATATAAATAATTAATTTGAAATTTCACAAAATTTGTGTATGTTAAATTCATTTTTTATTTCAAATTTTTGCATAAATTGAACTTTGTTGAAACAGTTATTAATATAAATAACAAATTCAAGAATTCACAAAATTGGTTTATGTTAAATCAATCAGTTGTTATAAGTTATTAATAAATTTAACTTGTTTTACATTGTTATAAATATAAAAACTAAACTTAAAAGTTAGAACATTTATTTAAATCACATTAATTGTTAATATCAATCGATTTTAATTCAAAGTGTATTTTCTAAAGGAGAAAACAAATTCACATTTGATCTTTGAATTTGTAAATCGCGCGCTTACTACCTTGCGCAGTGATTGTGATTACTACAACATAACCTATTCACTTATGTCTTAGTCATTTATTTCATCATGTTATATTATCAGTCTGAAATTATTTACCTTTGCTGTTTGAATTGTTGCGATGGACGAAACTACCTTCACATTATCACTACACAATTGTTTTACAATTAACTGGCAACGTGTAAACTTATATGCAGGCGCCTAAGCGAAATAGAAGCGCAAGACATGAACCGGTGTGTATGCCTATCTCTCTCACTCTCTCTCTCTCGCTCTGTCTCTCTCGCTCTTAGGCGGGCTAACTGTGCTCGAGTGGAAGGGACGCGTGCCTTTCACTTTTTATGTCTGTCTCTCTCGCTCTTAGGCGGGCTAACCATGCCCGAGTGGAAGGGACGCGTGCCTCTCACTCGCTCTCATTGTGAGCGCATAACGTGAGCGGAGCGTAACGCAGTTTCTTGAAGTGTCACCCGGCAAACCAATTTATAAGACGTTGTCACGTCAATAAATATTTAAATTAAATTTACCGTGAATTAGCATAATTTTATTTAAAAAGAAAAAATATTGGTGGGCCAATTGAGATGCGACGGGGCTCGTATATATATACACACGTTGTTTCAACATACATGACCCAACTTGAAAAAAAAATATTTCTCGATACAATTTTTAAATTCAAATTTGTATTTAAATTCAAGTGTTTGCCTCCTTTTTTGATGGGCTACAAGAAATCATCATTGGTTGGGATCATTCTCTCCAGATCTAAGGTAAAAGACTGCATCGACTCTCTTTTCTAGTGGGAGATTTGAATTTTGTAATCATTTCTTTCTCCTCCCCGAACTTGGTTTTTGGTTGTGCTACTTAGATCTCCAAAAAATTTTGTTTTTGGATGATTTCTTCCTATTTTAACCGACTTCAAAAAAGGAGCAGGTTCTCTATTCGACTGATTTTTTTTTTTTTTTTTTTGTGCCTATGTTACCTCATATCTCCTCCAATTGTCAACAGATTTGAAAAAAAAATTGCGTTGGGTCCAGTCTAGCTTCCGGTTGGTCCCATTTTTTTTCGTTTTTTTTTTCATAGGTATTAGACCTTTTTTATTAGGTTTGTTTAGACCTAACCACTTTGTTTATGAACCGATTTCGATGGTTCTTTTTTTATTCGATAGGGGGTGTCTTAGGGATGGTGTCATATTAATTTGGTCAAGTTCTGATGATATGATCACTATTAATAACATCACTAAAAAGAGAAAAATAAAAATAATTTTTAAGAAAAAAATAAAAACCGACTTCAAAAAATTAAATGCAACAAATAAAATACACTAAAAGGTATAAAATTATTATTATCTTATTTAGTTACAACTAAACGACGAAATATTAACATGAAATTACTTTTTGAAGTTGGTGCCAAACATATACCTACCTTTTATGAATCGCACTCGACGGATCTTACTTAGTACGTTTGGAGGGTATGCTCGCTTATAGGTATAGTTAGTTTGGCACCGACTTCAAAAAGTAATTTCATGTTAATATTTCGTCGTTTAGTTGTAACTAAATAAGATAATAATTATTTTATACCTTTTAGTGTATTTTATTTGTTGCATTTAATTTTTTGAAGTCGGTTATTATTTTTTTCTTAAAATTATTAACCAACATCAAAAAAGGAGGAGGTTCTCTATTCGACTGATTTTTTTTTTTTGTTTTTTTTTTGTTTCTATGTTATCTCATATCTCCGCCAATTATGAACCGATTTTGAAGATTTTTTTGCATAGGGTTCAGTTTAGCTTCCGATTGGTCCCGTTTTTTTTTCATTGGTATTAGACCTTCCATCATTCCTGCTCCAAAAACCAGCTTTAGGAACATCTACTATAAGACCCAAGGTGGTTCTGAATTCCTCTTGTATTTCTTTTTTTTGTCTAACTATTTCTTTGTCATTTTCATTTTTTAATTGCCATTTCTTGACTGGCAATTTATAGGTAAGCTTCAAATAATCTTATCCTCGCATCCAAGCAAAATCGACAAGCCAAACTTCAGTACGTCTTCGATAATTTGATTAGCCTTAGACAAATCATTAAATTCTTTGGACGTAGCTTCACTGATGTAACATTTCATCGTAGATTTATTATTGGTTGCAGCATTACACACTTTACCATCAACCATTGTGAGCACCATCACATTTGCCACAGAAAAGGTTTTAAGGTTAAATCCCAGTATTATGATTTTTTAGGAAAATAATAATTATTAATATAATATTACTAACAAATTATCTAATTATTTTATATTATTTTAAAATCGGTTCACAAACAAAGAAGTTATCGTGGGACATACATAAAAAAAATCAGAAGATTTGAAAAATTCCTACTTTTTTTTAAGTAAGTTAAAAATCCGGAAACATTCCGAAAAAGTTATTTATTGGGCTTATCAAAGGAGATTTTGTTCAACAATTATCAAATAAAATCAACCCCCCCCCTTGCCAGGAAATAAAACAAAACGATTAAAGTTAAAGAAAATTGTAACGGCAAAATGATTTTAAAACTATGTATTTCAAAACAATATAAAATCATGATGTATCACTATTAAAAACACTTAAATAACTAGTAAATACCTTCTTCAGAAATATCCATGATAAAAAATTTGTTGATGTTTCACACAAATTAAGAAAATCACTTCGAAATTTTAACTATGAATGTTGACGAAAATGAATGCACATGCTTAGGAAAATAGATTGAAATTCAGACTGAGATAACTAATCCCAGATGCCACTAGGGGACAAAAAATGGCTGACTCATTATCTGGCAACTATTCAAGTATTTCAGGTAGTAAATAGTTTTTTTGATGTGAGAGATTTTGCCAAATCGACTTTTGGCCCCGTTTTGAGCTCAAATACCCCTATGTGCGAAGGTGAAATGAAACACACAAGAATTGCGTAATAACTAGTCACACACAAAAAGTTAATGTTATAGTCTTAGAATATAGTTTTTAAGGAATTTGGTGTTGGTACTTGGTGAATATTTTTAGTCTTAGAATATTCCTGTTAGATAGATCATGGATTTGTAACTATCGTTTTGTGAGAAAATGGCCTTAAAAAACAACTCATTTATGCAATTAATCATTTGAAAAAGGGTTAATTTTACTGTCCACCCTGTATATATCTACAAAACCATTGATTGAGCTAATAATTACTTTTGGAAAGAACATCTTAGTTGAAACGCAATATAAATTTATAATTATATTACATAGTAAACAAAGTATGCAATTATGATATTATAATGTCGTTCTATCTACCCTGTAACTATGGTGGGCTGTATAAGCAATTAATAATAAAATTTAATGATGTATTGACTTTCATTTAATCGGCGAAAGCGTACAAGAACAAGTTTTAGTTGTTACTTCAGCGGCGAGAACAAGCATGTTAATGATTATAATGTCATAATGAGATCGTCAATCAAAAGTCTATCGAACAATAATTTGGATGATACCTTTCTTTATTTTCTGATTTAACCAGAGTTTTGAGCTAGAGAGCCCGAAATATAATCTATTCTGATTTCCGAAATCAAAACATTTTAATCGTAGAACGAACTCTCTACATCGTGGGTATCAGAACATAAGCTGAAAAATATTTTTCTTCATATTTCAGATATTTATTAAAATTCTTTAATTTGATTCTTGGTTATTGGCTAATCTACTGGTAACATTATAAATACAGAAATGTCAGCTTTTTTAAGAATTTTGAAGTTAACAGTATACATAAAACTTTAAAATTTTATTTTTCTCATTCATCGTATGTAAAAAATGAGGGGGATGCAGGAAAAACAATTTTCAAACTGGTAACTCGATGGTAAACGAATTACAAGTTTAACTGATTTAGTAACAAACAATTTGCGTCACTCACCTCATTCGTCACAGCGTCGCTTATCCAAGTCACAAGAAAACCTAAAGTCCAATTAGTAACAATGTAAAAGAGAATAGCCCAACAAATTTTTCCTTTATTCAAATAGTAAAGAAAATATGAATCGACAAGTAATTCGGCGCTGATTGTAAAAAAAAAGAAACACAGATGAGAGGCAAATACTGTATTCACCCGATCAACAAGTTGACATATTTGGGCATACAAAAGTCGAGCCGATTCCAGAAACATCTCCTTCTTAAGTCCTTTTATTTCCTTACTAGCATAAAAGTTTAATTTTTCACACCAACATTTCCGAATTTGATAGAAACGCATTTTTAAATGAAAACAAATATATATATAAAGTATAATCCATATTTGTCGCATATTATATGAGTAAAAGGAGATAATTTCGAACAAATAACACCAGCCAACACAAGGTGAATAAACTGGAAAGTAAACGAAATTGACGCTCAGAAATGTCACTGTAATCCCAAATATCAGACATCCCCAAATTGAACCTTTCATAAAAAAAATCCCATTAGATATTTCTTCAGCGAAAATTGAATAGAACCGAAAATCAAAATCTCCTATATTACTAATAAGCTTGGGAAGTTTTTTAGTAAAATATAATGAAATGATAATGTTAACAATAGTACGAAAGCGATAAATCGGTTGGGTCACCATATCCCATCCTCCGAATCCCATAAATTTTAATTCGCAAATGAGAATAGTTATTGCTACAAAAACACTCCAAAACCAAGAAAAACTTAACACACGATATTCTAAACGATAATTGAGTGGAAATATCGCCAATGGACGAATCGAATAGGAGATCATTTTCATATTTTCTCGAAACGTCGCCATTATATAATTTATCTCGTCTGGATATCCCACCTACTAACTCATTTCTGTTTTTTATTCAATTCCATTTTCAATCAATAATAATTTAATTTATTATACGTTTAGATAACAAAATAATCCATTTTCGATTAATATTAGTAAATAACAACGATCGATAGGTCGTAATTTCTATTATCCCCGAAATCCAGCTGAACCATTTTTCTCAATAAAATATAGGTGAAATTTTTTTGTCATTCTCTTTACCCTGTAACTGTAGTGAGAAGTTTAAGCAATTAATAATCTTTCATCTGATCAATGAAAGCGGCCAAAAATGAGTTTTAGAAGTTACTTCGCCGGCGAGAACAAACAAGTTGATTATTATGATATCATACTGAGATCAACATTCAAAAGATTACCGACCAATCTACATATATAAAATTAAGGTTTTGTCTGTACATTGGTCCAAATCACGCCAAATTTTGGTTGCACACGTTTCAAGAAAAGTTATGAACGTAAACACCCTCAACAAAATTCCTGTCTGTCTGTCTGTCTGTCTGTCTGTCTGTCTGTCTGTTTCAGTAGTTTCCGCGAAAAGTTTCTCACGTTTCACGTCAAAACGGCTGAAGGAATTATTATGAAATTTCATATTTGCATCAAATGTCTTCTAACTTACGTTTTTAGCTATATAACGTTTTGATATTTTGGCTCCAAAAGAGGGTTGGGGAGGGGGGGCGCACGTATGAAAATTATCAAATAACTCCTAAACTATTAACTCAACGACAAATTTTATAATGAGCAAAGTTGTAGTAGATGTGATTTCTGACAACTTTTGTTTCAAAAAAAATTCGCCCCAAAAAACACCCAAAAAGTGGGAGAGGGCGTAAAATATGTAAATTCTTGCCCTTGGAGCAAACTCAACCAAATTTTGTATACATAATCTGTCGGTCACTAGAAGGCTAGAAATGAAAAAACTGGGCTCGGAGGGTGGGTGTGGGGGGTGGAGAGCCCGAGCTGGGGTGCAGGATGGAGTGGAGGGTTTAGGTGAGGGTCTGGAGGCGTAGTGGTGTGAGGCGGGCGGAGGGCACGAGGGTGGGGTGGTGCAGTGAAGAGTGAGGGTTCAGGTGAGGATCCAGAGGCTTAGTGGGGTGGGGTGGGTGGGGCGCGAGGTGGTGGTGCGGGGGTGTGATCCGGGGGATTCTGGGGGGTGGGGTGGTGCAGGGTGGAGTGTGGGGTTCAGGTGGGGGTCCAGAGGCGTAGTGGGTGGTGCGGGGAGTGTGGTGGGTGGGAGTGGGGTATGAGGGTGGGGTTCGTGGGTTAGGGGTCCAGGGGGCGTTCCCCCTGACTAGCAAGAGGGCCGCCGAAGGCGGGCGTTGCAGCTAGTACTTTTACATAATTATTTAGTTTTTTCTTTTTTTTTCTGATTTATTATCCAGAACTTACAAAGCCAGAATGTCATATATCTAACATGTTCTTGATTTTCGTAATAAAAACATTTTAACCTCAAAATGAATTCTATAACATCCTTCAGTTGTTCGCTTAGAATGGTGGTTATCGACACACAGACTGTAAAATGATTAAAATGTTTTACTTATTGTTTCAGACATTATATACGAAAATAAAATTAAATAGTGGTAGTAGACGATTACATTCATAAAGGATATACGTTGTATTTTTGATGGTATACGAGTATTTTAAATTTCTATTAGCCATGAAAATTGAAATTTTAGGACCGGTTTGATCACTAGTAAAGCTGCTGAATGTCTTTAGCTGTGAGGTAAAATAGCTGGCCATCGGAATTTTTTCAATCACATAAGTTCGAGGCAAATTGGTTGCACTTTTGAGGTCAGTTTAGATTAGAAATTGGCAAAGTGGTTATAGATTCTCCAAAAATTCCGCGGCCGCAAATTCTAAAATCTAAGTGGAATTTTCTGGATAATCAACAGTGCTTATGAAAATGCGATATGTTGGTATAGTGAATTAAAAACAAATTAAAACGAATTCTAAAGCAATTCAAAAATGTAATATTAATTTTAATCAGAGTTTAATCTATCATTTTAAGAGTTTGATAAAAAATTATCATAGGGTCAAGTTAGAAGAGATAGATTACTTTTAACTGATAACGTGATGGTAAACAAATTAAAAATGTAAATGTAGAAACAAACAATTTGCCACTCACTCACCTCATGCACACAGCGCCGCTTATCCATAAGACAATAAACCCTAAAGTCCAATTAATACAAACGTGAAGGCTAAAAGGTAAAATAATTCATTGTCAATAAAATAAACAAAATATGAATTGACAAGTAATTCGGATCTGATTGTAAAAAAAAAAAAAAAAAGAAAGAGAGATGATAGCCGAAAACTTTATTCACGCGATTAACAAGATGACATATTTGGGCATATAAAAGACGAGCAGACTCTAGGATCAGCATCTCTTCTTTATGTCCTTTCATCTCCTTATTACTAGGATAAAAGTTTAATTTTTCACACCAACATTTACGGATTTGATAGAAACGCATTTTTATATGAAAACAAATATATACCGGGTGAGATTTTTACTTTATCCAATGCGAAGCATGGGAGAAAGTATTGCAATCGGTCGCGCGGCAAGCGCGGCTTCAAAGGGTCCTCAGGAAAAGACTACGGAACCAATGGACTCAATTAAGGTCACAAATTGAAGTATTCAATGAGATTGAATTTTAGCACGTGACGGTTTTGCCAAAAATTACCTGGAATCTCGTCGAGAGGCCAAAAAGTGCCATTTTTTTGGAAGTGCGTGCGGATGGATGGATGGATGTCATCGTTGTTTTCGTCCACGATTTTTTCCACACCTTTGCACCGATTGAAATGAAATTGAAAACCTACCAACTCAAGTTTGAGTTGTTTGCCATAAAAGAATTTAGTCTTTTTGATTTTAAGTCGATTCTTCCACGTTTTCAGTAGAGGTTGCCATTAATAGTCAAAACATCAAAAATGGAATGCAATAAGGTTAGTCCTCTAGTATTAGATAAGAATTGATCGTTATTTTTGATTTTAAGCCGTTTCCTTCATGTCTTCATCAATGGTTACCAATAATAATCGAAGCGTCAAAAATCTAATATAAAATTGTTATTCCTCGAGTATTCTATGAGAATCGATGGCTATTTTTAATTTTAAGTCGATTCCTCTATGTCTTCAGCAATGGTTACTAATAATAACCGAAACGTCAAAAATCCAATGTAGAATGGTTATTCCTCGACTATTAAATGAGAATCGATCATTATTTTTGAATTAAAGTCAATATGAACTGCAAATTGCAAGTGATATCTGATTAATAATAAAGGAATAAACATATTATTTTTTTATTGTTAAAGGATAAATAATTAATATATCCAGTACACACCAAGCCAGCAAAACATATTAATATTTCAAATGAATTTGGATAAAGTTTAGCAACGATCCGTTGCAGTTTATTTTATCTTGAGACAGTCTTATAACTCAAAAACAGTGCATTATTTGGAAAAAAGTTTCAAATAAAAGTTTATTTATATCGAGGAGGAAACTAAATCACGCTATTGTTTGTCGACGTAGAACAAGCTTTCATGTGTATTTCAAGATCAAGTTCTGTTTTTTAAATAGAACTCTATATTTTTCTAAACCTCTACTTAATCTACAAAAAAAAAAAAAACTGAACGACTTTCATAAGAACTATTTTTTTATATGATATCAAATAAACAAAATACATGAATCAATTAGATCTCAAAAAATCCTAATAAATATTTTTAACAATTATTCAACTTAATTATCAAAAAATAATGATTAAATAATTAATTATTAAATAAATGATTTAATAATAATTAATAATTTAATAATTTTTCGACACTGGTCTGTGACATTCCAGAGTGTATTGCAAGTCTTTTGGATGAATTCCAGTTCCAAATTCCTTATTTTGCCCTGTTCCACTTTCTTCATAGCCTTTACACTTCCTGTTTTTTACAACACAATAAAATGAAACTCGTGAGGGTGTATCCCTGTCAGGAAAACGCTCGGCATTCATTTCAATGGCAGCACCTAAAACTTCTTCCACATTCACCGCATAAATTAAGACCATTTTATTTCTGTTTTCAACAAAAAATACTTCATTTTCATTATGGTAATACAATATAACTATCTACTGGATTGAGAAATAAACTTTTTTAAACTCATTAATTTTAAGTAGTTCTATTAAGTAGAAAATAATCTCTTAAATCTGAGTATAACGAAGTTTTAATACCATTATAAACACTTATTTTCATTGTTGTGACTTTTCGATTTAATGATTATTTATTTCATAATTAATTATTTAATCATTATTATTTGATAATTAAGTTAAATAATTGTTAAAAATAATTATTAAGATTTTTTTGAGATTTAATGGATTCATGTATTTTGTTTATTTGATGTCGTATAAAAAAATAGTTCTTATGAAAGTTGTTCAGTTTTTTTTGTAGATTAAGTAGACGTTTAGAAAAATATAGAGATCTATTTAAAAAACAGAACTTGACCTTGTAATACCCATGAAAGCTTGTTCTACGTCGACAAACAATAGCGCAGTTTAGTTTTCCCCCTCGATATAAATAAACTTTTATTTGCAACTTTTTTCCAAATAATGCACTGTTTTTGAGTTATAAGACTGTTTCAAGATAAATAAAGTAAAAAACTCACCCGGTATATAAAGTATAATCCATATTTGCCTAGAATTAAACGAGAAAAAGAAAAGGATTTCGAATAAATAACACCAGCCAACACAAGGTGAATAAACTGGAAAATAGATGAAATTGAGGCCCATAAATGCCACTGTAATCGCAAATATCAGGCATCCCCAAATTGATCCTTTCATAAAAATAATCCTATTAGATATCTCTTCACCGAAAATTGAGTAGAATCGCAAATCAAAATTTTCTATATTATTAATTCTTCTTCTTCGAGTGCCATACCCGAAACGGGTGTCGGCTCCTCTCCACATATACCTGTGCTGAGTGTGTTTAGTTGTTTTTACACAGATATACGGGACCTACTTTTTAACGCCGGTTCCGAACGGCTAATTTGGAGAGGTTACTAGGCAATTATACTCTTGGCAGGTTGCCATTACTTTCCAAGAGGAGGCGACTGCAAATATCTATCTGTCGAGACTCGGTCTCGAACCAGCAATCTTCGAGTCAGCGGGCCAACACTCTACCCACTGACCCACAGTCGCCTCATATTATTAATTAGCTTGAGAAATTTTTTAGTAAAATATAATGACATGATAAAATTAACAATAGTACGAATGCGAAAAATCAGTTGGGACACAAAATCCCATCCTCCTAATTGCATGTTTTTGAATTCAAAAATAAGAACGGATGATTCTAAAAAAAAAACACTCCAAAACAAGGAAAAACTTAACACACGATATTCCAAACGACAATTAAGTGGGAATATGGACAATGGACGAATCGAATAGGCGATCATTTTCATATTTTCTCGAAACGTTACCATTAGATTATCTAGCTCGTCCTGTTGTCCCTCCAACTAACTCAATTCTCTTTCTTTTTCCATTCTATTTACAATCGATAATCATTTCATTTATTTAACGCCTAGATATCAAAACAATTCCTTTTAGATTAATAAATAACAACGATCAATATATGGTAATTTATAATATCCCCGATGTCTAGCTAAACCTTAAAACACATCTGTATAGGTTTTATTACATTAATCTTTACCGCTAGAAAATATAGGCGAAATAATTTGTATTATTATGTGTACTTACCCTGTAACTGTAGTGAGAATAAATTTTATTCTCTTGGCACTTACTCGCGAATTCACCGTCTGAATAAATAAATAATTCTTCCCATTCGAAAGATGCTAGTGCAAAATTTGAAAACGAGGTTTTGTTGCAAGAATAACTAGCAATTCATTAATTTATTTAAGAAATAGAGAGAAGAAAATGTTTTACCCATGTCTGGTGCCAGCCGGGAATCGAACCCGGATCCTTATTGCCTGTACTTACAACATTACACTACCATTCAAGCTACAGGCATGGAGGACCAGACTGGTTCCCAAAAATATAGTGGGAAGTATATGCAATTATTAATATAATTTGATTATATCTTTCATCTGATCAATGAAATCGGCCAAGAACGTGTTTCAGAAGTTATTGTGCTGTTACAGTTGATTATTATGACGCCATACTGGGATCGTCAATCAAAAGTCTATCGACCAATACTTTAAATAAATTTTATTCATTCTAATTATTTATTTTTTAGTTTTTCTTTATTTTCTGATTTATCCTGAACTTACAGAAAGCCCAAAATCTAATAAGTTCTTGATTTTAGAAATAAAAACATTACAACCTCAGAAAGAATTCTATAAATCCTTCAGTTTTTAATTTATCATGGTTTTCAGAGCTCGATATAAAAATATGATTGAAAAATATTTTTCTTCTATCACATTCAAATAAATTAATACAATTATATATTAATTATTACATCCTTAATGGATTTTCTTTGTATTTTTAATTATATAATTTACATTTTCAAGTTAATTAAAATGTTTCACCTAGAATCGACACCAAGTTCCTTACAATTGTATATCATTAATCTTGAGAGTGAAAATTTTAGGGCCGGTTTGTCCACTGGTCAAACTGCCGAATGTCTTCAACTGAGAGATAAAGCATCAGTATGTGTGCAATAATTTTAAGTTTGAGGTAAATTGGTTGCATTTTTGAGGTCAATTTAGGTTAGAAATTGTCAAAGTGCATATAGAATTTCCAAAACTTCTGCGGTTGAAATTACTGAAATCTCAATTGAATTTTCTATAAAATCCGTACATATGGAAAGGTAATATTGGTATATTGCATTAAAAAAGTCTAATCAGAGCTCATCAGTGATCATACCCGTTCTAAAAGTAGTAACGGAATTCTCTTGAGGTCGTCTCAGAGGCAGATTTCTTCTAACTTGATTATAAACGAATTAAAACTGTAAATGTTAGTAACAAACAATTTGCCACTCACTCACCTCAAGCTTCACAGCGCCGCTGATCCATGAGACAATAAACAACAAAGTCCAATTACTACAAACGTTCAAAGTAAATGGCAAAATAAAAGTTGTATTGTCTATAAAATACATAAAATATGAATCGGCAAGTAATTCGAAGCTGATTGTAAGAAAAAGAAACAGAGATGATAGCCGAATACTTTATTCACCCGATCAACAAAATGACATATTTGGGCATATAAAAGACGAGCAGACTCTAGGATTAGAATCTCTTCCTGACGTCCTTTCATTTCCTTATGACTAGGATAAAAGTTTAATTTTTCACACCAACATTTACGGATTTGAAAGAAACGCATTTTTATATGAAAACAAATATATATATAAAGTATAATCCATATTTGCCTAGAATTAAACGAGTGAGAGAGAAAGGATTTCGAGTATAAAACCACAACCAAAAATAAGGTGAATAAATTGGAAAATAAGTGAAATTGGTGATCCAATTCACCAGTGTAATCGCAAATATCAGACTTCCCCAAATTGATCCTTTCATAAAAAAAATTCCATTAGATATTTCTTCTCCGAAAATTGAATAGAACCGAAAATCAAAATCTTCTATATTATTAATTAACTTGGGAAGTTTTTTGGTAAAATAAAATGAAATGATAATATTAACAATAGTACGAAAGCGATAAATCGGTTGGGACACCATATTCCATTCTTCGAATGGCATGTCTTTGAATTCAGAAAAGAGAACGAATGATGCTAAAAAAATACTCCAAAAATAGGAAAAACTTAACACACGATATTCTAATCGACAAGTGAGTGGGAATATCGCCAATGGACGAATCGA
Organism: Forficula auricularia; assembly: GCA_024734495.1. NCBI lineage: Eukaryota > Metazoa > Arthropoda > Insecta > Dermaptera > Forficulidae > Forficula > Forficula auricularia. The sequence goes on from JALMQS010000811.1 coordinate 84,994, forward strand.
ATAGGCGATCATTTTCATATTTTCTCGAAACGTTACCATCATATCATCTAGCTCGTCTAACTGTCCCTGCGACTACTTTCTTATTGAATTCCTTCTACAATCGATAATCAATTCATTTATATCAAAATAATTCCTTTTAGATTAAAAAATATCAATGATCGATAGATATCAATTTTAATAAACTCTAATGTCTACTTAGCTGAACCTCATTTATAAAAAAACATCTGCATAGCATTTATTATTTAGATTTTATAGCTATAAACGTAAGTATGTATAATATGGTGGAATGAAAAATAAAAATTTTTATTTTTACTTTATCCAATGCGAAGCATGGGTCAAGTATTGTAATCGGTCTGGCGGCAAGCGCGACATCAAAGGGTCCTCAGGTAAAGACTACGGAACCCATGAACTCAATTAAGGTCACAAATTGTAGTATTCAATTAGATTTAATTTTAGCACGTGACGATTTTGACAAAAATTACCTGGGGTCTCGTCGAGAGGCCAAAAAGTGCCATTTTTTTTGGAAGTGCGTGCGGATGGATGGATGTATGTTATCTTTTTTTTTTCGTCCATGATTTTTTCCACATCGTTGCACCGATTGAAATGAAATTGAAAACCAACGATTAGTTTAACAAAATGAAGCGCTGATTAGTTTTTGGTACATATCGGCCCACAAACATTAGTACTTTATCTCGGTACTTTTTTAGTTTTTTCTAAATATCTTGAAAATGACTTAACCAATTTTGATGAAATTTAATATTGCAATTGAGTACCTTGAGGACCACAAAAATGGTCATCTAAAATTTTTTGTAAAACTATATTTTAAAGTATTTTACTCTAGACTACTATAGTTCATTGGATAAAGTTTAGCAACGATCCGTTGAAGTTTATTTTATTTGTAATAGCGTGGAAAAGTTGCGTTTAGAAGTAGAAAAGACGAAAACAAAATAAAAAAATTCATTGGAATATGTCTTGAGGTGCCACAAAAACGATACGTTTAATAAATTAACAGATTTGACTATGTTCTTATTTTTTTTACTTTATTTTTGGTTTGTAGGCAGTCCAGGTTTTACGTACTATATAAACTACACAAGCTATAGCTTAGAGCCCCCACTTTCTTGGGGAGCCCCCCCCCAAAAAAAAAATCGTCCTAGTGATCAATTGTCATATATACTGTTAAATATTGTTAAATATACAGCAGCATTATTAGTCCTAATGCCTTCTCAATTGTATTTCAGTTTAACCCAATAGGTATCCGAAAATCATATTTGGCACTGACATATATATATCCGGACTTATAAAGGGCTCCATATCTCAAGTAGCTTAGGCCTTATCAAGTCTATATCCGGCCCTGTTTGTAGGCAAAAACAATAAATTGTTATTGTAATATGTACCACAAAATAAATGTTAATTGATGTAAAAAAGGCTAAAAAAATTTTGAGCTAGTGATTATACCAAGAACGATACAATTTGATAAAAGTGCAATTTTTTACTATTATTTCGAATAATTTTCCATTAAGTTGCTATTTTATAATATAAATAATTTTTATATCGTTTTCTTGTATTACACATTTTGTAATCATGCAAAAGAAAAATTAAAAAACATTTTACAAAAAAATAATTTTTTTTCAAAATTTTTAATAATATTAAAACGCTTTGCGGCACCTTAAGAAATAGAAATATGACAAGCAAATTTTTGTCCTTTCTTTATGAACCTAAAATGCAAACTATTACAAATACAAATTAAAAAAAAGACATTTTCGTTCCACCTTAATGTATAAGTTTCTATATGGATAAATAGTTTTGATTAAGGTTTTATTGTTGCCAACAAATTGCTTAAATTTTGTGAAATATAAAAAAATTCTTTCAATTTTTCAAGCTAGTTTTAAGACATTAACAGTTTTAAATGCTCAAAATTATTCTCCTATGAGAACTACCCACACTAATGTAACAATATTTCAATAACATGTTTTTGTTTGTCATTTTATCCTATTCCTCTAGAAACTTTTCTGGCTAATAATTAACAACCTTGATAAATTTTGCACCTTGAGACTCATCTATTCTTGATTTAAATTTTATATTAACGGGATATTATTGGAGAAGATTAAAAAAAATAATAAGGTTTATCAAGGATAGACCGTAAGAATGTTGTGATTTTAGTAATACATAGGTTCTGGCTTAACTACAAAAAAGTTAATATTCAGACGTGTCTCTAGAAATTTGATGCAATAAGGACATGAAATCCTGCCACTTTTCTACCAAATATTCCTGATGGTGGCCTATACTCATTTCGGGGAATCACAAATTCTACGTTAAATAAGCTGACGTGTTCTGATGTGGCCATCCACTTGACTTTACCATACAACCTGGCCCCTAAAATTATTTATAATCATGTGGGAGGGGGGGTTAGTTTTTGCATTTTTATACTTTTGGGGTCCCACTGATTATGTATACAAAATTTGGTTGAGTTTGGTAAATGGCCAAGATTTTCATTTTTTGACCCTACACCCCCTCCCCCGCTTCGGCCGGTAATTTTTCTCATTTTTAGCCTTCTGGGGGTCCACTGATTATGTATACAAAATTTGGTTGAGTTTGCTCAAACGGCTTGGATTTTTAATTTTTACTCCCCCTTCACCCCCCTTAATTTTAGGTCGATATGCACCAAAATTTTCTCCGCTCTTAATCTCAATAGACCAAAACTACGTGTGAAATTTGGTTTCTATATTCACACTAGTTTTTGAGCTAGCACAAAATTTGGTAACGCACAGACAACCAGACAGACTAACAGACATTTGGACAAAACAATTATTATCTCAAAAAATATAATTGTTTCGATGTTCACTTATTAGAGCTTTTTTGTAGAGCGAAATGCCATGGTTTTGCTCAATTTTTTTAATCAAAATAGTTTAAGACTTTTTGAGATATTTCGAAAAGAAAGGAAAAAAAACACTTTTTTCATTCACGATTACAATGCTTGACCATAACCTGTATGGTAAAGTAAAAATTAATAATTACCTCCTACAATAGATCACCTTCACAAGAGAGTGTAGAAAGAGAATTACTCAAAAATTAATTTGTTACATCCCCACAAATAAAAGTTTGTAAATCCTGAAAGGGATTCATTAAAATATTCAACGGAACAGGCAACACTGCCTAATCCTTGTCTATGAGGATTATGACATGATTTTTAAGTAACTATTTTTTGAATTACTGACCAGATCCTGCAATGTCTCTCATAAACCCTCAAGATAAGATTTAGTTTTACTCTCTCCACATATATTAAATAACTAGTTTAATAGTAACTTCAGTTTAGGGGTTGTACTTAAATTAGGTAACCCATTTAGATCGACTTTTTTAACCCTAACCCCTCTATATAACAGATCGTAACAAAATATTAACCCCCACCACCTATATTGTACGTACTTTTTTTTATTCTTAGGAATTTTAGAATATGATGTTTAAATTTCTTTCATATACGAGCCCCGTCCCATCTCATTTGGCCCACCAATATTTTTTCTTTTTTAAATAAAATTATGCTAATTCACGGTAAATTTAATTTAAATATTTATTTTTATTATCATTTGGAACAATATTTTAAACAATTTAAAACATTTTATTGTAACATTTAACTTAAAATTATTTGTGAAATAAATTAGATGGGACGGGGCTCGTATATTGACTATAGTATATATGGAAGAGATTAAATATTGTCAAGAAATTTTATTTGATTAAAATCGAATATATTTTTTATTATTCTTTTATTAATAAATGGTATTTAATTATATTATTGCTCTTTAATATATTATATTAAAACTTAAAATGAAACATAAGTTATAATATAAAATTTTTTTTAGAAAAATTCAAAATAATCTTTTCTTAAATAATTATTTAATCATATTATGGCTTTTTAACTAACTTCAAAAAAAGGAGGAGGTTATCAATTCCACGGAATGTCTTGATTTTTTTTATATATAATATTAAAATTTAAAATAAAAAAATAACTTTTTTTTATATTTATTTATTGTCATCGGGAACAAAGCCCATTTAGACAGTACATCAGTAAAGTGTTAGTAGTAGAGTTAGTGAGGGAGCCGAGTTTTAGCCGGTCTAAATTTTATATGCTAGCCAGGCTCGAACCCGGGCCTTCCGCTTGAACATCGTCATCAACGATGCTGAAGCGGGGCCAGCGCCTTAGCCAGCTCGACCAACCCGACTCCCCAAAAAATAACTTAATTTAATTAAATTTTTTTATTAATCACCAGAAAATATTATTTTTATTTCGATAAATTACGTACAAGTATTTTGAAGGATCCACTCCCCCGTACCATAACAAACAGTAACTATCTGATTTGAGCCCACCCCTCCGCCCTTAAATATGTTACGTAATTTAAGTACGGCCCCTTATTTATATGTACATATATTTAGTGTGTTTCATGAACTTATCTTTTATCAATTCACTTACCTCGCTTGTAACTTCACCACTAATCCAGGAGACAATATATACATATATAAAATCTAGGAAAACAAAAATCATAAACTGATAGCTAGCTTCTTGATTTAAATAAAATATTTTGTAAAAATCAAGTAACATATCAATAAATATTGTTATGTAGAATAAGCTGATATGGAATGGGAAGGTTTTATTCACTCCCTCGACAAGTTGACACAATTCAGCATGCAAAAGCCGAGTAGATTCAAAGAATACTGCATTATTAATATTCGTAAGAGTTGAAATATAATTACGTTTCAGAATCAATGTAATATTTTGAATCCAATTAATTCGAACTTGTTTAAAACGTATTTTTAAATTGAAACAAATATAGATGTATAAATGAATCCAGAGTTGACGATAACAAAACGAACAAAAAGTCACATAGCCAAAGAAAAAACATTTAAATCCGCAGGGATTATATAAGTAAGTTAATATTTTCAAACCGGTAGTTATTAGCACATTAAAGAAAGCCCAAAATAAGCCATTGCTTGCAAAATTATGTCTAATAGAGAATCTAAAAATACTGTGAAAATGTAGGTCGAAATTTTCGAAGGAATTTATTAATTTTGATAATCTTTCACTAATAATCATTGAGGATAGAAAGAACAGTATTCCACGAAATTGATAGTACGGTGTTGTTACAGAACGCCATCCAGCCGTGGTTGTATATCTAAAATCGACCACCAAAATAAAAATTCCATAAATTAAACTCCAAAACCAAGCTAAACTTAATATACGGTAGTCTAAATTTAAATTTAAAGGAAATATTGGAAAATAGCGAATTGAATGGGCAATAATTTTTATTTGACTTTTAAAGGATGGCATTCTCTAATAAGAATAACTTGAAAGAAAGACTATTAATTTCGGAATCAATATTAATTTTCCAATTTAATTAGTAGTAATGACATTTTCATAATAGACTTGATTAGAATTGTTTTGGACTTCTAAATTATAGTCTTTAAATAGAATTATAATTATCTATCGAATGACAGAGAAAGAAGTAAATTGCCGAACAAATAAAATTACTAAATGAGTTGAAGAAAATACTTAACTTGGCTAATAAACAGCGGCGTAACTATAATATAACGAGCTTTTCGTGCGTGCCTTCGGCACGCCCTCGAAGCTCGGCCCTCCGGGCTGGTGCCCTGGCGGGCAGCGTCTCGGTCCAAAAATTTTATTTCTCTTAAAAAACCACACTCCATATGTATACCGTTAAACTACCGAAAATACATCGTCTCTTAAAAGTTTCGCCTCTTTAACTTTGGCGAGGGGGGGGGGGTGAGGAGGAATAATGATCAATATATTTAATGTTTCTTAATTTAAAATGAATTGGAGTCTTTCATTTCAAAATTCGAGTCCAAATTAGAATTATATTTCAAATTTGCCTGGTTAATGAAAATCGATTGGAGCCACCAGTTTAAAATACGCGCTGACAATTATATTTCAAATTTGCCTTGTTAATTAATATATATTTAATGTTTCTTAATTTAAAATCTATTGGTGTTTTTTCATTTTCATTCGAGTTCAAATGAATACAATATTATCTCGACCCAAAGTCCAAATCAAAAATATATAGTTTTAGTAACAGAAATCAACATACAAATATTAATGTTGCATTGGAGTAATCTCTAGAGCTGATGCCCATAGTTCAAGAGTTCGTCGGTTCGATTCTAGGCAAGAGCGTAATTTTTTTAAAGAAAATTCTCTCAGCGTTGTTACAAATTAATCTAGACAAATATATATAGTATCTTTGAGGCCCGTGGCAAATTCATCGGATGGGGCCCTCCCTCAATGTAAAGAAGCTAAACCAACGTTGTAAAGACAAACGCTATTATTAAATTGAAAGTTTCTTTTTGCCGAGAGTATCAGAATTTTTATGAATTGAATGGGATAATAAAGAGTGTGTCTTCTGTTGGATTTACATATCTTTTATTTATTTATAACGAGACTATACGAGGTAAGGCAATTTAAAAACCGGACTGATGCTACTACTAGCAAACAGAGACTGCACCATGGCAGATTTGAACATGATTGTGTCTGGTGATCCTTCCCCCACCCTCGGCTGGCTAGGCAAGTCTGCGTGTCGCTCAGTTTGTAGCAATCATCAGAAGTAGTCTTCTTGACAGCGACGAGTCGGAAAAATCCCAAGATGTCAGCGGATTAACTTCAAGTTTCTTTTGAAACTGGGGAAAACTGCAACAGAAGCTTTTGCTAGGTTAAACGGAAATGAATGTTTATCGCGCACACAAGTTTTTGAGTGGTTTAAAAGGTTTAAAGAGGGACGGGAAACAACCGAAGACGATCCGCGCCATGGACGACCCTCAAAGTCACAAACGGATGAAAACATCGAAAAAATTGATAAATTGATTTCCAAAAATCGTCGTCTGAGTTTCCCAGGTCTAGTTGATTAGACAGAAATCGGCAAAGAAAGTGTTCGACAGATTTTGTATTAATCATTCATCGATAAAGTTTCTGGAGTAATTGGTGACGACAAAAAATTGTAATGAGTCAAGCCTGGTTTTTAAATTGCCGCTCCTCGTAGTTTCTAGAGCTTTGCCCTCTTCATCAGTCTATTAGAATTGATTACCAGGAATTATATAATATACATTAATTTCTGTGAATCGATTGTAATAGAATGACGAATAGAGCAAAGCTCTCGAAACTATATAGTCTCGTTATAAATAAATTAAAAATTTATTTTTGTTAAGGGAGAATGGTGTTGGTTCTTGGTGAAACATTTTAAATAAAGTAAAGAAAATTTTGAAAATGTTTGGAAACTTTTTAAAGTTTAAAATATAAAATAGTAGGTAGGTTTCACAAAAATAAATGATCAGATGCTTGTTTAGCACTTAAGTCGTGCAAAACAAGCATCTGATCTTTATTTTTGAGAAACCTACCTACTATTGTATATTTTAAATTTTAAAATGTTTCCAAAATTTTCTTTAATTTATTAAAAATTTATAATTCCAGCAGAAGACACATTCTTTTATTGTCTCCTTCAAAAGCAATTATAATTATTGTCGCATTTTTTGTTGATTGTCTAGTAACTTTTAAAGAGCGTTTTGAATTGAAATAACAATTTTATTTTTAGTCAAAATTTTAATTATTAAAATTCCTTTTTCGGGATTTCTGTTCAGCAAAAGTGTTCAAAGGTCAAATTTCAAGTCATGGAATGTTCTATGGATAGAATAGCTAAGCTGAGGAACCTTTCTTATCCCATAGAATTAAGTTAAATAAGATTTAATCAATTTTTATTTTGAAAATGATCGGTCGCAACTAGCCATAGTCACAGGAATGGTTACAAATAACAGAAATGCAGTCCACACTTTAGAAAATCTTAGAGAAATAAAATAATTCTTTATTGTTAATAAATAAGCAAGCTATCTTATACACTCGGAAGCAGCTAAATCGACTCATCCTATACCTCAGGTAACACACATATCCTCAGAATATTCTAAGAAGATTTAAATGTCCTTAGAATATCCTTAGAATATTCTTAGGATATTGTGGTTACCTGGGTAAGCACGCATAAAAAGTGTTTTTTCTATAAAAATGGCTGAGCCGATAATTATAAGATATATATATTCTTAAAGCTTATTTATTTAGCTTTACATTGATATCAATATCAAGCAAATCGGTTTAATATTTTTTTAAATTAACGGTATGTTGTGCAATTTGTTTGACAGTATGTGGAACCCTTTAGGATGCTCGCGGCCCTCTCGGGTCAGGGGCCCGTGGCATTTTGCCCGACTTACCACCCTATTATTACATAATTGCTAATGAACTAAAGATTAAAAAAAAAATGAGTGCAAAAAGTTTGCTAAGGATAAAAACTAAAAAGACACAGCCGGAATGCATGCAGCGAAATCAAATTACATCTAAATTGGCTCTAAATATGAGCCCTGTTTATTAAGCTTATATTTGAACTTATCTTTTATCAATTCACTTACCTCACTTGTGACTTCACCACTTATCCAGCAGACAATAAATACAAATGTAAAGCCCAGTAAAACAAAAGTGGATACAATATTGATAGGTCCTAGTGATTCTTGTAAATAATATATTTTGTAAAAATCTAGTAACATCTCAATAAATATTGTTATATAGAATAAACCGATATGGAATTCGAAGGTTTTATTCACTTCCTCGACAAGTTGACACAATTCAGCATACAAAAGTCGAGTGGATTCAAAGAATTCTTCATCATTAATCTTCATAACAGTTGCAATTTCATTACGATTGAGAATTAATGTAATATTTTGAATCCAATACATTCGAACTTGTTTAAATCGTATTTTTAAATTGAAACAAATATAGATATATAAATGAATCCAGAGTTGACGAAAACCATAAGAAGAAAAACTCACATAGTTTATCATAACATATTTGAAGGCGCAGGGATAATATAAATAAATTATTATTTTCAAACCGAGAGTTAGTAGCACATTTAAGAAAACCCAAAGTAGACCATTATTTAAGAAATAATGTCTAATAGAGATTTTTAAAAAGACATTGAAAATGTAGATCGAAATTTTCGATGGAATTGATTAATTTTGATAATCTATCACTAATAATCATTGAGGATATAAAAAATATGAATCCACGAAATTGATAGACCGGAGTTGTTACAGAAAGCCATCCATCCACGTTTGAATAATTAATATCGACCAAGAAAATAAAAATGCCTAAAATTAAACTCCAAAACCAAGCTAAACTTAATACACGGTACTCTAAATTTAAATTTAAAGGAAATATTGCTAACAAGCGAATCGAATGGGCAATAATTTTCATTTCACTTTTAAAGGATGCCATTGTCTATTAAGAATACCTTGAAAGAAAGATTATTTTAATATTACTTTCTCAATTCCATTAGTAGTAATGTTATTTTCATACTAAACATGATTAAAAATGTTTTAGACTGGTAAAAAAATAGATAATAGCCTTTCAAATAGAATTATAATTATCTAAAGAATGACAGAGAAATAAATAAATTACTAAACAAATGAAATTAATAAATGGGCTTAAGGAAATACTAAATAAACTAAAAATTAAAGTAAAATTTGTTTAAAAAAAAGTAGGTACAAGAGTTTAGTGAGAATAAAAGAAAAAGGACACTGCTTCAATTCAAAAGACCTTCGCGGTAGCTTTAGACATTTCAAAAGCCTTCGATATGGTCTGGCACAAAAATCTTCTTGCCAAATTGACCTCCGTCGGCCTTGTACCGAAACTCTGTAAGTTGCTCGAATGTTTTCTTTCAGACCGTAGTATTAAGGTTCGATGGAATATCATCTTCCCGCTTCCACACAAACGCTGGAGTTAATCAAGGATCGGTAATCTCCCCTCAATGCTAGTTGTAACTCTAGGGTCTGACCTTTCATGGAATGGCCATATCTCAACCACTGCTAAAGCTGCAGCGCGCAAGCTTGGTCTCCTATTTATGTCTAGACGCTGTTATATTCCCAGTCAACTTCTTATACTGTATAAGGCTCAAATTCGTCCCTGTTCGAGACAGGAATATGGCTCTCATCTGTGGACGGGAGCCTTCGAAGCATTCTCTTGCTACACTGGATGCAATTCAGAAGCGAGCAATTAAACTAATAGGAGACCCGGCTCTAACCAACTCACTCGACTCCCTGGCTCACCGAAGAACCGTTTCTGCCCTTTCCCTGTACTACAGATACTATCACGGTGTCTGTTCAGTCGAGCTGAAATCAATTATCCCCCTAATGCCCTCTTACGAGAAACACGCGGTTTTCAAACGCTCAGCATCCCTTCGTTGTCAAATTGGATAAAAGTCGAACAAGCGCTTTCGCCTACTCATTTATCCCTATGACCTCCAAAGACTGGAACTCGCTCCCTGCTACCATCTTTCCCTCGACTTATAACCTTCAGCTATTTAAGACCCGTATCCACAGATACCTTCGACCACCGCCCAGCCCATAAAATTCTTTCTTCTTCTTTTCAAGATGGAGGGGCCAACCCAGGCCTTTAGGGGTTGCACCTTTTTGGTGTAACTCCTTCTCTCATCATTTTCATAAAAATAATTTGTAAAACCACTTTAAATTAAACTAAAGTGGCTTCAAGTTTGAAGTCAGTTTATGATAGAAATCGGAAAATTGATTAATGATTTGGCAAAAGTCCTGAGGCAGAATATACCGGATTTTGAATTTTGTGTATTATCACTACTGAATGTGAAAATTTTGTTTTATCTTGAGACAGTCTTATAACTCAAAATCAATGCATTATATGAAAAAAGTTTTAAATAAAACTTTATTTATGTCAGTGGGGGAATTAAACTACACTCTTGTTTCTGTATATATATTTAATCTGTGAAAAAAACTGACTAACTTTCATTAGAACTATTTTTTTATACGACATCAAATAAAAAAAAAATATTAGATCTATTAGATCTCAAAAAATCCTAATAATTTTTTTAACAATCATTTTAATTATCAAATAAAAATAATCAAATATTTACTTATTAAATAAATAATTTAATAATAATTAATAATTTAATCATTCTGACTTCATGAGCTTCATTTTATCGTGTTGTAAATGTATTAAAAAAAATAATTAATGTAAAGGCTAGGAAGAAAGGTAAAAGGCCAAAATAACGAACTTGGTACTGGAATTCATCCAGAAGACTTGCGATACACTCATACCCTCTGAAATGTCTCAGAACAGTGTCGCAAAATTACTAAATTATTAAGTATTATTAAATTATGAATTTAATAATTAAATATTTTATCATTATTATTTGATAAGTTGAATGATTGTTAAAAATTATTATAAGGATTTTTTTAGATCTAATTAATTTAATATTTTTTTATTTGATCTGAAAATAGTTGAAAGTTGTTCAGTTTTTTTCTAGATTAAGAATATGTACAGAAACATATATAATACAATAAACCAACACCGCGTTCCCTAAATTTGAGAAACATATAGGTTTCCATTTAAAAAACAGAACTTAACCTCGAAAAACGCTTGAAAGCTTGTTCTAGTTCGACAAAAAATAGCGTAGTTTAGTTTCTCCCTGATATAAATAAACTTTTATTTGAAACTTTTTTTTCATATAATGAAGTGTTTTTGAGCTATAAGACTGGCTCAAGATAAAAAAACTCACCCGGTATATACATATGTATGTCGTAAAAACCCGTTTTTATTAAGAACGGGTTTTTACTAGTTAAAACGAGTTTCACTGAATTCCTTTGTGGCAACTAGAATTTACTGATGTTGGTTGAGTTTGGTTCAAAGTTCTTCAAGAATCTTCATTTTTGAACTTACGCCTCATTTTAGGTGTTTATTTTTAAACGAAAATGTAAAAATTACATCTTCTACAACTTCGCTTCAAATTTTTGACATTTTCGTTTAAAAGAGAAAGAAATCAATCAATTTTTTTCGGACAAATTCTAAGATTTTTCAAAAAAAAGATGCTCAAAACTTTAATTATACATTTTCGTTTGAAATTTTTTGAAAATAAACACCCATAATGAGGCAGAATTTCAAAATTGAAGATTCTAGAATTTTAAACTAAACTCAACAGACATCAGTAAATTCTAGTTGCCACAAAGGTATTCAGTGAAACGCATTTTAACTACTAAGAACCCGTTCTTATCAAAAGACGTCTTTTTACTGCAACATATTTATATAAATATGTGTATGTGTGACTGTTAAACTTATCTATGTTTTATCAATTCACTTACCTCGCTTGTGACTTCACCACTTATCCAGCAGACAATACATACAAATATAAAGCCCAGTAAAACAAAAATGATGAACAAAGTGTTAGGATCTTCAAAATCTTGTAATTCTTGTAAATAATATATTTTGTAAAAATCAAGTAACATCTCAATAATAATTGTTATATAGAATAAACTGATATGGAATTCGAAGGTTTTATTCACTTCCTCGACTAGTTGGCACAATTTGGCATTCAAAAGTCGAGTGGATTCAAAAAATTCTACATCATTAATTTTCGTGACATTTGGAATTTCATTACGATTCAGAATCAATCTAATATTTTGAATCCAATTCGTTCGAACTTGTTTAAATCATATTTTTAAATTGAAACAAATATAGATATATAAATTAATCCATATTTGACGATAAATATAAGAGCGAAAATTCACATAATCTAATATTGTACATTGTAAGCCGCAGAGATAATAGAAATTAGAATATAATTGTAAACCAAGAATTAATAATATATTAAAGAGAGCCCAAAGTATACCATTATTTAAGAAATAATGTCTAATAGGGATTTTAAAAATACATTGAAAATGAAGGTCAAAATTTTCGAAGGAATTTATTAATTTTGATAATCTTTCACCAGTAATCATTGAGGATAGAAAGAATATGAATGCACGAAATTTAAAGACCGGAGCAGTTACAGAAAGCCATCCTCCCGTCTTTGTATAAATAATATCGACCAAGAAAATAAAAAAGCCAAAAATTAAACTCCAAAACCAAGCTAAACTTAATACACGGTACTCTAAATTCAAATTTAAAGGAAATATTGCTAACAAGCGAATCGAATGGGCAATTATTTTCATTTGACTTTTTAAAGGATGCCATTCTCTAACAAGAATATATTTTAAGCAAGATTATTAATTTCGGAATCAATATTACTTACTCAATTCCATTAGTAGTAATGACATTTTAATACTAAAAATGATTAAAAATGTTTTGGACTGGTAAAAATATAGGTTACAGCTTTTAAGTAGAATTATATTTATTTAAGGAATGACAGAACATAAATAAATTATCCAATAAATGAAATTACCAAATGAGCTGAACAAAATTTGTAGATACTTACCATGGCTAATAGACTAAAAATTAAAGTAAAATGAGTTTAAATACATTGACAAGTTCTGATGTGGCCATTCACTTCTGGTTGAGTTTTCTTCAAGTGACTAGAATTTAATTTTTTGATCCTTCAACCACCCCCCCCACATTTTGGGCGGTTAGTTTTTGCATTTTTAGTCTTCTGTTAGCCCACTGATTATGTTTACAAAATTTGTATACGTGATGAAAAGGCAGCCCAAGGATAGTGAAAACAATTCTCTCAAATAAAATATGTAGATTTATTGGACATTCATTGTTTCATCACTCAAAAACCAACGTTTCGGAGAATTTTCCTTACTTATACAGAGTTTAAAAGGAGTCATTGAGGGAAAAATAAATACAAGTTATTTTCTCCCTTATCTCATCTAACAGTGCTGAAATTTCTCGTTTCTCAATAGAATTTTTAAAGAATGGATTTTTCCCTTGATTATTGATTATTAAGGAAAAGAAAAAAAAAGAAAATATGCTGACGTGTTCTTATGTGGCCATCCACTTGACTTTACCATACAACCTGGCCCTAAAATTATTTATAATCATTTAGGGGGGGGGGTTAGTTTTTGCATTTCTATACTTCTGGTGTCCCACTGATTATGTATACAAAATTTGTCCAAGATTTTCATTTTTTGACCCCTCCCCATTATGGCCAGTTAGCTTTTGCATTTTCAGACTTCTGGGGGTCCACTAATTATGTATAGAAAATTTGGTTGAGATTGCTCAATTGCTAGATTTTTAATTTTTAACCCTCCTCCACGCCCTTTAATTTTCTGTCGATATGCACCAATTCTAATCAGCTCTTAATCTCAATGGACCAAAACTAATTGTGAAATTTGGTATCGAAATTCACACTAGTTTTTTTGAGCTAGCTCGTCCACAAAAATTTGGTAACGGACAGACAGACAGACAACCAGACTAACTAACAGACATTGTGACAAAACAATTATTATCTCTAAAAAATTATTATTTTTTGTAGAACGAAATGCCATGGTTTCACTCAATTTTTCTAATCAAAATAGTTTCAGCCATTTTTTAGATATTTCAAAAATAAGCTGACGTGTTCTGATGTGGCCATCCACTTGACTTTACCATATAACCTGGCCTCTACAATTATTTATAATCATAGAGTGAGTGTGTGTGTGGGGCGGGGGGGGGGTTAGTATTTGCATTTTCATACTTCTGGGGCCCACTTATTATGTATACAAAATTTGGTTGAGTTTGGTACAAGAGCCTATTTTTACATTTTTTGACCATACACCCCCTCCCTTTCCATTTTGGGCTATTAGTTTTTGCATTTTTAGTCTTCTGGGGGTCCTCTGATTATGTATACAAAATTTGGTTTAGTTTGCTCAAATGGCCTAGATTTTTAATTTTTAACCCTCCTCCACCCCCCTTAATTATGGAGGTCAAATTTTGGTTCCACATGTTTCAGGTTCTGAACGAAAACACCTTCAAAAAATTCCTGTCTGTCTGTCGTTTCCGAAAAGTTGCTCACGATTCACGTAAAAACAGCTAAAGGGATTATTATGAAATTTCATATTTACTTCAGATGTCTTCTAACTTACGTTTATAGCTATATAACGTTTTGATATTTTGACCCAGAAGGAAGTTTGGGTTGGCGAACGAATGAAAATGATCAAATAATTCCTAAACTATTAACTCTACAGCAAATTTTATTACGAGCAAAGTTGTAGGGAATGTGATTTCTGACAACTTTTGTTTAAAAAAAATTCCCATAAAACCCCCAAAGGGGGGGGGATGGTCAAAATATGAAAATTCTTGCTCTTTGACCAAACTCAACCAAATTTTGTATACATAATCTGTGGGTCACTAAAAGGCTAGAAATGCAAAAACTAACTATCCAAAATGGGGGGAATCAAAAAATGAAAATTCTTACCCTTAGATCTAACTTAACCAAATTTTGTATACATAATCTGTGAATCTGTACCCCCGCATTCTATAACAGGAATAACCTTTCATCCATATTGGTTAACAATAAAATCGATATAATTAAACCAATAACAAAGAGTGGTGTATATAAATTGCAATGTAAAGACTGTCAATCGTTTTATATCGGGCAAACAGGTAGATCTTTCAATCAACGTCACGTTGAACATATGAGATCTCTTCGCAATCTACAGGTGAATATAATCTTTAAAGAATTAGGTGTCGGTTCTAGGTGAAACATTTTAATAGATAATAAGTAAAAATATATTTTTCTAGATGGGTTTCACAAATAAAACAAATATATGTTTTGAGTTTTTTATCTCGATATATATTTCGGGTTATGAGCCCATCATCAGGAGTTACAAAAGAAAACTAAATTTAAAATTGGAAACAAATGTATAAGTCAAGTTCAATTGGGAGGGACGTACATGGTGGGGGAAACTCAAAACATATATTTGTTTTATTTGTGAAACCCACCTAGAAAAATATATTTTTACTTATTATCTACAGGTGAATAGTTTGAACCCGAATTCCCCCTCTTAGTTATAACTCGGCTTTTGCAGATCATTTGTTTGACCACAACCATTCACCTTCATCGACCAACCTCCTCCCTTTACATTTCATTTCAAAAAGCAGGAAATTAGATTTGTTTGAGTCAGCTGAAATTAAAAAGGCCATACACCTTAATCAAAACATCTTGAACAATCAAACAGACATCAAAACTTCACCAATAATTGACATCTTAATCAATGATATTTAATTTGAATTGGAGTGCGATGAGACTGTATGGTGGGTTTATTTTTATTTTTATTTATTTTTTTTTTAAGGGCGCATTGACTGCCAGGACCATTAGCGCCTTTTTATTTTTTAAATAAAAAATAAGAGATGGAAATTTTCACTATGCACCCTCATTGCATTCCATAGTTTATTGCCCTCCTTTATAGCACATAAATAATTTTCGGCAACTTCCAACTATAAATATATTTTCTTTATTCCCGTTTAGCCCTTTGTCCGCTCCATCTGTTCTCTCGGCTCTAAGGCCATCCCATCCCCTGACAATTCTTTCATATTTACACCAAGTCACAAACAACTGTCCATCATATTAAAATTAAAATAAATTCTGTTCATTATTTTATGTTATCTTCAGTCAATGTTCTCCTGACGATGAGTTAAGAGCTCGAAATATATAGAGTAAACTAAAAAAATCTTTGTATTTTAATTTTTCTCCTTTGAAACACCACCAACTCCAACCTAATTTAATTTTAACAATGTTTCACTATAAACCAACACCACATTCCTAAATTTCATAATCTGTGAGTCACTAGAAGTCTAGAAATGAAAAAAATAAGTGCGGGGGTGGAGTTCGGAGGGTGGTGGACATGGGGTGGGGTCCGGGGGTTCAGGGTGGAGTGGAGGGCTTAGATGAGGGTCTAGAGTCGTAATGAGGGGGCTCAGGTGAGGGTCCAGAGGCGTAGTCGGGTGATGCAGGGTGGGTGCCAAGTGGTGGCGTAGGGCGGGGTGGAGGCACGGTGGTGGGGTGGCGGAGCGAGGGTTCAGGTGAGGATCCAGAGGCTTAGTGGGGTGGGGCGGGGTGGTGGTGGGGGGTGGAGGGCGCCAGAGTGGGGTCCGGGGGATGGTGGGGGGTTCAGGTGAGGGCCCAGAAGCGTAGTGGTGTGATGCGGGGGCTGGGGTGCGTGGTGGTGGGCTGGGAGTGGTGGTTGGGCAAGGGTGCATGGTGCAGGGTGTGGGAGGTGCTGGGTTGGGTTTGGGGGGTGTTGTGGGTGGGAGTGGCGTATGGGGGAGGGGTTCGTGAGTTGGGGGTCCAGGGGGCGCCGAAGGCGGGCCTTGCAGCTAGTATATATATAAAATTAAGGTTTTGTCTGTACATTGGTCCAAATCACGCCAAATTTTGGTAGCACACGTTTCAAGCAAAGTTATGAACGAAAACACCCTCAACAAAATTTATATCTGTCTGTATGTATGTATGTTATATGTCTGTATGTTTCCGTCGTTTCCGAAAAGTTGCTCACGATTCACGTAAAAACGGCTGAAAGGATTATTATGAAATTTCATATTTCCATCAGATGTCATTTAACTTACGTTTATAGCTATATAACGTTTTGATATAAAATGGGGTTTGAGGGGGTTCACGAATGAAAATCATCAAATAACTCCTAAACTATTAAGCCTACGGCAAATTTTAATATGAGCAAAATTGTAGGGGGTGTAATTTCCGAAAACTCTAGACCAGACTTCTCCTGGCACTGCCATGAATGGACACTCTATACTCATCTGTGAATAGGACTGCCCGCCATTGGTCGATACTCCAATTGAGATGCTCTTAAGCAAATTGAAGTCGAGCTTGACGATGACGTGTGGTTAATTTCGCTCCAGTGGCAGATCTTCTGCAAGTGAGGTTGGCTTCCTTCAAGCTCCTTCTGACTCTCCAGGTGGGTATTCGGTCTCCTGAAACCCTCTGTAGACCCTTGAGACAGCAAACTGACTTAAGTTGGCTAAGGCACTGTTCCAACAGAGCAACAACTTGAGCGACAACTTATGGCTTAGTATCCATGATTTTCAGAAAGCAATGGTGTCAATTTGCGGAGATATATATGTTCAGGACTTCAGGTCAATCGTTGAAATGCAATTAATAAGAATAATTGGTTAGATTGGTTTTTATAAGGAAATTGGAACTAACAAGTAGCGGCAGCTACCAATAGCATTTTTTCCAGTTCAGCTATTCATATCACATAATGTAAAAAATAATGAACCAATTTGCATGCTATTGATATGAATGAAAAGCTAAATAAATAAGCTTTAAGAATATATATTTTATAAATATCGGCTTATCCATTTTAAAGAAAATCGACTTTGGATACGCTTTTAGATGTTGAGTCGATTTAGGTGCTCCCGAATGTACATGACTTTTCTATTTCGTGTCTAGAAGTGAATTGAAAAGTGAATTATTCCTTGACAAATGAGACACGAATTTTGTAATAATAAATGTTAAGGGGCACATACACTGTCATACGAAATGCGCAACACAGGCCGTTGTGCAATTGTTTGACAGTGTATGGAAGTGTTTGATGTGTTTGACAAGTTTCAAAAATGTTTGGAATCTTTTGCACAACGGGATCGGTTGTGAAACGCGTTGTCCTGTGTATGGGCGATTTGCGCAATGTTTCCAAGGGAATGATTATGAATGATGCGTTGTGCATCGCTTTGTTGTGCAATTTCTCTCGGAATGTATGGGCCCCGGCAAAAGATGCGTAACTCTGCACAACGGTATGTTGAGCAATTTGTTTGGCAGTATATGGGCCCCTTTAGGATCCTCCTGTGCTCGCGGCCCTCTCGAGCCAGGTGTCGGCGGCATTTTGCCCGACTTACCATCCTATTATTACATCACTGCTAATGAACTAAAGATTAAAGAAAAATGAGCGCAAAAGTTTGCTAAGGATAAAAACTAAAAGGACACAGCTGGAATGCATGCAGCCAAATCAAATGACATCTAAATTGGCTCTAAATATGAGGCCTGTTTATTAAGCTTATATTTGAACTTATCTTTTATCAATTCACTTACCTCACTTGTGACTTCACCACTTATCCAGCAGACAATACATACAAATATAAAGCCCAGTAAAACAAAAGTTGATGTAATATTGATAGGTCCTTTGTAATTCTTGTAAATAATATATTTTGTAAAAATCTAGTAACATCTCAATAAATATTGTTATATAGAATAAACCGATATGGAATTCGAAGGTTTTATTCACTTCCTCGACAAGTTGACACAATTCAGCATACAAAAGTCCAGTGGATTCAAAGAATGCTCCATCTTCATAACAGTTGAAATTTCATTACAATTTATAATTAATGTAATATTTTGAATCCAATACATTCGAACTTGTTTAAATCGTATTTTTAAATTGAAACAAATATAGATATATAAATGAATCCAGAATTGACGAAAACCATAAGAAGAAAAACTCACATAGTTTATCATAACATATTTGAAGGCGCAGGGATAATATAAATAAATTATTATTTTCAAACCGAGAGTTAGTAGCACATTAAAGATAGCCCAAAGTAGACCATTATTTAAGAAATAATGTCTAATAGGGATTTTAAAAATACATTGAAAATGAAGGTCGAAATTTTCGAAGGAATTTATTAATTTTGATAATCTATCACTAATAATCATTGAGGATATAAAAAATATGAATCCACGAAATTGATAGACCGGAGTTGTTACAGAAAGCCATCCATCCACGTTTGAATAATTAATATCGACCAAGAAAATAAAAATGCCTAAAATTAAACTCCAAAACCAAGCTAAACTTAATACACGGTATTCTAAATTTAAATTTAAAGGAAATATTGCTAACAAGCGAATCGAATGGGCAATAATTTTCATTTCACTTTTAAAGGATGCCATTCTCTAATAAAAATATCTTGAAAGAAAGATGATTTTAATATTACTTTCTCAATACCATTAGTAGTAATGTTATTTTCATACTAAACATGATTAAAAATGTTTTAGACTGGTAAAAAAATAGATAATAGCCTCTTAAGTAGAATTATAATTATCTAAAGAATGACAGAGAAATAAATGAATTACCAAACAAATGAAATTACTAAATGGGCTTTGAAGGAAATACTTACCTTGGCTAATATTAAGAAAAGATTAAAATAAAATGAGTGCACAAGTTTGGTAAAGATAAAAACTAAAAAGGACAGAGCCGGAATGCGTAAAGCCAAATCAAATAACATCTAAATTGGCTCCAAGTATGAGGTCTGTTTATTATGATTATATTATATTTAAACTCTATTCACTTACCTCGCTTGTGACTTCACCACTTATCCAGCAGACAATCCATACAAATATAAAACTCAGTGAAAGAAAAGTGATTAAAATATTCATAGTTTCTTGTAAATCTCCTAAATAATATACTTTGTAAAAATCAAGTAACACCTCAATAAATATTGTTATATAGAATAAACCGATGTGGAATTCGAAGGTTTTATTCACTTCCTCGACTAGTTGGCACAATTTGGCATACAAAAGTCGAGTGGATTCAAAGAATTCTGCATCATTAATCTTCATAACAGTTGGAATATCATTACGTTTCAGAATTAAAGTAATATTTTGAATCCAATACATTCGAACTTGATTAAATCGTATTTTTAAATTGAAACAAATATAGATATATAAATGAATCCATAGTTGACGAAAACCATAAGAGGAAAAACTCACATAGGTTATCATAGCAGCTTTGAAGGTGCAGGGATAATATAAATAAATTATTAATTTCAAACCGAGAGTTAGTAGCACATTTAATAGAACCCAAAGTAGACCATTATTTAAGAAATAATGTCTAATAGGGATTTTAAAAATACATTGAAAATGTAGGTCGAAATTTTCGAAGGAATTTATTAATTTTGATAATCTTTCACTAATAATCATTGAGGATATAAAAAATATGAATCCACGAAATTGATAGACCGGAGTTGTATAGAAAGCTACATCCATCCACGAATGAATAATTAATATCGATTACGAAAATAAAAACGCCATAAATTAAACTCCAAAACCAAGCTAAACTTAATACACGGTACTCTAAATTTAAATTTAAAGGAAATATTGCTAATAAGCGAATCGAATGGGCAATAATTTTCATTTGACTTTTAAAGGATCCCATTCTCTAATAAGAATACCTTGAAAGCAAGATTATTTTTATTTCGTCATCAATATTACTTTTCCAATTCCATTAATAGTAATGATATTTTCATACTAAGCTTGATTAAAAATGTTTTCGACTGGTAAAAAAATAGGTTATCGCCTTTAAGTAGAATTATAATTAACTAAAATGACATAGAAATAAATAAATTACCAAATAAATGAAATTACTAAATGAGCAGAAGGAAATACTTGCCTTGGATAATAAACTAAAAATTGAAGTAAAATTAGTTTAATAAAAAGTAGGTAAAAGAGTTTACTGAGAATAAAAGAAAAAGGACACTTCTTCAATTTGTAAAACCACTTTAAATCCTACAGTGGTTTTATGTTTGAGGTATGCTTATGATAGAAATCGGCGAATTGATTAAGGCTTTGTCAAAAGCCCCGAGGCGGAATATACTGGATTTTAAATTTTGTGCATTTTCACAACTGAATGTGAAATTGCTATATTGGCGAGGATGAACCGTGACCTAATATTGTGTACACCTACTTCCACTTCCGCTTTCTTCTTCTTTAGGTGCCGTCTCCGTTCCGAACGTTGGCAACCATTAAGGCGATTTTTACTTTTGAGACCGCAGATCTAAATAATTGGTGGTTACTAACTACAACCAAACCATTTTCTCAGGTTCCCAAACCATGATTTTCGACTCCTCTCTATGGATCTGTTTCCTATAATTTTTCCTTGCATAATATTTTGCACTATTTGATATTTCTCCCCTCTCATGATATGTCCCATATATACACCTCTTAATTGTCAGAATCACCTTCCTCATACGTCTCATCACCTCCAAGTTAGTCACTCTCTCCATCCATGAGATCCTCAGCATTCTTCTATATATCCACATCTCGAATGCCTCCAGTCTCCTTACATCGGCTTTCCTCAGTGTCCAGGCCTCCATCCCGTAGTATAGCACTGATAGGACATAGCATCTCATCATTCGTGTCTTTAGTTCAATGTTCAGGTCTCGGCAGCAGAAAAGTTTCTTCATTTTTACAAATGTACTTCTCGCCCGTTCAATTCTGATTCGTATTTCTTGGGAGCTGTCATTGTTTTCATTAATGGTTGTGCCCAGGTATTTGTATTCTCTCACCCTTTCAACAGGTTGGTTTTTTACATAAATCCCACAGTTATTTTGAGTTGTTTTAGATATTAACATATATTTTGTTTTACCTATATTCAGTGATAGTCCATATTCTTCACTTACTGTGACAATTTTATTAATTAACGTTTGTAGGTCTTCAGGTGTTCCTGCTAAAAGAACCGTATCATCGGCATACCTCAAATTATTTATTATCGTACCGTTAATATTAATGCCTATGCCTTGATCATCAAGTGCTTTTCTTATTATATCTTCTGAATATAGATTAAATAGGATTGGTGAGAGTATACACCCTTGACGTACTCCTCTCTTTATTTCTATTTCTTCAGATGTCATGTTTTCTATCCGTACTATTGCTTTCTGGCCATAGTATAGGTTTGGAATTATTATTATATCTCTTAGGTCTATTTTTCTTTTCAATAATGTTTCTATAAGTAGATCGTGTCTAACCTTATCGAAAGGTTTGTTATAATCTATGAAGCATATACTATATGTAGGTCTTGATTTATGTCAAGATATTTTTGCCACAGAACATTGAGTGCAAACAGTGCCTCCCTCGTTCCTAGGCTTTTACGAAATCCAAATAGTGTATCGCTAATGTCTATATCCAGCTTCTTATATATTCTTTTATGGATCACCTTCAACAAGATTTGCAAAGTATGAGCCATTAGGCTTTTCGTGCGGTAGTCGGAGCTGTAGTTGGCACTCTTCTTTTTTGGGAAGGTTATAAAAGTTTATACCAATCATTCATTCGGTATCATTCCCTTCTGTATATGGTGTTGATTAATTCTGTTAGAATATGAACCTGGTCTTCCTTTATCAGTTTAAGTAATCTCCGCCGGTAGTTGATCCGGACCTTGGCACCTTTCTGTTCTTTAATGAATTCAGTGCATATATCACTTCGTCTTTAATTATGTCCAGACCTGTCTCACCTTCTATATCTCCAAAATTAGTTTCTCGCCTTTCATCCTCGAAGAGTTCTGCAATGTACTACTTCCATAATTCGATCTTTTATTTCATTTCCGTGATTATTCTTCCGTTGTCATATAATACATGGAGTCGTCCATATTTATTATTAATCTGTGAATTCTTTGATCTTCTTGTGTATGTTGAAACTGTAGCTCCTCATCTTCCGCTTTCATTTCCAAGTAAAAGCTAAAAGATGAAGGGGCATTATCTAATGAATTCAAAAATAATTCCACATAATTCCAAAGACGGTGTACACCTAATTCCAATTGCGGTTCACTCCACGTATATTGGTATTTTGAATTATGTCGGTAAAAATTGAAGACGAATTCTAAATCAATGTTCCCTTTCAGAAACGAAAAATCAAGATTAATCAAATTCAATCTATGACTATAAATTGAATTGTTGACTTATATAGAGGCAAATTACTTCTAAATGACTCGTATCAATGCATACAAAATCGACCAGGTTCTAGGATCAGAATCTCTTCCTTCCGTCCTTCCAACAAATTTAATATAACCTTTTTTTTGGAATATTCAAGGTACTTAAATAAAAATCTTAAATTTGATACAAATTAGTTGACCTATTTTCAAGATACTTAGAAATAACTAAAAAAGTACTAGAATAGAGTTCTTATGTTTGAGACCCGATATGTACCAAAAACTAAACAACACTTCAGTTTTTTAAAGTAATGCTATGTTTTTAATTTCATTTTAATTGGTTGAACTGTGCGGAAAAACCGTCAACGATTAAAGAGTAATCCATCCATTCTTTCCCATTCTTGCCCTTCAAAATGCTATCTCACTCGACCCCTTTCATATTTAAGATGTTTAGGGGGTGGCTCTGGGGGCAGGGGGGTGAAGGGGCGATCTACTTCATAGGTCAAAATTCTTCCCCCTTGAACACAAATTTGACGTGTCTCAACGATTTTTAAAATAATTTGTCAGTTTAGTGATACTAGGGGTGGAAGTTCTCAAATTGACACACTGTATAAATAGGTATATATACAGGGTGATTCACAGTCGCTGGCATGTTAGAAGTTTATGGAAAACCGAACGCAGGATTTTCTGAAAAATTTAACACCTCACATTTTCTTTACCTGTTCTATCGATCTAAAATATTTTCAGCTTTCCATCGAAAAGTCGTAGCAACTTCTATTTTTTTAAACGTGAACACCCCGTATATTAACACGTTTTTAGAACCGCCCTTTTATTAAAATATTTTTTTGTTAAAATTGTCTTATACCCAGAACTAGAGTATCTTCTTATCGGTTTTCGAGATAAAAAATAATTTGTGTTAAATATTGTGCAAAACATAGTTCTAATTAAATTTAAATAAATTAGTGCTCTCTATTCCTGAAAAATTGATATTTTGGTAGTAGTTAGACACACCCGAAGTATTTAATTTACGCCGAAAAATCGACTCCATATTATACAGGGCGTGCTAAGATTACTATTATTTCCGGTATTCATAAAAGGGGTCAAAAGTTCGTTTTTTCAAATAAGACCCCCTGTATATTACTCAATAAATTGAAAGACGAAGAAAAATGCTTTAAGACGATATATCATGTCCCTATACCTAAAACATCAAGTTTTCTTAATAAAGCCGCTTTTTCGTGAAAAATTACATTTTAATGAATTTAATTTTAACTAACCATGGAAATATCAAGCTTATGACAGTTTGTTGACTATTTATAAGAAACTTATAAAGAGTTTATTGACGGTGTTCAAAAAAATCTCCCAAATTGACCGCAAATATTGATTATTCAAACGAAGTTCTTATGAAATTATTTATTTTGTACCATAAGAACTTGGTTTGAAATTATTTATTTTGTACTATAAGAACTTCGTTTGAATAATCAATATCTGCGATCATTTTGGGAGATTTTTTTGAACATCGCCAATAAACTGTTTATAAGTTACTTATAAATAGTTAACAAACTGTTATAAGCTTGATATTGTGGCTTGGTTAGTTAAAATTAAATTAATTAAAATGTAATTTTTCACGAAAAAGCGACTTTATTAAGAAAACTTGATGTTTTAGGTAAAGGGACATGATATATCGACTTAAAGCATTTTTTTCGTCTTTCAATTTATTGAGTAATATACTTGTGGTCTTATTTGAAAAAACGAATATTTGATCCCTTTTATGAATACCAGAAATAATAGTAATCTTAGCACGGCCTGTATAATATGGAGTCTTTTTTTCGGCGTAAATTAAATACTTCGGGTGTGTCTAAACTACCACTAAAATATCAATTTTTCAGGAATAGAGAGCATTAATTTATTTAAATTTAATTAGGGCTATGTTTTGCACAATATTTAACACAAATTATTTTTTATCTCGAAAACCGATAGAGATAGGTATAGAACAATATTAACAAAAAAGTGTTTTAATAAAAGGGCGGTTCTAAAAGCGTGTTAAGATACGGGGTGTTCAATTTAAAAAATAAAGTTGCTACGACTTTTCAATGGAAGCCGAAACGTCGCAATGCTGAAAGTATTTTATATCGATAGAACAGGTAAGAAAATGTGTGGTGCTAAATGTTCTGAAAAATCCTGCGTTCCGTTTTCCATAAACGTCTAACGTGACATCGACCGTGAATCACCCTGTATATAATTATGTGTATGTGTGTGTGTTAAACTTATATTTTATCAATTCACTTACCTCGCTTGTGACTTCACCACTTATCCAGCAGACAATACACACAAATATAAGGCCAATTGAAACAAAAGTGAATAAAATATTCATAGTTTCTTGTAAATCTCCTAAATAATATATTTTGTAAAAATCAAGTAACATCTCAATAAATATTGTTATATAGAATAAACCGATGTGGAATTCGAAGGTTTTATTCACTTCCTCGACTAGTTGGCACAATTCGGCATACAAAAGTCGAGTGGATTCAAAGAATTCTCCATCATTAATCTTCATAATAGTTGAAATTTTATTACGATTCAGAATTAATGTAATGTTTTGAATCCAATACATTCGAAGTTGCTTAAATCGTATTTTTAAATTGAAACAAATATAGATATATAAATGAATCCATAGTTGACGAAAACCATAAGAAGCAAAACTCACATAGTTTATCATAACACATTTCAAGGAGTAGTGAAAATTAAAAAAAATAAATATTTTCAAACCGAGAGTTAGTAGCACATTAAAGAGAACCTCAAAGTAGACCATTATTTAAGAAATAATGTCTAATAGGGATTTTAAAAATACATTGAAAATGTAGGTCGAAATTTTCGAAGGAATTTATTAATTTTGATAATCTTTCACCAATAATCATTGAGGATATAGAAAATATAAATCCACGAAATTGATAGACCGGTGTTGTAACAGAAAGCCATCCATCCACGTTTGAATAAATAATATCCAACACGAAAATAAAAACGCCAAAAATTAAACTCCAAAACCAAGCTAAACTTAATACACGGTACTCCAAATTTAAATTTAAAGGAAATATTGCTAACAAGCGAATCGAATGGGCAATAATTTTCATTTGACTTTTAAAGGATGCCATTCTCTAATAAGAATACCTTGAATGCAAGATTATTTTTATTTCGTAATCAATATTTCCAATTCCATTAATAGTAATGGTATTTTCATAGTAAACTTGATTAAAAATGTTTTAGACTAGTAAACCAATAGGTTATAGCCTTTACGTACAATTATAATTAACTAAAGAATGACATAGAAATAAATAAATTTTCAACTAAATGAAATTACTAAATGAGCTCAAGGAAATACTAAATAAACTAAAAATTAAAGTAAAATGAGTTTAAAAAAAGTACAATAGTTTAGTGAGGATAAAAGAAAAAGGAGACTGCTTGAATTCGTGAAACTACTTTAAATTAAACTAAAGTGGCTTTTTAAGTTTGAGGTCAGTTTATGCTAGAAATCCGTAAATTGATTAAGGATTTGTCAAAAGTCCCGAGGCGGAATATACTAGATTTTGAATTTTGTGTATTTTTACCACTGAATGTGAAAATTTTATTTTATGTTGAGACTGTCTTATAACTCAAAAATCAATGCATTATATGAAAAAAGTTTCAAATAAAAGTTTATTTATGTCAGGGGCAAAACTAAACCACCCTATTGTTTGTCGAACTAGAACAAGCTTTCAAGGGTATCCGAGGTCAATTTCTGTTTTTTGAATGTAAACCTATATGTTTCTGTACATATTTTTAATCTAGAAAAAAAACAGAATAACTTTCTTTAGAACTATTTTTTTATACGACATTAAATAAATAAAAACAATATTAAATCTATCAGATATCAAAAAAATCCTAATAACTATTTTTAACAATCATTCAACTTAATTATCAAATAATAATCTATCAAATATTTAATTAGTAAATTAAAAATTTAATAAAAATTAATAATTTTGACCTCAGGAGCTTCAATTTATCGTGTTGTAAATCTATTTAAAAAAACAAACAATACAGGAATTGTAAAGGCTAGGAAGAAAGTTAAAAGGCCAAAATACGGGATGTGATACCATTCCAATTTTATTTATAGTAACTATACTTCCTCTAATTCTACCACACCTTGCACACTTGATAAATTTTTGTTTGACTTCATCTACCTTCCCTTCTGCTTGGAAACAAGCTATTGTATTACCCTTGAAGAAAAATTAGCTCACCCAAATCCCTGTCTGATTTTAGACCTATTAGTGTTCTCCCTGCCTTGTCCAAAATATTAGAAAAAATTATTAACTGTCAAATTTTATATCATATCGAAAATAATAAATTTTTAGACCCTTATCAGTCTGGCTTTCATAAAGGGCATAGTTGTACGACTGCTTTATTAAAAATTACAGAGGATATTCGAAAAGAAATCGACGTCGGAAAATGTACAATTTTAGTACTTCTTGATTTTAAAAATGCATTCGGATCAGTCAATCACTCGATTCTTTTAAGTAAACTTGCTTCCCACTTTAATTTTTCATCCTCAGCTTGCAAATTAATATCTTCATTTCTAAGTGATCGGACTCAAGCAGTTCGTTGTGGCTCAGATTTTTCATCTTCTCTTTCTCTTAGGACAGGGGTGCCCCAAGGATCCATCCTGGAACCTCTATTATTTTCTTTATTTATTAATGATATCTCCTCTTATCTTTCTAGCTGTAATCATCACCTATTTGCCGATGATTTTCAGTTTTATGCTCACTGCTTGCCCAACCAAGTTGTAGCAGTCTATTTCATTAATTAATCTAGAGCTTCTGTCACTTTCTTCCTGGGCCACGAATAATTTAATCTCTGTTAATCCTGTAAAATCGCAGGCAATTATCTTTTTCAAAGAATGCCTGCCTACTGTCTTACTGCCTCCTATTCTCTACAATAACAATATTATTCCATTTACTTGCTCAGCTAAGAATCTAGGATTGACTGTTTCGTGTAATTTATCTTGGAAAGTCCAAACAACTAATATATGCCGTAGTGTTTATGGGGCCCTTCACTCACTGAAGCGACTCTCATATCTCACGCCATATAATCTTCGCCTCAATCTAAGTAAGAGTTTATTAGCTCCCCTTTTCCAGTACTGCGACATCATCTTTTTCGAATTCTCTCGACAGTAAATCGGGCAAAAGACTAGAAATAGCTTTGAATTCATGCACCCGCTATGTCTTAAATCAAAAAGCACGTAGCCATCTTTCGGACCAGGATAAAAAACTTATTTTAAACACAGATCTTTCTAAATTTTACGGTTGGCGGTGTTGTGTGATTATTTATAAGCTATTAAATTCTGATAAATTCATTTGCCCGTCTTACTTAGAAAATCTATTTGTCGTCGGTCGTTCCACCAGGAAGACAACGCTAGTGCAGGTGCACTATAAAACTAAACACTTCTTTCATTCCTTCAAATTGGCGGGTGTAAGGCTTTGGAATGAACTTCCATCCAAATTTCATGCAAACCCGACTCTTGGTGCTCTCAGGTCTTCGTTCTTTATGGATCCCAATAATTGATACTCCTTACTCTTATTTCCTTTGTCTTCTAATCTTTCTCTACTCTTTTTTTCTCTTCTTCCCCTTCAAAATTTGTGTATTTGTGAAATCTTTTGCCAACATTGTAAAATATTGTTGCTAAATTATGTATAAACACTAGGTGGGACCTAAGGTCTTATGTTTGTATACTTTGTGAAATAAATAAAATAAAAAAAAAATAAAGAAATAAAGAAATTGGTACTGGAATTCATCCAGAAGACTTGCGATACTCTCATAACCTCTGGAATGTCTCAGAACAGTGTCGCAAAATTACTAAATTATTAATTATTATTAAGTTATTTATTTAATAATTAAATGTTTGATAATTAAGTTGAATGATTGTTAAAAATAATTTTAGGATTATTTGGAGATCTAATTGATTTAATATTTTTTTTTACTTGATTTAAAAATAGTTCTAATGAAAATGTTCAGTTTTTTTTTCTAGATTAAGAATATGTACAGAAACATATAGGTTTCCATTTAGAAAAAACACAACTTAACCTCGAAATACCCGTTTGAAAGCTTGTTCTAGGTCGACAAACAATAGCATAGTTTAGTTTCCCCAGATAAACATTTATTTGAAACCTTTTATCATATAATTAAAACTGTCTCAAGAAAAAAAAACTCACCCGGTATATGTTGCACATATTTATACATGTTGCAGTAAAAACGAGTTCTTACTAGTTAAAACGCATTTCACTGAATATCTTTGTGTCAACTAGAATCAAAAATGAAGATTCTAGAACTTTGAACTAAACTCAACCAACATCAGTAAATTCTAGTCACCACAAATGTATTCAGTGAAACGCGTTTTAACTACTAAGAACCCGTTCTTATCAAAATACGGGTTTTTACTGCAACATATTTTTATAAATATGTGTATGTTTGAGTGTTAAATTTATCATTTATCAATTCACTTACCTCGCTTGTGACTTCACCACTAATCCAGCAGACAATACATACAAATATAAGGCCCAGTAAAACAAAAGTTATGAACAAAGTGTTAGGATCTTCAAAATCTTGTAATTCTTGTAAATAATATATTTTGTAAAAATCAAGTAACATCTCAATAATAATGGTTATATAGAATAAACTGATATGGAATTCGAAGGTTTTATTCACTTCCTCGACTAGTTGGCACAATTTGGCATTCAAAAGTCGAGTGGATTCAAAAAATTCTACATCATTAATATTCATAAAAGTTGAAATTTCATTACGATTCAGAATCAAGGTAATATTTTGAAGCCAATTCGTTCGAACTTGTTTAAATCGTATTTTTAAATTGAAACAAATATAGATATATAAATTAATCCATATTTGACGATAAGCATAAGAGCGAAAACTTGCATAACCTGATATTGAACATTCTAAGGCGCAGGAATAATAGAAATTAGAATATAATTGTAAACCAAGAATTAATAATATATTAAAGAGAGACCAAAGTAGACCATTATTTAAGAAATAATGTCTAATTGGGATTTTAAAAATACATTGAAAATGAAGGTCGAAATTTTCGAAGGAATTTATTAAATTTGATAATCTTTCACCAGTAATCATTGAGGATAGAAAGAAAATGAATCCACGAAATTTAAAGACCGGAGCAGTTACAGAAAGCCATCCTCCCGTCTTTATATAAATAATATCGACCAAGAAAATAAAAAAGCCAAAAATTAAACTCCAAAACCAAGCTAAACTTAGTACACGGTACTCTAAATTCAAATTTAAAGGAAATATTGCTAACAAGCGAATCGAATGGGCAATTATTTTCATTTGGCTTTTAAAGGATGCCATTCTCTAATAAGAATATATTTTAAGCAAGATAATTAATTTCGGAATCAATATTACTTACTCAATTCCATTAGTAGTAATGACATTTTAATACTAAACATGATTAAAAATGTTTTTGACCGGTAAAAAAATAGGTTACAGCTTTTAAGTAGAATTATATTTATTTAAGGAATGACAGATATAAATAAATTATCCAATAAATGAAATTACCAAATGAGGTGAACAAAATTTGTAGATTGTGACTTGAAACTTTGGGGATATTTATTTTTTGATTTATTTCGAACCATATAAGCCTCTCTCAGCGTAAAAATTCGAAAATATCCAAAATAAGGACCACCCTTATCTAAAATTAAAGTTTTGTCTGCACATTGCTCCAAATCACGCCATGAGATTTATGATGACCTCCCATAAGGGTCATGTATCTATATATATATAAAATTAAGGTTTTGTCTGTACGTTGGTCCAAATCACGCCAAATTTTGGTTGCACACGTTTCAACCAAAGTTATGAACGAAAACACCCTCAACAAAATTCCTGTCTGTATGTCTGTCTGCCTGTCTTTTTCAGTGGTTTCCGCAAAAAGTTGCTCACGATTCACGTCAAAACGGCTCAATGGATTATTATGGAATTTCATATTTGTATCATATGTCTTCTAACTTAGGTTTTTAGCTATATAACATTTTGATATTTTGACCCCAAATGTGGCTTTGGGGAGGACGATTGAAAATTATCAAATAACTCCTAAACTATTAACTCTACGGCAAATTTTATTATGAGTAACGTTGTAGGGGGTGTGATTTCTGACAACATTTCTTTCAAAAATTCTCCAAAAAAAGGGGGAGGGAGGGAGGGGTCCGCAAAAGGGCAGGCTATGGCGGGCCTTGCAGCTAGTATATATATAACATTAAGATTTTGTCTGTACATTGGTCCAAATCACGCCAAATTTTGGTAGCACACATTTCAAACAAAGTTATGAACGAAAACACCCTCAACAAAATTTCCAATTGTCTGTCTGTCTGTATATTTCCGTGGTTCACGCGAAAAGTTTTTTTTGAGATCTAATTGATTTAATATTTTTTTTATTTGATTTAAAAATAATTCTAATGAAAATGTTCAGTTTTTTTTTCTAGATTAAGAATATGTACAGAAACATATAGGTTTCCATTTAAAAAACACAACTTAACCTCGCAATACCCTTGAAAGCTTGTTCTAGATCGACAAACAATAGCGTAGTTTTGTTTCCTCCCTGAAATAAATAAACTCCCCCGTATATATATATATATATATATTATATATATTCAAAACGGGTTCTTACTGGTTAAAACCCGTTTTACTGAATACCTTTGTGGCAACTAGAATTTACTGATGTCGGTTCTAGAATCTTCATTTTTGAAATTCCGCCTCATTTTTGGTGTTTATTTTCATAAAATGTTTAAACGAAAATGTCAAAAATTACATTCTCTACAACTTTTCTTCTAATATTTGACATTTTTGTTTAAATTTTTTTGAAAATAAACACCAAAAATGATTTGGAAGTTCAAAAATGAAGATTCTAGACGTTTGAACCAAACTCAACCACATCAGTAAATTTTAGTTGCCACAAAGGTATTCAGTGAAACGGGTTTTAACTAGTAATAATCAGTTCTTACTAAACAACGGGTTTTTACTGCAACATGAATAAATATGGTAATGTTTGAGTGTTAAACTTATCTTTTATCAATTCACTTACCTCGCTTGTGACTTCACCACTTATCCAGCAGACAATACATACAAATATAAGGCCCAGTAAAATAAAAATGATGAACAACATGTTAGTTTGTTCAAAATTTTCTAAATAATATATTTTGTAAAAATCAAGTAACATCTCAATAATAATTGTTATATAGAATAAACTGATATGGAATTCGAAGGTTTTATTCACTTCCTCGACTAGTTGGCACAATTTGGCATTCAAAAGTCGAGTGGATTCAAAAAATTCTACATCATTAATTTTCGTGACATTTGGAATTTCATTACGATTCAGAATCAATCTAATATTTTGAATCCAATTCGTTCGAACTTGTTTAAATCGTATTTTTAAATTGAAACAAATATAGATATATAAATTAATCCAGACTTGACGATAAATATAAGAGCAAAAACTCACATAACCTAATATTAAACATTGTAAGGCGCAGGGATAATAGAAATTAGAAAATAATTTTAAACCAAAAATTAAAAATATATTAAAGAGAGCCCAAATTATACCATTATTTAAGAAATAATGTCTAATTGGGATTTTAAAAATACATTGAAAATGAAGGTCGAAATTTTCGAAGGAATTTATTAATTTTGATAATCTTTCACTAATAATCATTGAGGATATAAAAAACATGAATCCACGAAATTGATAGACCGGAGTTGTTACAGAAAGCCATCCATCCACGTTTGAATAATTAATATCGACCAAGAAAATAAAAACTCCAAAAATTAAACTCCAAAACCAAGCTACACTTAATATACGGTACTCTAAATTTAAATTTAAAGGAAATATTGCTAATAAGCGAATCAAATGGGCAATTATTTTCATTTGACTTTTAAAGGATGCCATTCTCTAATAAGATATATTTTAAGCGAGATTATTAATTTCGGTATAAATATTACTTTCTCAATTCTATTAGTAGTAATGACATTTTAATACTAAACACGATTAAAAATGTTTTTACTGGTAAAAAAATAGCTTTTAAGTAGAATTATAATTATCTAATTAATGTCAGAAATAAATAAATTACCCAATAAATGAAATTAAGTACTTAATGAGCTGAACAAAATATGAAGATACTTTCCATGTCTAATAGACTAAAAATTAAAGTAAAAAAGTTTGTATAAGTGATGAAAAGGCAGCCCAAGGATATTGAAAAAATTCTCACAAATAAAATATGTAGATTTATTGGACATTCATTTTTTTCATTACTCAAAAACCAACGTTTCTGAGAATTTTCCTTCTTTATTCAGAGTTTAAAAGGAGTCATTGAAGAAAAAATAAATACAAGTTATTTTCTCCCTTCTCTCATCTAGCAGTGTTCGAAATTTCTCGTTTCTCAATAGGATTTTTAAAGAATGGATTTTTCCCTTGATTATTGATTATTAAGGAAAAGAAAAAAAAAGAAAATAAGCTGACGTGTTCTTATGTGGCCATCCACTTGACTTTACCACACAACCTGACCCCTAAAATTATTTATAATCATTTAGGGGGTTAGTTTTTGCATTTTTATAGGTTTAGTGTCCCACTGCTTATGTATACCAAATTTTGTTGAGTTTGCTCAAACGGCCTAGATTTTTAATTTTTAACCCCCCCTCCACCCCCTTAATTTTGTATCGATATGCACCAAAATCTAATCAGCTCTTAATTTCAATGGACCAAAACTTCGTGTGAAATTTGGTTTTGATATTCACACTATTTTTTTGAGCTAGTTCGTCCACAAAAATTTGGTAACACACAGACTAACGGACAACCAGACTAACAGACATTTTGACAAAACAATTATTATTTCGAAAAATATTATTTTTTCGATGTTTGCTTATTAGAGCTTTTTTGTAGAGCGAAATGCCATGGTTTCACTCAATTTTTATAATCCAAATAGCTTAAGCCGTTTTTGAGATATTTTAAAGAAGGAAAAATGGTATTTTCATGCACGATTACAATACTTGACCATACCCTGTATGGTAAAGTAAAAAGCAGATAAGTTGGTCAATATATAGGTTAGGGTGCTCCTTATTTTGGATATTTTCGAATATTTATGCTTACAGGGGTTGATATGGTTAGAAATAAATAAAAAAAATATCCCCCAAGTTTCAAGTCTCTATCTCAATTTTAACCTAGTGCTCAACACAGCGATTAAATTTCCCATCTAAATTTCTATCATGATGTTTTTGGCATTGAATGATCAATTTCCTATTCCGGCCAAAGTAATGCTTCAAAAATTTTGAAACATTGTAGACCTTTTCTTCATAATAGTAGCTATCCCTCAGAATTTTAGCTATTATTATTTTGAAGTCTATAATTTACTAATAGTAAGATATAGCAGTATTTTTTTTTATTTTTTTTTTAATGCAAATGAATGCAAGAAGGGGTGCACCAGTAAAGATGCAGCCCCTATGGATCTCGAAAGACCCTTGCATTACCGAAGAGAAGAGAAAGTTGATTAAGTGAGAGGGTGTAGACGTAGGTGTCTATGCACTCCGGTTTTGAAGGTTTGAAGATTATAGGTGCTGGGAAAGATAGAGGCTGGAAGAGAGTTCCAGTTCCTTGAAGTCATGGGGATATATGTATTGGCGAATGAAGTGGTCCGGCACTTTTCTAGTTTGACCGCGAGAGAGTGTTGGGAGTCGGCAAAACGTAACTCAAAAATAGTAATAGCTAAAAATCTATAAAAATTCTGAATGATATTTACTGTTATAAGGATAAAGTCTACATAGTTTTTTGACCCATTACTTTGGCCGGAATAAAAAAATTGATCATTCAATGCCAAAAAACCCATGTTAATTAGATGGGAAAATTAATCGCTGTGTAGCTAAGGGCGGATCCAGGAATTTTTTATGGGAGAGGGGGGGGAGAATGTATATAAGGTGCCCGATGTATACAAGATCTACTTTTTATCTCGAAAGTGTGTCGCGATCGAATTGTCCAAGCGGGGGGGGGGGGGGGGGGGGTCAGAGACGTTGCCCCTCTCCCACACACACATAGTAGGACTTTATTTTCAATTTTAAAATTTTTTAAAAAAATAAATGTTTAAGCTCATTAAAAAAATAAAATAAAATAAAATTGTTATAAATTCCCTGTCGATTTGGCCGCCGTTTTTTGGCCTCTGCGTGCGACGCACGTGTTGCACTCTCACCAGGCACGGGTGGTCCCCCCTCCACCCCCTCTAGCGCGCGCGGCCACCCGAGTCTCCATGTATATTATAATTTGCTTAAAATTGAAAATAATTATTCCTTTTTTTAAAGTAAAAAAAAGTCTATTTTCTCACCCCTTCTTTTTTCGTACCACCCTTTGTCAAGATAAAAATCCATTAGCTCTAAGGAAGAATGAAGTCTATAAAAGAAAAATGGAGCTGTTGGTACTCGAGTCAAGATGCATAAAACTCACTCAAGCTGTCGCCTAGAAAGCTTTCTAATTTCTCTTGATCTCTAATATGAATTAAGTAATTTTTCAATGGATTTACAATTAAGGTCAACTTCTTAAGACGTTTGACTTGTGTAATAACATTATTCATTAAATGGACGTCTTAATTTCATTAATTTGATTCGACTTGAGCGTCATTTTTTCGTTGCTCCTCTCAGGCGTCAATTGCTGAAAAATCACTTGCCATTTTCATTTTTCTTTCGAAACGATGGATAGGCGTTAGAGGGTAAACTGGCGGGTTACACAGTTAAAAGAGGGTAGGCGGTAGAGATATTCAATCAGCGACGTGGATCTTGTTCTGATCTGAATACAAAATGAATTCCGGTCTTATCTTCTTAATTTCTCTTCATTATCGGAACTAAAATGGACTGTGAGACATTGATAGACTCATCGGCATCTCTTCCTTCCATTATCCTAGTAAGCTCAGACGGAATTCCAGATTGATTTATCATAATTACATTTTCAATTAGTTTTTCTCAAATAAAAAAATAAATAAACTGAAACGAATTATAGACTTTATCGAAAGTCATTTGAAATATTTTTATTTAATAAAGTAAAGGGTGTGTAGTTTCACAGTGAATGAAATAAAACTCAAAGAGGTTTATACAAACTCAATATATTTCGGATTATTAGTCCATCATCAGGAGTTTATAGCTTAAAACTAATAATAATTGAACGAGCGATCACAATTTTTAACATCTAAATCATAAGTACCAATATAACAAAATTTAACATTCAAATCATGCATACCAATATAACAGAAGAAAAACATCAATAAAATTATAATTTAAAAAAAAAATTACAAAATTTTTTCTTTTTTAATATAAAAATACTGTTCAAACTTGAGAGTTTTCAGCCTTTTTTTATGTTAATTAATTTAATTAAAATTAATTCATTAGTTTTAAGTTTTCACTTTATTAAAAATATTATAGAAATTTCATTTCATTCTCCTGTTGTAAAGGATATTTTAAAATTCTTATTTAAAAATATTCTAGAAAAAGATTCAATTTCAAAACAAAACTGATATCTTTTCAATCGAAAAATTAATTATACTCGCTGTTATTCATTACTTTGTAGTTCCAAAGAAAATTTATTTAGAGAAATATACTAATTCTAGTCGCCTTTAAGCAAGCCTTCTAGAAAAAGCAAAATACAGTCATAAAAAACATATGACGTTCACCAATCAAAATGCTCGTTTTGATCACGTGACCGTCTGAGGCCTCTTCACGACGAGTGAATCGGGGTGACTGCAGTTGCGTTCTTCCTCTCATACAAGACGGACTCAGGAGTCTTCTCTCGGCTTTTTAGCGAGAAAGATCCTTATTGCCTGCGTGGCCATTATAGCCCATATACAGTGGCTAGTTCAGTTGAGTTGCGTTCGACCTGTTAGCGAGAGCGGACTCAGGAGTCTTCTCTCGGCTTTTTAGCGAGAAAGATCCTTATTGCCTGTGAGGCCATTTTGAACAGCTCATATACAGTAGCTGGTTCTGTTGTGTTTTGTCTCTTATAAGAAACGGACTCAGGAGTCTTTTCTCGGCTTTTTAGCGAGAAAGATCCTTATTGCCTGCGAGGCCATTTTTGAACAGCCCGTATACAGTGGTTGGTTCTGTTGCGTTTTTCATCCGTTGTGGTGTTAAACCGTTATCTTAAAATATTTTGTTTGATTAATTACGTGGTAATTATCAACCTGAATTGACGAGTTCAAAGGAACTCCAGAGGAAAGGATTTCTCACATTGTCTGCTTCCAACTAGTGCAAGATTTTAGTTGGAACGAGAGCTAATTACATCTTCTTTAAGAAAAAAGGCAACATTGAAGGCGTTCTATTATTGAAAAATAATTTCTTTTGGAACGATCGTTTTGAAAAACAAGCTAAGTAGTTTTAATAATTATTTGTAAAACAATTTATATCTTAATGTTTAAATATTAAAATATTTTGCTATTATATTGAAAATAATTCACTCTTTAATTCAGAATTGTATTTCTCAATTGATATAATTATCAATTAATATATTGAATTTTTCTATGTTACAATTAATATACTAATCATACAAAACTGTATTTATTTTATAAAACATAATGTTATTTTAACATGTTCATTTGATATTTTTTCCCACTGCTGATTTTTAAAATAAAATAAAAAGCTGTTATTTAGTTAAAATATTAAATTTGAGTTTTTATACTGCTTCCTCCGCCATTTTTAAAAATAAAATAATAAGGAGTTTTCCATCTCTGAGATATATATTTTAATTTTTAATAAGTTAATACTACAATTTTCTTATCAAAAAGGTTTAATTTAAGTTATTTAACCAATTCTGTTTTTAATTATTATTAAAAACAAAATTATAATTAATTTGAATCTTGAAAAATAATAATATTTTCCAGAGCGTTTCCAATTTTTCGAAGTAGTTTTGATTACTAGTACATTATTCGAACCTGCGGTCAAATCAATTCATTTAACTTTATTTATTTTTAAGTCTTCGGATCGGAAGTGCTTTCAAGGGTAGTTTGTAACTAATGCTTCCTGGCCCCGTAAGATACCCTTCTTAGCAAAAAGGGGTTGATATCCGAGAATCTGTTTGCATTATCCAAAGCGTTGAGTGCTAGACTTCAAAGGAAGCAAGTCCATTTAAGGTGTAAACACGTTCTCTGATATTAGTCAGTTAATTGCAAAGTTAATTGGCCTTAAGAATCCCGACCCCCAGTCATCTGGCGATTAGGGCCGACTCCTTAACATCTGTCGACCGGTGACAGGACTCCTTATCATCTGGATCACGTGACAAGGACACACCCCAGACATCTAGCAATAGTTCTCAAAACAAATTTGTTATTATTATTTTGAAAAATTGGTTATAAATTCTGGTGGCGACCGATAATAAAACAAATCTAATACTATATTAAATAAATAGCTATAAAATAAATATCTCAAGATGGCTCAGGAGAAGCAAATAAAACAAATAACAGCCAAGTGGGCCTTAATAAAATTAGAGAACAGTGACCTTTTAGATTTTATGTCGGAAAAAGAATTTAGCTCTACAGATTCTTGTAACCATAGTATAGAAAGAGTAACACAAATCATTTTGGACATACATAATAGCTTAAAATACATTTGTGAACACGAGTTACAAAATGAAGCAGCCGTTATTCCGATAATTACGGAAATTACCACAACTTCACGCGAGCTCAATAATCTTAAACTTAGATTCTTAGATAAATTATCTAAATTAAAAACTGCTAAATCGTCAAATGATTCAGAAACCAGTTCAGAGGATTCTGAACCAAAAAGCATACACATAAATCTTCCAAAAATTGAGTTGGAAAAATTTAATGGTGTATACACACGTTATCCTGCATTCAAACATCAATTTGATGCAGCGATTGATTCAAATAATTCACTCAGCCAATGTCAAAAGCTTCAGTACTTAAAAAGTTTTTTGACTGAGGAACCTTTAAACTTAATTAGGCACTTAGATTTGACTAATCAAAATTACCAAGTAGCCATTGAATTAATAGAAAGTAAATATTACAAGTATAGAAAAATTGTTTTTGATTTAATAGATAAATTATTAAATTTGAAAAATATCACATCTCCTAATTCAAAGTTTTATCAAAGTTTAACCAGCACGGTTAGACAAACCATTGCACAATTAAAAAATTTAGATATTAATACCGATCAATGGAATCCCATACTGGTAAGACTAGTGTCTTCCAAATTAGATGCAAAGGTACATCAGGACTGGTTACTGACGTTAGAAAATCACGACGAAATACCTCGTCTAGACACTCTTTTAATTTTCATAGAAAGACAAGCAGATTCTTATTTAGATTCGCACAGTTTTAATGCTAACAAGCAAAAAGTACAATTTAAAGAAAGCAACAGTGCAAGATCTTTAAATGTACAGGTTTCTAATAAAGACCTAAGTTGCAAACTTTGTTTAAAACAGCATGGCTTGTGGCAATGTGAAAAATTTAAAAAGCTTTCTTTAGAAGAAAGGTCAAAGTTTGTGAATCAGAACAAATTGTGTAAAAAATGTTTTTCTCCTTTTCATTATGTAAATGATTGTAAACGCTTTAATTGTCGCTGCGGCCTTAAACTGTCTCCACTTTTACATTTTTGCAGTAATTCAAAAACGAACTCTTCACTGAAATCGGAGAGCGGAGCGGTCCAAAAAGACCCAGAGGATAAAAAGGCCGGAGAACAAACTGACACAAAGTCTTCCTCCAAGACGACAGCGCACTGCGGAGTGGACGGATCCACAACGTTATTAAGCCGAGCTCTCATCAAAACACAAGACATTTCTGGACGTGAGGTACACATTCGTGCTTTCATTGACACCGGAAGTGAGATTTCTCTAATCTCAGAGGAAATCGTTAATCAATTAGGTTTAGAAAAACAAAACGCCCTTTTGAATGTAAAAGGTTTAAAAGGCCAACACGTAACTTCATCCAAGGGTTTAGTAAATTTGAAAATTGGTTCAGTTGTCGATGATAACTTTGAAATAGATGCACCATTATATGTTGTAAACAGTCTAAATTTAACTATCCCTTCAGTCCCTCTAAAGAGAAGTCAATTTAAATTTATTAGTGGGTTACCGTTATCAGATGGTACGTTCAATACACCCCACACCACTGGAATCCTAATAGGGGCAGACTTATTTTCAAAATTAATGCTAAATGACATTAGGAAAAGTCAAGATCAAAATCTTGTAGCTCAAAATACCTCGTTAGGTTGGATTGTCTTCGGAAAGGCCGAAGCATTATACAAAAACGATTTTAATTTTAATAATAAAAATGCTCACACAACAACAACGCTAGAAGAAATTAATTCTAATGTTTTAAAGCTGATGGACTTGGATTCGACGCCAGACCATACAGCAAATAACATTTCAAATGCAGAGTTACAATTCCAATTTAGTATTAAAGAGAATGGAAGTGGCCAATTACAAGTGGCACTACCTTTCAAAATTGACCCCCCAATTTTAGGTGACTCGCTGCACAAAGCTCTTACCATGTTAAAAAGACAAGAAGTTAAACTAAATAGCAATCCTCTATTAAAGGAAGAATATTTTCAGTACTTTGATACATTAAAAGAATCAAATTTTATTGAATTAGTAGGTCCTCTTACTATGCATGATAAAACAAAAAACAATCAACAGTTTTACCTCCCACACTTCGGGGTATACAAGGGTGAAAATAGTCCCCTAAGAATAGTTTTGAACTGGATTTCCAGCCCCCCTTACAAATTTAAAACTTTCGTTTCTAATAGGATTACTGAAATACAGAGTTTAGATTTTCCTCACTCCTGGTCACATGTTCCAACAGCAGAAAACCCTGCAGACTTGGGCACCAGAGGGGTTTCAGTAGAAAAATTTTTAAATACAGAATTTTGGAAAAAGGGTTACAAAACACACTTTTTATCCAAACCCACCCCATTTAAATTCCTCAACGAGGTTAAAACCCCAGAGGAAGAAGATAAAAAAGAAGTTGTAAGTTTTGTGCACTCACTTCTCAAGAAAGAAGAAGTAATAGATAAATATTTATCACAATTCT
Source organism: Forficula auricularia (assembly GCA_024734495.1). Taxonomy (NCBI): domain Eukaryota; kingdom Metazoa; phylum Arthropoda; class Insecta; order Dermaptera; family Forficulidae; genus Forficula; species Forficula auricularia. Next base: position 126,564 of record JALMQS010000811.1, read on the forward strand.
CTTCATTGGAAAGATTAGTTTCTCACCTTTCAATACTCAAAAAGTTCTGTATCTATTTAAAAATAAAAAGGGAATATCCTGACGAATATAAAGAAAAGTTTAAAAATTTTAAAACTATACGTCCTTTGGATAGAGAAAATTCACTATTAAATTTGATTAAATACAGTCAAAGAAGTTTTGTTACAGAAATAACTAGCTTAGAGAATCAGGAACCGTTAGATAGAAAATCTAACATCCTAACTTTAAACCCTTTCTTGGATAAATTCAAGTTGTTAAGAGTAGGAGGTCGATTAGAAGAAGCTAACATCCCCTACAACCAAAAGCATCCTTTAATAATATCAAAAAGTTGTTATATAACTAAATTATTAGTTAGGTCTTATCATTTAAAGTACTTACATGCAGGCCCTAATGTTATTTCGGCTTTGCTCAGACTAAAATTTTGGATAGTACAAGGCAGAAAGTTAATTAGAAAAGTTTGCCGTGAATGCATTACATGCTTCAAACAGAAGCCGCAAACCTTCACACCTTTAATGGGAAATTTACCTGGTGATAGAGTCAATCCTTCACGACCCTTTGAGAATACAGGAGTAGACTTTTTCGGCCCATTCATGGTCCACTTAAATCTGAGACGAGGTTCCAAGCCACAAAAGGTTTACGTCTCCACATTTGTGTGTTTCGCAACGAAAGCTTGTCATTTTGAAATTTGTACGGATCTTAGTACAGAATGTTTCTTAAACGCTTTAAAAAGATTTATTGCCCGCAGAGGGTTTCCCAAAAAGATCTATTCAGACAATGGAACAACATTTGTCTCCGCTTCCAAAGTTGTCAGGTCGGAATTGAACCAATTGATTTCAAAGATGAAAAATAATGAAGTAATGAAGTTCTTATCAGAGAATTCAATCTGTTGGTCCTTTATACCCACCTACAGCCCTCACTTCGGTGGACTTTGGGAATCATCGGTGCGTGTTTGTAAACATTACCTTAAAAGAATTGTAGGACAGAGCTTTTTAACGTTGTTGGAGCTAGAAACTCTTTTGTGTCAAATAGAATCGATTTTAAATTCAAGGCCTTTAACCCCTCTCTCCGATGACAGTGAAAGTCTTGAATACTTGTCACCCGGACATTTTCTAGTTGGTCAACCACTTGTGCAATTACCAGTGTTAGAACATTGTCAAGAAAGAAATTGTAAATTAAATCAGAGGTTTAAATTTTTAGAAAGTTTAAAAGCCGGCTTTTGGAAAGCTTGGTCCAATACCTATCTAAACACTTTACAACAACGGTATAAAGGTAAAACCAAAATTGTAAACCTTGTTGTAAACCAATTAGTTCTCATACAAGACAAAAATACACTAACTAACCAGTGGAAGTTAGGACGTGTACTGGAAGTCTTTCCAGGCAAAGATGGTATTGTGAGAGTGGTTAAGTTAAAAACCCAGATGGGAATAATAACAAGACCAGTTGTCAAATTGGCCCCATTGCCAATAGAAATTTAGTTTATAAGTTAATAAACAAAATGATTTTGTCAAACCAAAACAAACACAATTAGTATTTAAGCAATTAGTTTTAAGATCATTAAATTTTATTTAAAAAAAAAAAAAAATGTTTATTATTATGTAAAGTGACAAAGTTTATATTCTGAAAACATTGAAATGTCAAAACTCACCCAACTGTCAAAGACATTTTAAAGACTTTAGTTTTAATTCGTTAAAAGAGAATCTTTTAACAAAAATTGGGGAGTTATGTTCAAACTTGAGAGTTTTCAGCCTTTTTTTTATGTTAATTAATTTAATTAAAATTAATTCATTAGTTTTAAGTTTTCACTTTATTAAAAATATTATAGAAATTTCATTTCATTCTCCTGTTGTAAAGGATATTTTAAAATTCTTATTTAAAAATATTCTAGAAAAAGATTCAATTTCAAAACAAAACTGATATCTTTTCAATCGAAAAATTAATTATACTCGCTGTTATTCATTACTTTGTAGTTCCAAAGAAAATTTATTTAGAGAAATATACTAATTCTAGTCGCCTTTAAGCAAGCCTTCTAGAAAAAGCAAAATACAGTCATAAAAAACATATGACGTTCACCAATCAAAATGCTCGTTTTGATCACGTGACCGTCTGCGGCCTCTTCACGTCGAGTGAATCGGGGTGACTGCAGTTGCGTTCTTCCTCTCATACAAGACGGACTCAGGAGTCTTCTCTCGGCTTTTTAGCGAGAAAGATCCTTATTGCCTGCGTGGCCATTATAGCCCATATACAGTGGCTAGTTCAGTTGAGTTGCGTTCGACCTGTTAGCGAGAGCGGACTCAGGAGTCTTTTCTCGGCTTTTTAGCGAGAAAGATCCTTATTGCCTGCGAGGCCATTTTGAACAGCTCATATACAGTAGCTGGTTCTGTTGCGTTTTGTCTCTTATAAGAAACGGACTCAGGAGTCTTCTCTCGGCTTTTTAGCGAGAAAGATCCTTATTGCCTGCGAGGCCATTTTTGAACAGCCCGTATACAGTGGTTGGTTCTGTTGCGTTTTTCATCCGTTGTGGTGTTAAACCGTTATCTTAAAATATTTTGTTTGATTAATTACGTGGTAATTATCAACCTGAATTGACGAGTTCAAAGGAACTCCAGAGAAAAGGATTTCTCACATTGTCTGCTTCCAACTAGTGCAAGATTTTAGTTGGAACGAGAGCTAATTACATCTTCTTTAAGAAAAAAGGCAACATTGAAGGCGTTCTATTATTGAAAAATAATTTCTTTTGGAACGATCGTTTTGAAAAACAAGCTAAGTAGTTTTAATAATTATTTGTAAAACAATTTATATCTTAATGTTTAAATATTAAAATATTTTGCTATTATATTGAAAATAATTCACTCTTTAATTCAGAATTGTATTTCTCAATTGATATAATTATCAATTAATATATTGAATTTTTCTATGTTACAATTAATATACTAATCATACAAAACTGTATTTATTTTATAAAACATAATGTTATTTTAACATGTTCATTTGATATTTTTTCCCACTGCTGATTTTTAAAATAAAATAAAAAGCTGTTATTTAGTTAAAATATTAAATTTGAGTTTTTATACTGCTTCCTCCGCCATTTTTAAAAATAAAATAATAAGGAGTTTTCCATCTCTGAGATATATATTTTAATTTTTAATAAGTTAATACTACAATTTTCTTATCAAAAAGGTTTAATTTAAGTTATTTAACCAATTCTGTTTTTAATTATTATTAAAAACAAAATTATAATTAATTTGAATCTTGAAAAATAATAATATTTTCCAGAGCGTTTCCAATTTTTCGAAGTAGTTTTGATTACTAGTACATTATTCGAACCTGCGGTCAAATCAATTCATTTAACTTTATTTATTTTGAAGTCTTCGGATCGGAAGTGCTTTCAAGGGTAGTTTGTAACTAATGCTTCCTGGCCCCGTAAGATACCCTTCTTAGCAAAAAGGGGTTGATATCCGAGAATCTGTTTGCATTATCCAAAGCGTTGAGTGCTAGACTTCAAAGGAAGCAAGTCCATTTAAGGTGTAAACACGTTCTCCGATATTAGTCAGTTAATTGCAAAGTTAATTGGCCTTAAGAATCCCGACCCCCAGTCATCTGGCGATTAGGGCCGACTCCTTAACAAATACATAAATATAAATATAAAAAATCTAGGTAAATATGAATATTAATATAAATTAAAAAACCTTTAATTACAAGTATAAATATAAATTTTCTAGAATTAATTTTCTAGAAAAAAAAAATGTTTGTAAATTTTTTTTTTAATTTTAATTTTATTGATGTTTTTCTTGTGTTATATTGGTATGAATGATTTGAATGTTATATTTTGTTATATTGGAACTTATGATTTAGATGTTAAAAATTGTGATCGCTTGTTCAATTATTATTGGTTTTAAGATATAAACTCCTGATGATGGACTAATAATCCGAAATATATTGAGTTTGTATAAACCTCTTTGAGTTTTATTTCATTCACTGTGAAACTACACACCCTTTACTTAATTAATTAATATCACGTTTCACCTAAAACCTACACCACTTTCTCTAAGTAAAAAAAAATATTATTATGTTTAAGTTGAAAGTTTCTTTTTTCCTTAGAAACATAATTTTTATAAATTGAAGGAGACAATAAATGAGTGTGTCTTCTGCTGAAATTATGAATTTTTAATTTACTTATAACGACACTATAGTTTCGAGAGCAATGGGCTCTTCATCAGTGTATTTCAATTGATTTACAGGAATTAATGTATGTATCCTCCTATACATTAATTACTATGAATCAATTGTAATAGACTGATGAAAATGGCAAAGCTCTCATAACTATAGTCTCCTTATAAATAAATTAAAAATTTATAATTCTAGCAGAAGACACTCTTTTTTAGTCTCCTACAAATTATTATCTTTATTATTTTATTAGTAATCAGATATCATTAACTATTTGAAGTCCACGTTGACTTAAAACAAAAATAACGATAGATTCTTATCTAATACTAGAGGAATAACCTTATTACATTGCATGTTCGATCTACAGTGGGTGGACAAATTATTATACTCATTTGAAAAATTATACCTATCTTTCATACGTTTTTAAGGGTTTAGCTTACTAGTAAACCCACAATATCTTTTCAATTGTTATCTTTATAGGTTTATTAGTTTAGGTCAAATCAAATTCAATAATACAAATACAATTTCAATATTTAGTGAATCCTCCCTTTCGAGCAATCATATTTCACGAGGGGTGAACCGCGACCTAATATTGTGTACACCTACTTCCACATTCATTTCCAAGTTGAAGACAATAGATTAAGGGGCATTGTCTAATAAATTCCAAAATAATTCCACCTAATTCCAATTGCGGTTACCCCTCGACATTTTGTATGCGCCTCGGCAGGCTTGCAATTCATTTTTTGGCTATTTCTTGAAGTGCAGGTTTATTGTGCCATGCTTTAATAATATTTTCTATCAAGTGCCTTTTGTTAGTAATTATTTTATCTTTGCAAATTTCTTTTTTTAGGGCCGCCCATACATTTTCAATCGGATTGAGGTCTGGCGAGTTGCCAGGCCAGTCCAAAAGGGTTGTTAGACTAGATTACTACTAGATTTTTTCAAAAGTTTGAAAAAAATAAATTTACTTGATAAAAATCATTTGCGTATAATTATTTGGCTACCCACTGTATATTAAACTGATCAAATGAATTAAGTATAAGGAATTAATAAATAAAGAATTAAAAAAAAGAAGTAATTCCATCAACGACTGGACTCGCCTATCTCTTACGCAGCTTTCATTCTTTTGCGCTCAATCGGTTGCCTAAATACAGGCGCGCCAACGTTATAAATCAAGTTCAATTTCAGAGTACATTTTTGGGATTTTATTTAGTGCAGTTATTTATCTATATTTTATAATTCAATATTTTTCTTATACGTGAAATAAATTAGTTAAAAAGCTCTAAATGAAAAAAATAATTCAAATGCAAGTTCGATTTCGGACAAGAGTTACAATATTCAATCATTGTTTTACTCGTGATAAATTCAAAAAAAAACTTTATATTTTCAAAACTCTCAAAAATGATTAAAACTATTTTGGTAAACAAAAAAATGAACGAATTCACCGTGTTTCGGTCTACAACAAATCCTTAAATAGTGAACATAGAAAAAATTATTTTTTAAGAGATATTAATTGAATCGGTCATTTCAAAAATCACATAAGTTAAGATTTTTTAAACATGCTTTTTTGACGCGGACACTTTTACATCAGTACATTCCTTCTTCTTCAAACAGTACCGCAAAATCGTCGTTCATTGCTTAAACGACACAAGTCAGTGACTTAAGTTTGATTCATGATGAAGAATATGATTAGGTACCTATTATAACTTTATTAGTTTATTTTTAAGTTAGTAAAATATCTAAATGTTAATGTTTAAGTGTTATTTTCATTAATTTTGATTAAAATTTTGGTTAATATGATTGTTTTGTTCAAATTTAATACCACCTAAGCCTGTTTCTTGCTAAAACAACATAACTCAAGAATAGTTTTTCTGTTTTTTTGTTTAAATTTATTATTTATTATTTTTAAATTGAAAGGTTTTTTTAGTTACAAACTAATAAAAGACAATAATTTTACTTAATTACTATTATTTATTTTATTAATTCGCTAAACAGTTTCGGTCACCATTGGTTTACCATCTTAAGTAGTACTAAAATTTGAAAAATGAAACATTTCGTCAATTTTTTTTAAATCAATTACATAATACAACAATTACAGAAGTTTGAATTCATACATACAATTTCGTTCAAGATCTGGAAATTGTCACGTTATATACATAAATCATCCTTAACTTACGAGTATTAACAAAGATATTTCACACATTTATATCAATCATATATAGCAATAATACATAAAAAAACCTTTATTATTACTAGAATCAATTTTGAACTGATGACCAATTGAAATATTATTTTTATGTTTTCTTAATTATCATATTGCGCAAACAATTTATTATTTATTTATAAAGATTATTCGATATTCACAAACATTTAAGTCCAAACACTATATTCATTCCAAAAAATTTCTTGAAAATTCATTTACTTGTGAATTACAATGTTTTTATTGATTCCTGAGAAGTTTTGATTGTATGACTTAGGTGGTTTTTGAAATGACTGATTCAATTACGGAGAAGATTCTCAATTGGACTGATTTTTTTTTTGTGTCTATGTTACCTGATATCTTCGCCAATTGTGAACCGATTTTGATGATTTTTTTGCGTTGGGTTCAGTCTACTTTCCGATTGGTCCCATTTTTTTTCATTGGTATCGGACCTTTTTTGCTATTTGTTCAGGCATAACTTCTTTGTTTTTGAACCGATTTCGATGATTCTTTTTATATTGGAAAGAGGGTACCTTCGCTTATTAATTTGGTCAAGTTCTGATGATATGATCAATGACGAATTAACGTAAATTTCCAATTCTATGAGCAAATAATCGAAATTAATCTTTTATAAAAAAATCAATCTTAAAACGTTCATTTAAAACCCGCAAACGTTTCTAGAGAATTTCTATATTTATGAATTTAATTTTATTATCATTTTCTGATTCATTCGCCCGCCGCTTTCTCTTACGAGATGCATGCAAGTTATTATATTAAGTCACTATTAATAACATCAGTAAAAATAGAAAAATAAAAATAATTTTTATAAAAAAATTAAAACCGACTTCAAAAAAATTAAATGCAACAAATAAAATAATAAAAACTCAAAAATAAAATAAAATGCACTAAAAGGTATAAAATAATATTATCTAATTTAGTTACAACTAAACGACGAAATATTCACATGAAATCACTTTTTGAAGTAGGTGCTAAACAAACTATATAACCGAGCGTACCCGCCAATCGTACTAAGTAAAATCCGTCAAGTCTGATTCATAAAATGTATATGTTTGGCACTGACTTCAAAAAGTAATTTCATGTAAATATTTCGTCGTTTAGTTGTAGCTAAATTAGATTATTATTTTACTATATACCTTTTAGTGCATTTTATTTTATTTTTGAGTTCTTACTATAATTTTTTTTTAATGATATTGATGTGAGAAGGAGATACACCAGAAGCTGCATCCCCTAAAGGTCTGAATGGGATGGCCCCTCCATCGTGAAAAGAACAGAGTAGAAGGAAAGAAGCCGGGATCACGAGCCAAATCTCAGAAGTTAGATACAATCCAATTTACTAAGTTTTTTAAGGGCTTCGAGCAGTGGTAAATTCTCCTCGCGATAAATTAGGTTAAATTTATCTCCCACTTAATTTTTATTACCAGACCCTATACTTACAGAAAAAATGTCTGGGTATAGTCGGGAATCGAACCCGAGACCTCCGGGTTGCCACCCAGAGATGCTGACCATTAAACCAGGGAGGCGGACAATTTTTTCCATTTAATTTTTTTGAAGTCGGTTTTATTTTTTTTTATAAAAATTAATTTATTAAAATGTCTCCCTTTGATCTCAAAGAAACATCCACGAAATGGATTATTGAGAAAGTTCACAACATCCGAGGAGCCTGATTGGGTGCATACCATTCTCGTATAGCACAGAGACCAAATAAAATCCAAATGCAACTTTTGATTGGTTGAATTATAGTCATTATATAGTTTTAATTAGGTTGAATTACGGTTTCAAAACGGTAGTTATGTCTCGTTTTTTCCGTTTTGCAACTGTTGTATTATCGTTAAATTATAGTCGCAAAGATTATAATGCAACCGTTACAAAAAGGTTGTTGCCAACATTTTTGTCACCGATTTGCAACTGTTTATTTATAATTTTATATAAATCAAATCAAAGAAATATAAAATTATAAATAAACAGTTGCAAATCGCTGACGAAAATGTTGGAGACAACCTTTTTGTAACGGTTGCTTTATAATCTATAATTTAACGATAATACAACACAGTTGCAAAACGGAAAAACGAGACATAACTACCGTTTAGAAACTGTAATTCAACCTAAATAAAACTATATAATGACTATAATTCAACCAATCAAAATAGTTGCATTTGGGATTTATTTTGGTCTCTGTGCTACGGGTTCTTTTATGAGGCCTGCTTTCACTTAGCAATATGTAAAAAAAATTACACTGATTATTAAATTATTAGATAAACAATAACACTTATATTTCTTTTAACAAAATTGAGATTATTTTTTCTATTTATTAAATAAAATGGCTTTGCTCTTCTAATACGATTACGAAGACAGACAGACAGATTGCAAGTAAAGTCTTTCTGAGATAATCCAAGACGAACGAGAGGCCGTCTGATAAAGATAAAATGGAATAAGAAAGCAAATCGCTTTTGTTTGTTTCTTCCTCTCTTGGCACGGTTTGGTTCAATTTTTCTTTTTCTTTATTATTTGTTGTTCTTGACATGTTCCCAATGTATCGATATGGCTTTTATCAAGTTGAAACCTTTTTAGTAGAATTGCACACGAAATTGTAAGTAAAGCTTAGTTCAATTTCCGGCGGATTCTATATTTTCCATTTATTTAGAATTTTATTTCTTATTTTTTTTCTTTCACTGACATGTGAAGAAATGATGAATTTGAAAAATAATAAAAAAAAAATGTTTTTATTTTCAGGTAATATTTTTGCATACATTATTAATCTATTGGTAAGTGGTTCTTGGCTCTACGCACTCTCGTGGCCAAAAATATAACTAAACTACTCGGGTCAGCTGCACAACTTTCAATCATGCCGAGGATAATTTTTCAAAATTGAGATGCCGAAGAATATTTAGTAAATAAAGCAAAATATTACCCGAATCTGTTAGTTTTTGATTATTTTTTTTTGGATTGGGATCAGTCTAGTTTCCGATTGGTCCCGTTTTTTTTCATTAGTATTGGACCTTTTTTGATATGTTTGTTCAGGCATAACTTCTTTGTTTATGAACAGATTTTAATGATTCTTTTTTTATTGGAAAGAGGGTCCCTTAGTGGTGGTACCATATTAATTTGGTCAAGTTCTGTGACGAAATAACGTAAATCTCCAATTCTTATTATCAAACAATCGAAATTATAATAAATAAAATCTTTTATAAAAAATCTTAAAACATTCATTTAAAACCCGCAAACGTTTCGAGAGAATTTCTATATTTATGAATTGAATTTTATTATCATTTTCAGATTCATTCGTCCGACGCTTTCTCTTATGAGATCCATGCAAGGTATTATATTAAGCCACTATTAATAACATCACTAAAAAGAGAATAATAAAAATAATTAAAAAATAAAATAAAACCGACTTCAAAAAAATTAAATGCAACAAATAAAACAATAATAACTTAAAAATCAAATAAAATACACTAAAAGTTATAAAATAATTATCTTATTTAGTTACAACTAAACGACGAAATATTAACATGAAATTACTTTTTGAAGTCGGTGCCAAACATATACATTTTATGAATCGCACTCGACGGATCTTACTTAGTACGTTTGGCGGGTACGCTCACTTATATAGTTTATTTGGCACCGACTTCAAAATGTAATTTCATCTTAATATTTCGTCGTTTAGTTGTAACTATTTTATTTTTTTTATAAAAATTATCTTCAAGTGACATACTCGATTCCAAGCGTCGGCGATTACTCTTTTTCATTTTCATTTTCTTGGGGAAATTTTTTTACATGGGTGGTTTCCCATTGCCTTCCCTTAGGTCAATAACTACACACGCTAATTTTGAGTCGAAAAATAAGAGAAACACTCGGTGCGCTCGTCGAAGCAATATTTTTTCTGTTTATTGCTTAGGAATTTGACTTCATCCATGGAACTATTTTATGAGAATGAGCACTTAGAAATTTTAATTACGCATGCTCAGATCATAGTTTTGATAAACTTATCACTTTTTCATACAATTCAGCTAAGAAAAAATTGCCAAATCATCAACGTTTGCAGCGAGTGAGTTTTCTTTAAGTTTATCATTGTATTTTTTTTAATGATATTGATATGAGAAGGAGATACACCAGAAGGTCCATCCCCTAAAGGCCTGTATGGGCTGGCCCCTCCATCGTGAAAAGAACAGAGTAGAAGGAAAAGAAGCCGGGATCACGAGCCAAATCTCAGAAAGTTAGAAATAGTCCAATTTACTAAGTTTTTAGTGGCTTCGAGCAGTGGTAAATTCTCCGCGCGATAAATTAGGTTAAATTATTCTCCCACTTAATTTTTATTACCAGACCCTATACATACTATGTCTGGGTATAGCCGGGAATCGAACCCGAGACCTCCGGTTTGCCAGCCAGTTATGCTGACCATTACACCAGGTAGGCGGACAAGTACAGTGTTTGATAATCTATTATAGTAGAAATCTGGTATTCAGAAAAAGCACCACAAGTACACTGGAAAAAATTTCTGATGTAATACTTTAATATAAAAAATGGAAGTCTGAACCTCAAAATTTTTTATTAATATTACATACCAATATTGTAATATTACAACAAATTTTTCGTAAAATTACTATATACTTATTGTAATTTCACTAATCATTTTTTATATATTAGTTTAGTAATATTACAATATGTTGCAATTTAGCTAAACTTTTATAGAAGACCTTTATAGTAAAATTACAATATGTGTAGTTATTGCAATTTTATTAAACATTTTTTTATATAATTTTAATGAGCATTGTAATTTTACTCAGCTTTTATACGTTATTAGATAAACTTAGTAAAAGTACAATGGGAATATTATAATTTTACAAATTATTTTCTCTTTATTAGTTTAATATGGTACAATACTTGAGTATGTTGCAATTGCATCAAAATTTATTTTTTTATTACCTTAGTGAACTATAGTTTATTAATTAAATTTTTTTCAGATCTTGGTTCTATGGACTTATACGTACTTGATAATTCCTTACTAAGGAAGTAAGTAAACAATCATTTATACTAATAGTTAATAATTAATATTGTTTATAATTATATTTTTATCGTCATCGACCTTGGAAAAAATTAAATATTTTGTTCAAATAATATTATACAAAATTTCTAATGTCCCTAATAATTTGGCCATCCATGGAATATATGTTATGTCCGTTCCCCTAGGAGTTATTTGATTACAACTCCTAAATTGTTTACTCTACGGCAAATTCCATTAGAAGCAAAGTTGTAGAGAGTGTGATTTTTGACATTTTTGTTTAAAATTTTTTTGAAAATAACCACCCGAAATATTATATTGATAAAATTTTTAAATTAAAATAATATTTATTTTTTTATTTTTTAAGTGATAATTCAGAGGCAAGTGAAAGTCATGTTTTTCTCACAATAATCTACTAAAGTATTATCGAATGATTATTTTTACTAAGATTAATTATAAATATTTAAAATCTTTATTTTTATTTTATTTTATAAATTCAATTTTTTTTTTTTTTTTTTTGGGGGGGGGGGTTCTGGACCCCATTCAACCCTCTCGACCAAGGGGCAGATCCAAAATAAGTAAATGATTAGATAAGAAAAAGGATTTATTATCTATGGTAGATTTGGAATTTGAAGGTATTTTTTGAAAATATTGAAAAAATCCCCCTCCATCATACAACCCCTCTTTTTTGCAATATAAGGAGAGGATCTAGGCAGCCGAGACATTTTTTTTTTTTTTTTTAAATTATTATTGGGGTGTCGGCTACGAGGCCATTGACGCCACTATAATACTATGATTGTTTTAGATATTCAGCTTATTAAATTATTAGATAGCTAATAAAGAGGTAAATAAATAAGTAAAAAAAAGAGACATTTGTGTTCGAACTTTCCTACTGGCAACATCTTTGGAAATTGTTCTTTACGAAGGGATAGTGAACTATTTCCCACCCTTATTAAATATAGTCAACCCCTTACATTATTTAACGACGTTTTGAATAAAATTAAGTGACTTTTTCATTAATTATCCTTAAGGACCTTTGTACATTTTTCATCCAAATTGAACCAAATTTTAGTTTTAGGTTCCTTACAACGTTTTGAATAAAATTAAGAGACTTTTTCATTAGTTATCCTTAAAGACCTTTTTACATTTTTCATCCAAATTGAACCAAATTTTAGGTTTAGGTTCCTTACAACGTTTTAAATCAAATTAAGTGACTTTTTCATTAATTATCCTTAAGGACTTTTTTTACATTTTTAATCCAAATTTTTAGAAATTTTAGTTTTAGGTTCGTTACAACGTTTTGAATCAAATTATGTGACCTTTTCATTAATTATCCTTAAGGATCTTTTTTATATTTTTCATTCAAATTGAACCAAATTTTTGTTTTAGCTTTCAAGGATAGTTTTGATTCAAATTAAGTAACTTTTTCATTAATTATCCTTAAGAATTTTTTATACTCTCTAAATCTTAGTTTGAGCTTTCTAAAAACGTTTTGAATAAAATTAAGTTACCTTTTCATTAATAAATTATTATTATTTACCTACTCTACATTTGCATACGTAAGTACAATTCAATCATTTTCTAAGCCGGCAAGAGCACAAAATACATTCTTAACCACGCCTGCCACTTCGAAATAAAATTCAAAACATATATTTATATTTGTTTTATTTGATGAAATCTAAGCTTGAAATTTTTACCTACTTTTTTAGAAATAAAATACGCTGCCACAAACAGGCAGTCCCATATTTCTCCTAACGGATGAAGTTCTAAATATACCGCTGGTTCTTTCTACCTTTGGAATATTATAGACCTTTTTTAATCTTACACATGTATAGCTCAAAATATCCGAATTTGGCACTTAGACCCTTTAGAACTTACACTCCTCAATTTTTGTCCTGGGCGAACATTTTTCTGATTAAAACAAGATTCTGTCCCTAGTCATTACGAATGGAAATCGATTGATCTAGACTCTAAGCTAGACGCGACTTTTACTTATCACTTTTTATCTAAGAAAGATAATGTACCTACTAAGTATCTTTGTACTAACCATTTATAACCAACCCTTTTTTGAATAGTATATCAAAGAGTCGGACTACTTAACAAAACATAAACCACTATTCTCTACCTGTACTCTTTTATTTAATATCATATTCATATCTCAAAATTCGCACTTGTATTTTTTCTCCGAAACTTGTCCCTTTGAAGAAAAGAAAAATAGAAATATAAAAAAGCAGAAAAATCTAGGTATACATTAAAAAAATATAATTCACATTTGATATTTTTCTAGTTAAAATATAAAGAATAGTTAATCAAAAGTTCTCGGAATTAAAAATTCTCTCTGTCAGAGTAATAGTCTTTTTTTATCCATCCACCTGGGTTGGTTGTATCCCGTATCTCGTCACTGGAAATACTTTACGAAAATTCCACCCGCCATTCTATTGACGTAGAAGCTGTTCACTTTGCCGGTACGAAAGTGGTGGGCTTCTCAAATCCTGAAATGGCCTTCGATATTTTATATCTTAAGTAGTGAGATAAGATGATGCCTAAGGGCAACGACCATATACAATATATATTTATATGGAAGAGAGTGGAAAAGAGAGAAAGAAAGAAAGATAAGTGACTCCAATAGAGATCTCATTTACTTTATCTTGATTCCCAAAAAAAGAAATATACATTTAGCTTCCTCGAAAAAAAAATAGATAGAAATATATGTCATTTATGACTCTTCGATTTCTTGTTATTTTTTTCCAACATGTTGATTGATTTCTGTAACATAATACGATGAATATAATTTTAGTTCATAAGAATTTTACTGGCTTGGTGTGTACTGGATATATTAATTTTTTTTATTGTTAAGGATAAATAAATTGAATTGCTTCTTTCCAGTAATTTATTTTATTATTCAAATGGTTAATCCAAATATTTCGAGAGCGCTCTCGGCATCTCTTCCTCAGTGGAAATCACTCCCCCACCAATGTGCCGACCCCATCAGTTTGTACAGAACATTGATAAAATCTTGATTACACAACACACATATATATATATATATATATATATATATACATACAAATTCAAAATGAGATAACATGCGAGTATATACAATTATTTACATCTAAAATTTAATTCGGACTTCATTATAAAGAGATGCAAATAATTGTATATACTCGCATGTTATCTCATTTTGAATTTATATATATATATATATATATGTGCGCACTTGACGGATCTTACTTAGTACGTTTGGCGGGAACGCTCGTTTATAGGTATAGTTTGTTTGGCACCGACTTCAAAAAGTAATTTCATGTTAATATTTCGTCGTTTAGTTGTAATTAAATAAGATAATAATTATTTTATACCTTTTAGTGTATTTTATTTGTTGCATTAAATTTTTACTTTATCGAATGCGAAGCATGGGGAAAGTATTGTAATCGGTCTGGCGGCAAGCGCGACTTCAAAGGGTCCTCAGGAAAAAACTACGGAACCCATGGTCTAAATTAAAGTCACAAATTGTAGTATTCAATTAGGTTGAATTTTAGCACGTGACAGTTTTGCAAAAAATTACATGGGGTCTAGTCGAGAGGCCAAAAAGTGCGATTTTTTCATTTAGTGCGTGCGGAGTATGTATGTATGTATGTATGTTATCGTTTTTTTGGCCCACGATTTTTTCCACACCTTTGCACCGATTGAAATGAAATTGAAAACCTACCATTAGTTTAAGAAAATGAAGCGCTGATTAGTTTTTGGTACATATCGGCCCACAAACATTAGTACTTTATTTCAGTACTTTTTTAGTTTTTTCTAAGTATTTTGAAAATGACTTAACCAATTTTGATGAAATTTATTATCCTAATTAAGTACCTTGGGGACCACAAAAAAGGTTAAATAAAGTTTTTAGTAAAATTATATTTTAAAGTACTTTACTCAAGAGTAAGATAGTACTTTTTTTAATTTTTAAATTTTAAATTCTTTAAAATTTATTCATTGGATCGTTTTAATATAGCTCATTTAACCTTGCTTAAGTAAGAGTGGATAGGCTTCTCTCTGTGAAATGCTAAAAATTTGGGAGGAAATTTCATAAGTAACCATAGCAACTGTGTTGTTTTCTTATCCGTTATCTTTCCTGAAGACATGGAGGAATCGAGTTAAAATAAAAAATAACGATTGATTCTCATCTAGTACTTGAGGAATAACCATTTTATATTGGATTTTCGACGTTTCGGTTTTTATTGGTAACCATTGCTGAAGACATAGAGGAATCGAGTTAAAATCAAAAATAGCGATTGATTCTCATCTAGTATTTGAGGAATAACCATTCTATATTGAATTTTTGACGTTTCGGTTTATATTGGTAACCATTGCTGAAGAAACAGAGTAATCGACTTAAAATCAAAAATAGCGATTGATTCTCATCTAGTACTTGAGGAATAACCATTCTAAATTGGATTTTTGACGTTTCGGTTTTTATTGGTAACCATTGCTGAAGACATGGAGGAATCGGCTTAAAATAAAAAATAACGATCGATTACTATCTAATACTAGAGGAATAACCTTATTGCATTCCATTTTTGATGTTTTGACTACTAATGGCAAACTCTACTGAAAACGTGGAAGAATCGACTTAAAATCAAAAAGACTAAATTCTTTTTTGGTAAACAACTCAAGTTTGAGTATCGTGATGCAACTATCAAATTAAAAATGTCCAATCTAGGTTATTTAAGTAGAACTTCTCTTTTAATAATCACGATGAACAATTCTGAGAATTATCGGATTATGTGAGTTCTGCCTGTTAGGGCCGTTGATTTTTCGATAATAAAATGAAATCAAACAAGTGTAGTTTTGTTCTAGTCAATCCGTGATTGTTCTAGTTCACTAGACACCCTTTAGCTGGATAATTATCAAACCCTCCGCTTGACAAAAAAAAACAAAAACAAAATAAAACGAAACCTAGTTTATTTATTTGACATCAGGTATTTTTGTCTATCCGTCTCCTGTTTACAGGAATATATTTCCGTTGCTAACCAATCAGCTCCGATTTGATTAAAACAAATCGAATCCCTGGAGTGGACCAATCCTATTTTGAATAATTGCCCGCAAAACGGGGTTGAAGTTTCCGCTTGTTAGCAATTGAGGATAGTCTGGTCTGCGGACGGCCACCGGGTTTCGCCATCGGGAGATGTCCAGTTAGGTTGATTAGTCCGGGTCCGTCGGACCATCCTCGGGTTCGCTTTTGACCAACCGCCCCCGGTCCACTTCCTCCACCACTTGACTTGCTCGCCTTTCACCCTTTCTCGCCCTCTATCGCTGAACTTCTCTTAAATTAAAATACCCTACGGGACGATATATTAGTCCGAGAGAGAGAGTCAAATTATTATGCCAGTTGAGAGATTATAATTTAAAGAATCAAAATAAAATCTAGTAAAATTATTACTCGCCAGATCTCACTCAAAAATTTTAGATTAACTTTTTTCTTTTTACTTTTTAGTAGAATTGATAAATTTTGGAATTAATGAAATAATTTATTGAGAAATACATAAGTGATGCCTAGTAATAATAGAGTTTTGATTTTTATAGGGGGGCCCTGCGCCCCTTGCCCTCTAACTTTACCCATGCATGGGATGAAATTAATTCTTGAAAAAAGTGAGATGATAATAAAAGTTGTATTGGATTTGAAAACTAGTCATATTATGGAAAATCGTTTTCGTACTAAGGGCCGGTTGTATGTCGCAAAGTAAATGCTTTTTACCACTAACACAGGGTAGATGGTAAATGAAGGGACTAGCATGGCCAATCAGATGCCAGGAACTGTCAGTGCCTGGCATCTGATTGGCCATGCCAGTCCCTTCATTTACCATCTGCCCTGTGTTAGTGGTAAAAGCATTTACTTTGCGACATACAACCTGCCCTAAGTGTTTTTTTAATTCTCTTAAGTTAACCGAGTATCTACGAAAGTGAAACAGTTAGTGGTTTGGACCAGGGATGTTGCGGATGCCGATTTTTTCACATTCGCGGATGTGAATGCGGATGCGGATTTTTGAAGGCTCACATCCGTGGATGCGGATGCGGATGTTTAAGATCTTATATAAATATATTATATGAATGAAGAATTAAAACAATGATAAAGTAAATATTAACATTTTTATTAATGAAAATTATTAGTAATTATAATGCTCCTATTTTTTTAACTTCACTTAGTAATTTTGATATTAGTAAGTGAAGTTAAAAATAGGAGCGTTATACTTAATAAAGAGTAATATTGCCGCCTTTTCTGATTCAAGGCGGTTACGCAGAGGTTCGTAAATAAAACCCACGCTACTAAATAATTGTTCGCTAGGAACACTTCGGAATTGGCATTAAGAGAACCGAAAACCCGGCCAATTTCTTTCTTGTCTCAACTTGTATTACATTCGCATCCGCATGAACATCCGCATTGATTATTGCGGATGCGGACGCGGACGCAGATGTCCAAATCTATGCTGAAGCTCTGCATCCGCAAGTGCCTCTGAATAGATTTGGGCATCTGCATCCGTATCCGCAATAATCAATGCGGATGTTCATGCGGATGCGAATATAATACAAGTTGCGACAAGAAAGAATTTGGGCGGGGCCGGCAAATGGCGCATATGACAATGTCTAATTGGAGCGAAAAATTGGTGACAAGATCCGACGCGTTTGTTGTGGTGCATCATTTGTTTCTTGTAAATAAATCATTATGTGTTTATTTGCGCTGTGGATTACTTATCGTATGGATAGATATTTTGAGTGTTATTGGGATACTGTGATCATTGTGTGTAAATAATTGTTTATTGGGAACTCTTTATATTAGTCTTAGCTCAGCTTATTAAATTAAAATCGCCAGGTAAATGCCATTATGTTACACCGGTAATACGTTTTATTGTAGGTAAAGTTTGTCGTTTTATAACAATATTCTTTATTTTTCCAGCGAGGTTCCCGTTATTGATAGATTATCTAACAAGTTAATTAACAATGACACCACCGACACAAAGTAATATGTATATGGAATTATTTTGAACCAAATATAGAGGGCCATGATAAGGCTGATTGTAAAATATGCAGTAAAAGCTACTCTCGCAAGGGCCGAACCACCTCGTCTTTAAAAAATCATCTAAAGTCGAATGTTAATAATTACTTTATCATTGTTTTAATTCTTCATTCATATACTATATTTATATAAGATCTTAAACATCCGCATCCGCATTCACATCCGCGGATGTGAAAAAATCGGCATCCGCAACATCCCCTGGTTTGGACTACGTCTCTTTCAGGGTAAAAACGGCGAAGCAGAAAGTGTAGCAGTAAGTATATATTTATTGGGAGTTTTACTACGGCGAACGCCGTTTTTTGCTTCCCAATCTGAATATGTCTGTCAGTATTGTCATGTTATTCCTGATCTCGCAACAGTAAATTAAGCACGAGGTTTTTTCCTCTACCTGTTTTTGCGATGGGAGCATTCTGTTTGCAATTTGGAGGGCTGTCGACATTGAAATGACGTCACTTATTTCTGGTTAGCTTGCTTGATTTAAAAGATAGGATATGTTTTATTTTCCGAATTGTCCTGGGATGCTTTTGAATGGGAGCAAGCACACAAAAATTATTAAAACAAGCCTTGTGTGAAGCGGGCATAAGAAATGAAAAAAAAAACTCGTTTGAACTGTATATTCAGCGTGATCTAAAGGGTGATTTCATAAACGAACTGAGAATAGAATTCAAATGAGTTTTTTTTACTCTTTGTTAGGTGTTTTGCTCTCTGTTCCACTATATTCGCAGTCTTACTAGCTTGGTGTCATGATAAAGGGGCTGATCGAATACTTTGGTTGCTTTTCTGGTGATCTTTGAATAGGGTTTTACACTGTGTTATGATTTCGATTCGATTTGAATTGTGTTGGTAATTGCATTGTAATTTATGTTTTGTGATGTTAATTCACTGACACATGTTGATTGATTGATTGAAAGTTGTAGAAGTTAAACAAGATTTTCGATTATTCATTCCTTTCAGAAACGGTTCTTAAAAATTGTATTAAGATAAAAATTGCCTATCTTGATTTTAAATACCTAAATAATAATTATAATATCGGGTGTTTGCATTCTGTAGGTATTTGTAGCTTCATGTATTGTGAGTGAGTAGATGATTAAATGATGAAGATATTTTCCCTTAATTTCATTTTATTCGTAATTAATATTAAACACTAGCAATAATTAAGATTTCTATCTAAATATTTAATGATCAATAAATTAACATCCCACAAGATAATGGTTTGTTAATATTTTATAAATCCAAAATTACTCCCTAATTCATTTCATATATAAACATAATCAGTTTGAAAAATGTTAACTCAATCTCTCATTTTATTTTTCCAGCAAAAGACACACTCTTTTATTGTCTCCTTTAACTTATAAAAATTCTACTACTCTCAGCAAAAAGAAACTTTCGACATGTATATAAGGCATTTCATGTCAGATCGGACGACTTGGAAAAATTTTAATTTTTAATTCCCTTCATTTTTTGACATTTTTTACTACCCATCAAAAAATTCTTCCTGGTAAATTTTGAAATTTTTTTTGATTACTGGTTTAAAAGATATCGAATTTCGGGTTTTCGCTCATAACTTCTTCAAAAATGGTCCAAATTCAAATTTTTGTTTTTTTACATTCTTTTTAGATAAAAATACAAAATAATTAGTTAAAGTGTTTTTATATGCGATTTTTGAGTTTCAAATTGTTTATCTTGTTTTAGAAACTGTATGTACTCTTCAATTTTTTTGATAATTTTTTATTTTAAATTTCTATTTATTCTACCGAATTTTAAGACCGGGTTGATAGTGGTCCTGTGATAATTAGTTTTTTTGTCGATTTTTGATTTACTTTCAACAAACTAAAATACTAATTATTTATTTTAAACACCTGTTAACGATAAAAATGTATAAGAATCAATTCAAAATAAGTAAAAAAAAAAGAGAACTCAATACCTAATAATGGTTAATAGTGAACAAATTTTTTTTTTAATTTTCTAAAATCGAAAAAAATAGTAATTATCATAGCACTATCAACCCTCTTTTGAAATTTGTAGAATGAATTGAAGCTTAAAATAAAAAATTATCAAAAAAATCGAAGAGTACATACAGTTTCAAAAATAAGATTAAAATTTTCAAACTCAAAAATCGCATATAAAAACACATTACATATTTTTTTTTCTAAAAAGTATGTAAAAAGACAAATTTTTCAAAAAAATTTAATTTGGACCATTTTTGAAGAAGTTATGAGCGAAAAACCGAAATTCGATTTCTTTTAAACCGGAGATCAAAATAATTTCAAAATCTACCAGGAAGAGTTTTTTTGATGGGTACTAAAAAATATCAAAAAAATGAAGGAAATTAAAAATTAACATTTTTAAAACCGTCCGATTTGGCGTGGAATGCCATATCCTCGGCTTAGAGTGTAAACCTGCTAAATCCATTTTTTATCATATATGACACATTAATACCGTTCGAAAGAAAAAGATAGTAAAACTGCAACTTAAAATTACCATAGTAATTTGTATAAAAAAAAATGTGAAAAATAGTTTCTTTCCATAACAACAATATTAAATTTTGTTTTTTTTCTGCCCTGTAAAATTTCCTTGTTGTGAGTTAGCAGGTTTACACTCTAAGGCGACGGTATGTCTATTTGCATCAAGCAGAGGACAATCTCCAAAGCTTTTGACCAGGTTTGGCACAAAAATCTTCTTGCCAAACTACCAGCCTTTGGATTCACACCAACACTTCGCAAATGGATAGAAAGCTTTCTGACAAACCGAAGTATAAAAGTTGTGGTGGATGGAACATCATCTGAATCGTTCTCCACAAACTCTGGTGTTCCCCAAGGCTCTGTAATCTCCTCCACACTCTTCCTTATTTATATAAACGACCTTATTGATCAAACGGCAAACCCCACTCATTGTTACGCCGACGATAGCACTCTACACGGCAAACCCTCTCTCCCAAATAATCGAATCAATATTGCCTCCTCAATTACTCTCGACTTAGACAAACTGAATAAATGGGGCTCTCAAAATTTAGTTAACTTTAATTCAAATAAGACTCAATGTTGTCTAATTTCTAGGCGCGAAAATAGAGATTTCCCTGATATTCACTTCGATTCGAATACCCTGAAAATGTGTGACAGCCTATCCATGTTGGGCGTCTCTGTCGCATCTGACCTGTCTTGGAATGAACACATCTCCTCTGTGGCGAAATCTGCAGCAAGGAAGATTGGCTTCTTATTCAGGTCCAAGCGATTTTACAAACCCCCACAACTTCTCACCATCTACAAGGCCCAAATCCGCCCCTGTCTCGAATACGGCTCTCATCTATGGAGAGGAGCCTCAAAATATTCTCTTGCTACCCTTGATGCAATTCAGAAACGAGCCGTCAGGCTAATTGACGATTCTACCCTCACTGACTCCCTCGACTCGCTAGCTCATCGAAGAGATGTCTCTGCCCTTTCCCTTTTCTATAGATACTATCACGGCAGGTGCTCTGACGAGATAAAATCAATAATTCCCCCCAAAGCATGCTTTGCACGCAGCACACGTTTTGCCGACTCCCAACACTCTTTCGCTGTCAAATTGGAAAAGTGCCGGACCACTTCATTCGCGAATACATATATCCCCATGACTTCAAGGAACTGGAACTCTCTCCCAGCCTCTATCTTTCCCAGCACCTATGATCTTCAAACCTTCAAAACCAGGGTGCATAGACACCTGCGTCTACATCCTCTCTCTTAATCAACTTTCCCTTCTCTTCGGTAATGCAAGGGTCTTTCGAGATCCATAGGGGCTACATCTTTACTGGTGCACCCCTTCTTGCATTCGATTGCATTAAAAAAAAAAAAAAAAAAAAAATCTCATTGATTTCTCTATATGAAACAACAACTCTGCAATAACTTTTAAGAAGATAGGTGTTGGTTCAAAGTGAAACCCACCTAGTAATTTTACCAATTTTTTTATTATTAAAACAACTCTACTACTCTCGGTAAAATAAATTATTTTCTTAATTTACTTTTCCTTCCTCCCTAATATCTTAGTTAAAAATAATGAATTATGGTATACGATATATTAACAGGTCGACAAAAAAAATTATTTTGCTTGTCCTAAAATTTATTTAATGATTTTTCTATTCATTGTGCATTAAAGTAAAGGAAAAATACCTATATTCCATATAAAGTTTGCTTTTGAAGAGGTTATAATAATAATAAACGAGAAAAAGGCCATTTTGACCTATTTTAGAGTCCCAGCAATATTTGAAATCATAAGATTTTGTTGACTTAATAAAAACAGCTTCCTCTTTGATTTTCAAATTACAACTTGTTTGTAACTCAATTAGAACTCGCGTTTACCTAAAAAACTAAGATCATTTGTTTTTATCTATGTTTATTATCACAAAGAGAAACAAAGAGGTTGTCCTCTGCTTGATGCAAATAAACATACACACATATATATCGAGATGATATATCTGTATATATATTATTTATTTGTTTGAGACTATAGTTTCGAAGACTTGGTCTTCATCATCAGTCTTTTTTAATTTTAAATGTTTTTCATGGAGTCAAAACAAACCCCCTTCCATTGTCAGCCTTTCTCTTTGTAAAACAAGGAGAAAGAGAAACATATTGTTATATTTGAATGTGAACCAAAAGAATGTTCTTCAGTTCTAAGCTGACCACCAGTGAAGAAGGAACACCAAATTTTCAATATCCATACGATATTGACTCCATGAAAAATACTTATAATTAAAAAAAGACTGATGATGAAGACCAAGTCTTCGAAACTATAGTCTCAAGCAAATAAATAATATATATACAGATATATCATCTCGATATATATGTGTGTATGTTTATTTGCATCAAGCAGAGGACAACCTCTTTGTTTCTCTTTGTGAATCAACAACTCTGCTACTCTCGGCAAAACAAAAACTTTTCAATGTTTATTATCCTTTATAATCAAGTAGTTTTAGTTTTTTAATTATAATTCGAGTTCTAATTGAGATAAAATCAAGTTGTAATTTGAAAATCAAAGAGGAAGCTATTTTCTATTAAGTAAACAAAATATTTTGATTTCAAATATTGCTATTTTATCTAATGGGACTCGAAAATAAGTCAAAATGGCCTTTTTCGTCGTTTTGACCGATAATATCACGAAACTCTGACCTTTTGTAAAAAATCGAGAAATTGTATGAAAATTAGCTTATAAAACTCTACTGGAATCCTTTGTTAGGTTTACGGGTACAAATTTTTGTCGACCTGTTTTATCGTGTATTTTTTCAAGCAAAGTATTTCTTCACTCAAACTGGCCCTTGATTACTAAAATTCATGTTTTTATTTTTCTCTTTTCATTCTTCTTCCATCGAAACCCTCGACAATATTAAATTTCCAAAGACTTTCGTTTTCGTTTCGCTCATTTCTCTTTTCGACCCATTCCATCCAGCATCGACCCCCCAATCCCCCCTCCCGGAAT
Organism: Forficula auricularia; assembly: GCA_024734495.1. Classification (NCBI taxonomy): domain Eukaryota; kingdom Metazoa; phylum Arthropoda; class Insecta; order Dermaptera; family Forficulidae; genus Forficula; species Forficula auricularia. The sequence goes on from JALMQS010000811.1 coordinate 150,474, forward strand.
CTCCCGTATTCGGATACGACTTTTCAACGTCTGAATTTCGGAGGACTTTTTCCGACGACGCGGTCCATTAGCCGATTGGCTCGCTGTTACAACGAACGCTTTCTTCAATGTCCAAACCCCGCTTGTTATATCCCTCTCTTGTTGTTCTGTTGTTGTTGTTTTTTTGTTCTTGTTGTTTTTCGTTCGTCCGAGACAATTCGATAAATATTGTAAAAGTGTCACCGCCATTGGCTGCTAAAGCGATCTGCTAAAGTTCGCAGAGATCGTTTGTCCCCGGGACACTTGAGAAAATCTAAAACAAATCCATTTAAGGAAGCGAGCGCAAGGTCCCCAATGGCATCCCAATCTTAATAAAATTTAACTAAACTCATGTTTCCATTCCACCTCGCTAACAGTTGGATTTTTTTCTCTTTTTCTTTAACTTCCGCCCTCCCTTGTCATTCAGAGGAAATTGAATTTCTTTTCATTGTCGGAAATTGTGTTAAATATATACATGGCAGATGTATTTAATTTATCTCTGAATATTCAAATTATATTGCATAATAAGCATAATAATTGTTTTAGGTAAATATTACCTAAACGAAGTTAATGCGTTAATTATCTAGATATTATTTTTTTAACGTTGGACTTTAAGGTCATTATATTATTCATTAAATTATATCTATTCTAAGTATATATGTTGCATTAAAAACTCGTTATTTACTAGTTCAACCCGTTTCATTGAATACCTTTATGGCAACTAGAGTTTACTGATGTTGGTTGAGTTTGGTTCAAAGATCTAGAACAGTGGTTCCCAACCCCCCAAGTGGGCGATTTGGGTTATCAGGGGGGCGATAATTGAGTAGGGGGCGATGAGTATTCAAAGAGGGAAAAATTAAAATACACTCACGTGCAAAGAAATGGAATCACTTCCCTTGCGAGTTGTTAAATGTAATTTTCATTCTCAAATATAAATAATGTTATATTAATATTTTTTCGAAAAAATATTTAAATTTCTAATAAATTATAAAGAAACATACTGTTGTTAACACGGCATTTAGAGTATTTTTTCTTGATAATAATATAATTATTTTTAATAATAATATTTTGGAGTAACAGGCCTTTGATGCTGGAACATGCCTTATTTGACAATAGGATGGTGGGACTTTACAATTCCCACTTTTTGAACCTCAACGAATTTAATTTATGTTTGTCATATTTTGGGTTAAGAGATTAAGTCCTGTCGGAAGGCTTTTTAACTGAAGGAAACACCAGATGTCAATGATAAATTCATTGATTGGGGTTTTTCTAAATTTCGACTTTGCGTGTGAATTTTCCTAGAGAGTAATTTCTAGAAAATAGGCAGGCTTCAATATTTCGAACCGAATAAAACTGCTTTGGTTCTTTTTATATACGATTGTTTGAAATAATACAACTGCTTTATTATTTACACTTTGGGCATACAATGAAAATGAAAAGGGGGCGATAGGTGTTAGTAAACCTCAAGAAAGGGGCAATGGGCCACAAAAGGTTGGGAACCACTGGTCTAGAATAACATTTAGGGAAAGCGGTGTTGGTTTATAGTGAAAGATCTATTAAACACAGGAGTTTTTAAAGGGTTATAGTGGTGTTTTACAAGTAAAATAGAAATTAACATTTTTTTATTTTACTTGTGAAACACCACTATAACCCTTTAAAAAGTCCTGTGCCAAGGTCTAGAATCTTCTTTTTTGACCTTCCGCTTCATTTCGTGTGTTTATTTTCAAAAAACTTGAAACGAAAATGTCCAAAATTACATCCTCTAGAACTTTTCTTCTAATTTTTAACATTTTTGTTTAAAATTTTTTGAAAATAAATACCTACAATGAAGCGGAAAGTCAAAAATATTCTAGACCTTCGAACCAAACTCAACCAACATCACTAAACTTTAGTTGCCATAAAGGTATTCAGCGAAACGTATTTTAACTAGTAAGAAAGCATTCTCACTAAAAACGGATTTTTACTCCAACATATATATAAATATATAGTATCATTTTTACTAAAACCTATAGAGTCTCTGTAGCTAGCTTTTCCCGGGTTTTGGAAAAAATTATTAATTGCTGCCACAGCAAAGTTAATTGTGAATTTTAGCGAATTTATCGAAGCGATTAAAAATACAAAGAAATAGAAGAAAAAGTAAAAAAAATTAGAGTCAGTGCGCCTGCTAGTTAGAGCAACAACAAGTAATTTTTTTGTACATTTTTGTCTGAATTTTAATGAAGTCCAATTGAATATTCTCTCTCTCTATAACGAGTATCGTTTTGGTCCGAGTGCAAAAGGCCATTCCTAGAATAGTATAAATTAATCCCTAATAGTCTGAAACAGGTTTGGACTTGTAAGTGGATGCCAGTTACAAGTTCAGTCCTGTTTCAGGCATCGTTGCAATACACCTTAGTTCTAAAGAAAGAGAGATCATTCTATCAGTGCTCTTTGTAATTATTTTCATCGATCAGATTCTACTGAAAGAATCGCTCACCCGCACATTAAATAATAAAAAAGTGAAAACTATTTCAAGACTCGGTACACTAGTGCTGCTCTAGTAATTATTAATAAATTTAAATATAAATTGTTCATTTATGGCTATACGATAACATCCTCTTAAAATTTCACTACAATAATAGAAAAAATGATATTTTCTGCCTTTTTAACGAAATATTCCAAAATCTAATCAATACTGTGTATTGAATTGATACGGTAAACTTATTGACTTTCTGTTCTTGGGCTATCGTGGGTATCGAAATTCAGAAACACAAAAAGAAAAAATCATAGTTAAAAAATATTTTTCTCTTCGTTTCAGACATTTTAAAGCACAATGAGCAAATATTTATTTTTATGTGTGATTTAATACTAGGGTCTCTTGGTAGGAGAGTAATTTTTAACCTGAGTTGATGCTAGTGATATTGGATAAAAAGAGTAATTAAAAAATATTAGTACTTAATTGTTTTTCTTTGTTAATCATTTCACAAAAAGACTTAACTTTTTGAATCATAAATACTTTACTGAATATAATTTTCTCGTGGATGATTAATTTTTTATTTCTAATAAATTCTCAAAATTGTCCCGGTTTGAGAAAAAATATTATGGTAGATATAGGTATATATTATATATGTACGAAATTTTAATGTAAATTGGAGGAGAAATTAAAACTTTGTAAATTTCACTAATTTTATCACTTAACGGTTTGAACTAGACCGCCGCGACACTCCTACTTTACACCCCCTTCCTTTATTTCAATCGGATTAAAAATTTGACACAACTAATAACTCATGACACTTGATAAATACACTAATTTTTTAGAGCCGTTTTTGAGAAAATAAAAAAAAAACATCTTTCATGTAAATTTTCACTTCCGGTTTTCAGATTTCAATGACTGATTTATTTGGCCACGCAGAGGGGAGCAGTCCTTTACAGACTGAATACAGATTTGTTTACAAATTAGGTTAAAACCCTCATCAGCCGTCCAAACAATTACGCCAGATGTTTTGGCTATTAGTGAAAAGTACATGTATACCTATATGGGCGCCAGTAGGACTCCAGAACCGAGGCCAGAGTGTTGGGAGCGCCAAAAGCACCCCACAACTATGCAATGTGATCAAGAAGAGAAAAAGCTTGCTTTACTCCTTCTAGCCTATATCGAGCTTAAGTTTCGTATTTCGTAGCTCTGAGACTTATGGTTGCAAAATGCAGTGGGGGTGTGGGTAGGTACATACGTACTGACCAATGGATTTTTAGCCCCTTTTTGGCCTCTGGGGACCAGAATTTCCGATTTTATGTCCTAAATCCGATTTCCAACTATTAAGGGCATCGATTCTCTCCACCTTGAAGTTACAAAATGAAATTAACTTTTTTTCATCTCTGAGATATAAGCTCTCAAAGAGTCAGGACCCAGACAGGGCGTCGCAATACTTCACATTACTATATTCTATAGAATATAAATGTAAAAGTATAAATGAAATATTATGGAGACGCTTGGTTTATTAAAAAATCTCTGTCTACCAAATTTCAATTTATTATTTACAGTCATTGATAGGTCCTTTATGAGGCACTTAGAGGGAGACAAGGTACGTTTTGCTGTAGCCCCGGGGCAAAGCCTCTGAATGAGGTCCGCGACCCACCAAATAAAATCAGAAAAGATGAAAACCAAGGGAGACCTCAGTAAAACTTATATAAAATAACATTTTTTTTTACAATGTAATTAATATTTATATCTATTTATATACAAAAATATATTTTAACAATTATTTCTTAATGGCCATGACAAGACTCACCCCGGGTCTGAATCGCTCGTCGGCCCTAGCTCATTATATAACAATTTTTCTCGAAATATTATTCATATATGTTCTTCGATATTTCAATCTTCGAATGAAATATGTATTTAAAATGAATTCCCTTCATTCTTTCTCTTTGGTTTAATTTTTGTAATTTGTTTTCATAATTCATAGAAAATAATATTTACTTGTGTATTCAATGTTTTCTTTTCATTTAGATGAAGGGTTTGCGGATCTCTTTGGCCAGAGGGCTTGCTGAAAATCATCCCCTTTATTAGATGTTTTCATTAAAATAATTATTTCTTATATGTAGGTATATTTATTTCACTTTAAAATAGTAGATAATCGAATTTTATGACTAAAAATTGAATAAAATTTAAAAATTAAATTTATTTTCAAAACCATATTTGATGATTTCAAAATTGTTTTTTTTAATTTTTTTTAATTTACTAATTTATTCATTTGAATAATTAACAAGTTTATTCGTTTAATAAAGTCAGAAAAATTTACTTATAAAATGTATATTATAAAAATGTCATGTATGATTCATTATCAAACTCAGGCACACACACCTCACATAATGATTTAATTATCTTTTATTTTGTTTTAAAGAATATTTAGTTTTATTTTCCATTGTGAATTTCTATTTCAATTTCTTAAAATAATTATGAGATTTTATTTATTTTAGGAATTCTTTATAGCTGTAGTTGTCCTAATTTAGTAATTTATATAAATATTGACAAATTCCCGCTCTGAAGATGGCTACAACCAATAGCCGAAACGATAGCGGGATTTCATAAATAAAAAGAAATAAATGAAAGCTGCACGTCGCTTATTTAAACCCTTACTAAATTAATTATGAGATTAAACTTACTGGAGGAATCAGATAAAGGTGATTCCGCGACATTTCAGCCCCCGGCAAAATATCCCCGACAAAACATCCCCCTCGACAAAATATCCCCCGACAAAATATCTCATGACAAAATAACCCTTCCCCTCGTAAATCTTATGAGTAATGCAAATCGACTCCGGCACCAACCGAACCGTCTAAAAACCAGCCCGAAAAGGAGCTATACGAACCCAACCGAGCCGAACTGAATATATATTAACCGAACCTCCGAAAGTTTAGTCCGGGCGGGGTGTGTTTCGGGCTCCCATTTTTTTATAATCAAAAACACATTGAAAACCGAACCAGCCAATCGTCGGGCGGGGTGTGTTTGGGGCTCCCATTTTTTCCTAATCAAACACGACAGACAGCAGCACTTTCAAACGGCTAATTAGCCGCCAAAATATGAAAGTCTGTTTATATTATTCAAAACTATGATTATAAGCTTCTCACTTAATCTCTTTTGGATTCTCCCTTATACTGGGGAATATTTTGTCAGAAGATATTATGTCGGGGGATGTTTTGTCGAGGATATTTTGTCGGGGGCTGAAATGTCGCGGTACCATAAAGGTGACATGATTGGCAAAAGTGAGCTCATTTACTTATATAATATTAAATTTGCAGTGCCATATAGTAAATAATTTAGAAAATATTGCTATTAAATATTTTAAATTAATATATACGAGTAGGTATACGCGTATATACGAGTAGACAATTAAATTTTTAAAAATGAAGGAAAAACTGAAAACTTTTTCAAGACTCTTTACTCTGTCCGAAAGATTTAATGTTTAGGATTTTTTTATACTTGAAGGATTTCACTGAGAAAGTTGAAACTTTGTAAGCAGGTGCAGCTAATTTATATGAACTTGTCTGAGGAGATTCAGGTTAGTGAAATGAAAAAAGACTAAGCCTTTATTCTGTGTCTTGGAGGCCAACTGGTTGAAAGCTAATTTTTTTTTATATATAAACTACAAAAACCTTTAAAATTGATTAATTAAAAGTGTAGTTCTGGTGGATTGATGAAATATTAAATTTGACTCGGTTGTTTGGCTTGAGCTTGTCTGGATTTTAGTTTGCTTGGGTCTGTAGGCCTTGTATTTTAATGTAAACAGAGAGAACAAAAAATGACTAAAAATGATGCTATTAATCATTGAAAAAATTGATTTTTTAGAAACTAAATAATTAAATAAAGTATTTTGGCGTTAATACAATGTTGAAAGTATTTTAAGTTCTTTAGATAAATACTTAATGTAAATTTTCAAATGGCAGAAAAGATTCAAGCCGACCTCTGACGTCATGTCATTGATTTTGGTTCCGTTTTGAACTTTTGTATTTTGCAATATTTTTCAATTAAAAAAATGTTTTCAATATTTTTAATTAAAGTTTCGATTAATAATATTTTTATGTACCCATCTATTCTATTGTGACATGAAACAGATATATATATATATATATAATATTTTGTTTATCAATCCGTTTGCCACTCGACTTTCGTTTGAATATTAATTTCATAAAGTTGGGCCCAAATGTTTAATAGTACTTTTGAAGCTCTATCTATTACTTAGTTGAATCTTCCCCGGCACAAATATTCCCTTCAATTAATTACTTCTTCTTCGGTGTTTGGAGAGAAGTAGGGAGAGGTTGAGGAAACTCTCTATTTAGATAGGATTGAGAGGTGATTAGCTAAGAGAGCACGTATACCCTTGAAATGGTCCCTAAACTTTATTATAGACAATTATTTGTAATACTGTCTCAGACCATCGGCATGCTAACCGACTCGCACTTGTCCGCCTTATTTTTGTTTTCTGCCTTTTCATTGGCGTTCCTATTGGTATCGAGGGCTGGGGCGGAAATCTCCTATTGGAATGATCACCATACTAAATGCCACCACAATAATACAGGGTGGGCCATAAAGATCTTCCACATTTTGAAGAGGTATAAAAAATGAAAAAATTTAACTAGAAAAAAACTGAATATATTTTTGAAAAGAACATAAAATAATTTTTTTTTAATGTGTTTTAAACATTTTCAGACAAAAAAAAAAGGAGGGGGGGCAAAAATGAAAATTCTAGCCCTTTTGACCAAACTCAACCAAATTTTGTATACATATTATGTGGGCCCCTAGAAGGCTAGAAATGCAAAAACTAACACATAGTTTGGTCGAAAAGGCTAGAATTTTCTAGCCTTCTGGAGGTCCACCGAATATGTATATAAAATTTGGTCGAGTTTGGTCGAAAGGACTAGAATTTTCATTTTTGACCCTCCCCCCATTTAGAGTGGTTAGTTTTTGCATCTCTAGCCTTCTGGGGGTCCACAGAATATGTATACAAAATTTGGTTGAGTTTGGTCGAAAGGACTAGAATTTTCATTTTTGACCCTCTCCCCATTTAGAGTGGTTAGTTTTTGCATCTCTAGCCTTCTGGGGGTCCACAGAATATGTATACAAAATTTGGTTGAGTTTGGTCGAAAGGGCTAGAATTTTCATTTTTGACCCTCCCCCCATTTAGAGTGGTTAGTTTTTGCATCTCTAGCCTTCTGGGGGTCCACAGAATATGTATACAAAATTTGGTTGAGTTTGGTCGAAAGGGCTAGAATTTTCATTTTTGACCCTCCCCCCATTTTGGGTGTTAGTTTTTGCATCCCTCCTTCATTTTGAAACATTTTTGCGTGAGAACGATCTTACTACAACCTCCTACCTCGAGTTATTGTGGGTTTCAATTATTTTATAACTCAAATCATCCATTAACAATAAATTGCCTAATAACTAAAATTTGTAGAGAGTGAACCAACTCTTGAAAAAGTTTCAACTTTTTTCTCCAATTAAAATTGTTATCAAGCATTTCAATTATAAATAATTACTTCCTTTTCATGAGGGAAAAAAACCAAATGATACTATTCTAATTATTATGAGTAATAAATTAAATTCTCTTTAAAAATGTGATCTCTTGCCGTAAGGCATTAAATTTATATTGTCAGTGAATATAAATGAATCATTTATAACATCGCTTAAATTAATAAAGCATATATTTATTAATATAATTTTCATTTTGTTAAATATACTACATATATAATATATCGTTTAGGAATGTTATTAAATGAAATGCTGATTATTTTAAACAGTAAACTATCGTCAATATATTAATGGAAATACACTATATTTATTCTCATTCACTCACACTCTTTTCAAAGTGAGATTGAATTTGAAATTTTATAAACTTAAAATTACGAATTGAATATTTGAATAAAATTCACATTCTTTATAATTTATTCTTATTACAGTAGAGTTTTTGAATTACGAATTATATAATAGCGCTCAAAGTGTGCAGGCCAAGTTCTAGAATTGGCCCTACACATGTTGTATACGAAAAATTTCGAGCCACTTTTGACCCTCCTGTAGCACAGAGCCCATGCGATATACAGAGCTGAAATTATACACATGCAATTATGTAATCGATCTTGTCTTTAGAACAAAGAGTACCAAATTTTAATAATATATCACAAATAAATTCTGAGAATATGGCTAATTTACTGACTGACTGACCTACTCACTCACTCACTGACAGGTCATCAAAACTTATAGGGTAATTCTAATTCTAGCATCATGAAATTTCGTATACTGGTAGAGTTTGCAAACACAAATAAAGTAAAAATTCCAAAAACTCTGACTTTTTCAGTTTAAACCTTTAAAATAATTACATGATATAGAGGATATATACAGGGTGTTCAAATAATGAAGTCCACAGATTTAAAGGTGGATAATACATCTCAAAACAATAAAAAAAGTTCAAATAAACATCTAGTATGTCCGGAAATGCCCAGTTTCAGACCATATATCGATTTTAAAATTTTATTTCTGTCATAGTAGAACTCTTACTGTTTAACATTACAATAAAATCATAGTGGCCGTTTACAATAAAACCGGAATTTTCGGACGTATTCGTCAATCCATGAGACGAAGATTAGAATGTTGTAATAAAGTTCAAAGAGAAGTACGGCAGGGATGTGTTCTGTCGCCGCTTCTTTTCAACCTCTATTCAGAAATCATCTTCAAAGAAGCTCTGGAAGACGTAGAAAAAAGGATAAAGGTAAATCGAGTTTGGGTCAGCAACATAAGATACGCAGATGATACAGTCCCAATTTCTGACAACGTTAGTGATCTACAAGAACAGGTCAACAGGGTGGGGAACACAGTAGAAAAATGGGCCTAAACATTAACGTAGTCAAGACGAAGGTGATGATCATCACCAGAGAGCCCCAAATGTTCACAAATACTGAAATAATGCACAATGGAAGACCTATAGAACGAGTCAACAAATTCAAATATTTAGGAACATGGCTCTGCGAAGAATGGACATCGGACACTGAAATCAAAAGCCGTATTGAACAAGCTCGCAACGCCTTTTTTAATTGCAGGAAAGTGCTCAATTGCAAGTAATTTCATGTTAATATTTCGTCGTTTAGTTGTAACTAAATAAGATAATAATTATTTTATACCTTTTAGTGTATTTTATTTGTTGCATTTAATTTTTTGAAGTCGGTTTTTATTTTTTCTCTAAAAATTATTTTTATTTTTCTCTTTTTAGTGATGTTATTAATAGTGATCATATCATCAGAACTTGACCAAATTAATATGACACCATTCCTAAGATACCCCCTTTCGATAAAAAAAGAACCATCGAAATCGGTTCATAAACAAAGAGGTTAGGTCTAAACAAACCTAATAAAAAAGGTCTAATACCTATGGAAAAAAAACGAAAAAAAAATGGGACCAATCGGAAGCTAGACTTGACCCAATGCAATTTTTTTTTTCAAAATCGGTTGACAATTCGCTGAGATATGAGGTAACATAGGCACAAAAAAAATTCAGTCGATGAACCTCCTCCTTTTGAAGTCGGTTAAAAATACACTAAAAGGTATAAAATAATTATTATCTTATTTAGTTACAACTAAACGACGAAATATTAACATGAAATTACTTTTGAAGCTCGGTGCCAAACAGTATACCTTTTATGAATCGCACTCTGACGGATCTTACTTAGTACGTTTGGTTGGTACGCTCGCTTATAGGTATAGTTTGTTTGGCACCGGCTTCAAAAAGTAATTTCATGTTAATATTTCGTCGTTTAGTTGTAACTAAATAAGATAATAATTATTTTATACCTTTTAGTGTATTTTATTTGTTGCATTTAATTTTTTGAAGTCGGTTTTTATTTTTTTCTAAAAAAATTATTTTTATTATTATTTAATTAAATTTTATAATAATTTTATTTAAATTACTTATTTTCTTTATCACCTAAACCAGGGTTATCCAACCCGCGGCACGCATGGGGCCCAGCACTGCAATGAATGCGGTCCTATATAAAATCATAAACTTCCTTAAAACTTTGAGATTTATATGTTCTTACTGGAAATTGTATCTGATAAAATTTGCCCTGATGATTTTTTTTCTGTAAAAAATAATTTTTAAGAAAAAATAAAAACCTACTTCAAAAAATTAAATGCATCAAATAAAATACACTAAAAGGTATAAAATAATTATTAACTTATTTAGTTACAACTAAACGACGAAATATTAACATGAAATTACTTTTTGAAGTCGTTACCAAACAAACAATACCTATAAGCGAGCGTACCCGCCAAACGTACGTAAGTAAGATCCGTCGAGTGCGATTCATAAAAGGTATATGTTTGGCACCGACTTCAAAAAGTAATTTCATGTTAATATTTCGTCGTTTAGTTGTAACTAAATAAGTTAATAATTATTTTATACCTTTTAGTGTATTTTATTTGATGCATTTAATTTTTTGAAGTCGGTTTTTATTTTTCTTTAAAATTATTTTTATTTTTCTCTTTTTAGTGATGTTATTAATAGTGATCATATCATCAGAACTTGACCAAATTAATATGACACCATCCCTAAGACACCCCCTTTCGGATAAAAAAAGAACCATCGAAATCGGTTCATAAACAAAGAGGTTAGGTCTAAACAAACCTAATAAAAAAGGTTAATACCTATGAAAAAAAACGAAAAAAAATGGGACCAATCGGAAGCTAGACTGGACCCAATGCAAAAAATATTTTAAAAATCGGTTGACAATTGGCGGACTTACGAGGTAACATAGGCACAAAAAATAAAAAAAAAAAATCAGTCGAATAGAGAATCTCCTCCTTTTTTGAAGTCGGTTAAAATAAGAAATCTGAAAAACAACTGAAAAGTTTTCGAAAAATAAAAGTGATAATTTTAAATTTTGAATCTGAATAAAATATTTAAAACTTCTACAATAAAACCTCGTATATTGAAGATTTATATTTTTAAAGATATTAATTATTTAGTCAAAATGTCTGTTAGTGATTGTGTGATTGGGTAGTGTATATTTATAACCAATAATAATAATTGGTCATAACACCTGCAAACTATATATCGTAAATTTGTGATGGAAATTATTAAAATTAGATGATTATTTGTTATTTTATTTATTAAATATTCATTTAAAGGTATATTCATCTAAAATTTTGATTTTTAATTAATTAAGAAAAGTTAAGTGAAAATCATCTGACTGAAGCACAGGCTAGTTTTTTGAAAATAATCTCAAACCAGCAATTGGTCATTTCTTGAATACATATTTATTTAATCTGGAATTATTTTCCTTTCTGATATCTAATCAAATAAAACGGGATTCTTTTCCCTTTGCTCTGTTTTTTGCATTGAAATATATTTATTTCATTTGGAGTCAAACAGCCAGAGGGTCAAGTGCTCGTAATCGTTGTTTTTACTCTGTGGCGTGTTTTGTGTATTTCTGTTGACAACTGCTTTGTTAGAATTGTTCAAACCTTCATCATAGACAAGGTAAACATCTAAATACAATTTTAAAATCTTTTAGATAATTGAATGATTCCAAAACTAAAAATTCACATCATATCTACATATTATATTCTTTGTTATAGTATTAACTATCTTTTTTGAAATATTAATAGTAACAAAGAGGTTGTCCTCTGCTTGATGCAAATAAACATACACACATATATATCGAGATGATATATCTGTATATATATAGCGCTATTAATATTTCAGTCGTCTTTAGTGGATACCCTTGGACTATCACTTAGCGCTGTTAATTATTCAGTCGTCTTTAGTGGATACCATTGGACTATCACTTAACGATGTTAATTATTCAGTCGTCTTTAGTGGATACCATTGGACTATCACTTACCGATGTTAATTATTCAGTCGTCTTTAGTGGATACTATTGGAATATCACTTACCGATTTTAATTATTCAGCCGTGCTTAGTGGATACCATTGGACTACCACTAAAGACGACTGAATAATCAACAGCGCTATTTTATAAAGAGAATAATGTCCTATCCCTAATCCTACCAACTTTTAATATATTTATATTTATATTAACCATTGGAATATCACTTACCTCTGTTAATTATTCAGTCATGTTTTGTGGATATCATTGTAATATCACTTACCGCTGTTAATTATCCAGTCGTGTTTTGCGGATATATATATATATTAATTTGTTTGAGACTATAGTTTTCGAATACTTGGTCTTCATCATCAGTCTTTTTAATTATAAATATTATTTTTCATGGGGTCAATGCCTTATGGATATTGAACATTTTCGATCTTTACTTAGCTGGGAGCCAGTTAAAATTTTTACCCAGCTAAGTAAAGATCGATAATTTTCAATATCCATATTCTATTGACCCCATGAAAAATAATATTTATAATTAAAAAAGACCGATGATGAAGACCAAGTCTTCGAAACTATAGTCTCAAACAAATAAATAATATATATACAGATATTTAATTTCGATATATATGTGTGTATGTTTATTTGCATCAAGCAGAGGACTACTTCTTTGTTTCTCTTTGTGTTACAGTATTAACTATATTTTTTGATTAACAAATATTAATAGTATTATTATATTTTATCTGCACCCGAGAAATATTTTTTCTTCAAATGTGGCCCCAGTAAGCCAAAAGATTGGACACCCCAGCTCTAAACCACCCTAATTTTCACCCCTCTCCTCCTTGATTATTTCTTCTTCTTGGTTCCTTTTACTTTAAGAGAATCATAATCTGTATCTTTAGCATTAGAAAATAATATCAAACAAAACTCTCCAATTATCTTTAACATAAATTTATAAATATACCATAAATCAAAGGGTATTTTCGTTTGATCTTTAAAGTTACTCAAATCTTGCTAAGAAGTCTTTTAAAAAACTTCGAGTGCTTTTTGATTTTAATATTAAAAATTACTTCATCCCCTCTTCTTTCGGAATAAAATTTTCATTCCCATCATCACTCTCGCAGACTCTTCTCTTTCTAGTTAAATATTTCTTTTAATCTTCTATATAATATATCAGTGTTTCCTAAAGTGGGCGATGCCGTCCTCTTAGGGGCGGTGGAACAATTCAGATGCGGTAGACACCTCAGTTGCAATTAGAATTCGTTGAAGAAAAATTTAAATTTGAAAAATAAATTAAATGAAAGATTTTTTTTAATTTTCTCCACTTTGTCCAATCTGAACGAAAATTTGTACACTAAAGATAAGAGTAAATAAATATTATATTTAATATTGATTTACTATGAGTTAAGGATTCCAGGTCACCTATTTCACATTAAAATTAAAAAATTAAAAGATATAATTTTTTTTTCTTTTTCAATATATATATTTCGGGCTATCAACCCATCTTCAGGAAGTACAGAAAGTAACTGAGTTAAACTTTTTATATCTTTTAATTTTTTAATTTTAATGTGAAATAAGTGACCTAGAATCCTTAACTCATAGTAAATCAATATTAAATATAATATTTATTTACTCTTATCTTTATTAAAGATGTTTCACCTTGCACCAACACCACAATCTCTACTAATTTGTACAGTTATACTTGAAATAAATCTCTAGATAGAGAACAGCCAGCTTTTCTCTGCGATGTAAAATGTTCGCTCGAATTTTAGAACTTAAGAATGAACTGTAGGCATTTTTCCAAAGTATAGAGACTTGAAACTTTTGTAAAATGTCATAAAAATGAGATTAAATTTATAAATATGGCTTATGTGGTGACTTTCAACCCGGGGATGCTGTCCAAAAAATAACTTTTCATTTTTTTGAAATTTTATTTTAATCTTCGCTTTTTTTTGCAAGTTTCATCGAATACGGCATTATTTTCGTTATTTTTCAAATTTAACATTAGATTTTTAAAAAATATATTTTGAGACCTTCGTCCCCAAACGGATACTGCTTTGTGTGAGTGAGGGTAGGAGTCAGAAATTAATTCTTGTGACTTAAACTCCGCGGTCACTGAGATAGAAATCGACCTCCACAATGAATCAGCTAGTCCTATAAGATCTTAAATTTCTCCTAATTCTATTGCTATAAGCAAAATATGACTTGTCTATAGCGCACTTAGTTATTTCTGTACTTATATATTAAGAGTTCTTAGAAATGGATTATTCCAAAGATTCTCGAATAATCTTTATTTATTCCTTTTTTGTATTATTACTATTTTAATAGATCCCCTGGGAGAACAATTTTTATTCGATTAAAACTCGTCTGAACTTGTCTTTGACATGCTCGAACTGGAAGATATACCAGGCAGGGACTACAAAGCATCTATCCGGTCTCTTTTCGGAAAATCATTCAATTTAATTGACCCTTGAAACTATGCAACTATTTTATTTTATTTCGAGAACCTATATAGGTACTTTTCCTAAAAAAAATGTTTTTTATAGACATATTTGAAATAACGGATAATAATTAGAAAACTTAAAGATCCTCCTGAAATTTTGAAGTCGACCTAATATATTTATGAGCATTCTCTAAATGTTAGAAATTTTAGGGATGCGCCGCATCCAACAGTATCCATGGACCCAATGATGAAGAACAAGCTTATTTAAAATTTCTCGAAACCAAAAGTTGTCTGTAACTTCGAAAAAGGTTAATAGCCACTTTTATAAAACGTACGTAGAAATATAAATATGTATATTAGGGTGCTCCTTATTTTAGATATTTTCGAATATTTAAGCGGACAGGGGCTCCTATGGTTCTAAATAAATAAAAAATAATCCCCCATGTTTCAAGTCTCTATCTCAATTTTAACCTAGTGCTACACAGCGATTAAGTTTCCCATCTAAATAACATTAGGTTTTTGGCATTGAACAATCAATATTTTATTCCGGCCAAAGTAATATTTCAAAAAATTTGAAACTCTGTAGACTTTATACTTATAAAAGTATCTATCTTTCAGAATTTTTACAGATTTTTAGCTATTAAGATTTTGGTGTTACATCTAGATAAAATACTGCTATATCTTAGTAATAGAAAGTTATTGACTTCAAAATTATAATAGCTAAAAATTTGTAAAAATTCTGAGGGATATTTAATATTATAAGGATAAGGTCTACAAAGTTTCAAATTTTTTGAACCATAACTTTGGCCGGAATAAAAAATTGATCATTCAATGCCAAAAACCCCATGTTATTTAGATGGGAAACTTAATCGCTGTGTAGCACTAGGTTAAAATTAAGATAGAGACTTGAAACTTGGGAGATATTTTTTTTATTTATTTCTAACCATATGAGCCCCTGTCCGCGTAAATATTCGAAAATATCCAAAATAAGGTTCACCCTAATGTATATAATATAAAAGCTAAATTGATTATAAATTCTTCTGTTTGTTAACTTGAAGAAGGTAGATTTTTTTTGGGAGGGGGGTTGCGGGGGAGTAAATTATTGAGTAATTTTTTGTGTGGAAAGTGGGCGTTTATGTTTGACCTTTATCATCAGTCTTTTTAATTATAAATACTTTATCTGTTATTTCCCATGGGGTCAATTACCCGATAGGATAGAGAAATTTGGTTTTGTTCTTATAGTAAACTAGACTCATAAACGAGCTATTTTATTATATTATTTTTGACCATTTTCTTAATTTATATATTATCTTCTATCTCAATTAAGTAAATTTGTATTTTGTATCTCGTAACTTGAAATATTATAAATTTCCCATCTCTGCGTTTAACATTCCCTCTCTTTCACTCTGACCTAATTAATGTTCTTTTGTTTTCAAGTGCTTCGTACTTCTCATGTTTTGTATAACTCACGTGGATCAAAACGTTACTGTATGCAAAAGGCCCGAGGGTTTATTCCGGGAGGTAATTGGGTGGCGAGAGGTATTAACGCGGCTCTTGAAGGGATTGCGCTTGAAATTAACGTGTACCTCCACAATAAGGGTGCTAAGAGGAGGCTTTGGAACGGGGAGGTTCATTTTGGGGTGGCTTTGCCACCGCTAAGACCTTCCGCGCCAAAGAACAACTATGATTTACGCAGCCCTGTGGGGGTCCACAGGCGGGTGGGCTTTCCTATTAAATAAGCATATGTGGGAATAAATTGCCTCTGTAAGATCCTAGGTCGAAAGTTAGGGAACGAAGGGCGGTTTCCCTTCGAACTAAAACACATTCAACGGGAATAAGGGCCGCTTCAATTTGCTAAATGAAATGTCATTTAATTTGATCATTTATAAATTATTTATTACATCGAAACGACTCTTTAGATAAAGGACTCAATTACCAAAAGATCAAATTCGTAATACAATCATGACGTCATTCGTCATTTCATATTGTTTATGGTAAAGGCTCATGATTTTTCTAATGAAAAACCAATGAGTTTGCCCAATGCTTGATGCAAACGAACATACATATATACATAGAATATATATGTTGCAGTAAAAACCCGTTTTTAGTAAGACGGGTTCTTACTAGTTAAAACGCGTTACACTGGATACCTTTGTGACAACTAGAATTTACTGATGTTAGTTGGGTTTGTTTCAAAGGTCTAGAATCTTCATTTTTGAATTTGCGCCTCATTTTGGGTGTTTATTTTAAAAATTTTCTAAACTAAAATGTCTAAAATTACATCCTCTACAGCTTTGCTTCTAATTATTGACATTTTCGTTTAAAAATTTTTGAAAATAAACACCCCAAATGAGGCGCAACTTCAAAAATGAAGATTTTAGACCTTTGAACAAAACTCAAGCAACATCAGTAACTTGTAGTTGCCACAAAGGTATTCAGTGAAACGCATTTTAACTAGTAAGAATCCATTCTTACTAAAAAACGGGTTTTTTACTGCATCACAAAAAAAAAAAAAAAAAAAAATAGAAATCTTTTATAAAGCAATCTTGAAAACGTTTATTTTTAAACCAGACATTTCAGAAGAAATTCTCCCTTTATCAATAGAATTTCTTTTAAAAATTGAAAAAAAAAAAAAAAAAGTTTTTTTTCACTATTGTTTAGAAAACAACCCTAAGAAATTAAATGTTTTGATATAGACAATTTAACAAATTATATTTAATTAAATATTTATTTAAATAATATTGCATAAAATTGCATATTTTAAGTATTTTATGTCAAATTTTGCCTATCTTGCGCCAAATACAGATTTTTTAAAAGTACATTTTCGGAGAAAGACTGAAAAAAATGAAGAATTCAAACAGGAGGACACTCATTTAAATTTAAATAGGCCTCAACGACAAGTGTGTAGTGTTGGACTACGTTGAATTACAAAGGAAGTAAACGTAGCTACAAAACAACAACCCACTGATTTTTCTTTTTATTCTGTTCTGCTTTGATTTGACTAGATACTTTCTTCTACATGAAAATGACGAAAAGTTTTCAATCTTTTTCTTCCAAAGTAAAAATGGGGGTTTTAAGCTACTTTAAATTTGACCCCATTACATCAGAGGATGTGGAGCGTTCCTTTTCATAGTATAAATCAATTTTAAGTGACCGTAGACATAATAACCTGAAGATAATTGAGAAAAATACTTGTAAACATAAATTATTGATTGGGAGGCGTTTGAATATAATAAATTATTCACAATTACAATCAAATTTTAATTATTTTTGAGATCCTTTTTAATTCTTTTTTTTATCGGCCTTCGGGACATTTTGGACATTGAGTGTTCGTGTGTGTGTGTGTGTTGAAGTGTGTGTAAATTAGTGTAGGGATCAGATTAAAGCCGGTCAAATATTTGGAAATAAAAGCAATGCAATACAATCGTGTCTGTTAAATAAAATTATTTACCCCACCCCCACCCCGTATTTTTTCGTTCACATTTTTTGAAGCATTATTGAATTTATTATGTTGTTTTTTTCAAGTTCACCTATTATTTCTTTGAATTTAAAGATTTTTTTAATATATAAAATGTAATGAGAATTTTGGGCAATTTTTTACGAAATAAAAGTAGATATTTTGATACTTGGTGTCTATAGGTTACTTTATCATTTTATTCTTTTCATAGCACTCCTTCAAATATATAGACTTTTTGTCTTAAATTTTAATTTTTTAGTGCATAGAAAATTTATTTTGCCATCTTTAACTTCATTTATTTGCATATTTCTATGTATACTGCATATTACTTGCATATTTCAGCATTTTAACTCCATATTTTATCGCATATTTTGGCACTTTTTACTGCATAGAAATCCGGTCTCTAATTATAACCTACTTATTTTGCTTACCAGTCCGTCTTTCTAAGAAAATAAATAAAATTAGATTTTTTTTTCTTTTGATCATATTTATTTAAATACCATAATTTTTTTTAAAACAAATATACATTATAACATATTTCATTGTTCGCATCCATAATCAAATATTTAAAAGGATCGTTGGGAGTTGGACCAGAATTTATATCAAACTCAAAGTTTTTTATTTAAATGGGCCAAACGTTTCGTCAGTGATTAGCAAATTCCTGGCCTGAGGAAATCGCTAATCAGTGACGAAACATTTGGCAAATTTAATTAAAAAACTTTCCGTTTGATTTAAATTATGGCACAACTCCCTACGATCCTTTTAAATACATTATATTATATAACTAATATTTTAATTAACAACTAAATAAATAGGATCAACAACATGTTAAATATATAGAAAAAAATCACTTTGTACAAGGATTTATTTTATTATTTAAATATTGAAATAATTATTGGATTATGATTGTTTTCATAATGTTTATTATTGCAAATACTATTGATTAATCAAGAGTTAATGAAATTTATCTTTGATGTAGCTACAAATCAAATAAATAATATGAATTTATATTAAAAAATTTTAAAATTTTATCCGTAACCTCATTAAATAATAATTATGAAAATCCACTAGGCAAATGGAAAATTATTGTTTTGAATAAACAAATGAAAGTTAAAATTTACACACAAGATTCGTCAACCATAGAAGCAATCAACATTTAAAAGATTTTATTTTACTTGAAGGTTGGCCACCCATAGAGCAATTAATTAAAATGCTCTATAGTTTGCGTTGACGAAAATAAAAGCATTGACCCACTCAACACTAGGAAGCAGTGTTGCCATATATGTAGCTAAAGATAACTCAAAACTATTTTAACCCTGGGATGGCTAACCCGCAGTCAAATAAATGACGTATGAATTGTGTGTTTTTTTAATCGGGTATTTCAGAATATATTTTAAATCACATTAAATTAATTAAAAGTAATAGCGTTCCGTATATTTGCACAAAGAATAACATAAAAAATAATAACAACAAATTTTGTAGTCTCATGACCTTTTTAATTGTATCAATACTTAATCACTATTCTAAATACATCTTTTTGAACAAATGTATACTGACAGCACAATATTGTACACTCTAGGTGCCGATGAAAGGCTATTAAGCAAGAAACAAACACATTGTAATTGTACACCATCACATACACACATTAAAGTTTAGTTCTTCCACTCATCAAACTACATCTTATTACTGAACACCAAGTAACAATCTTTTCCGAAACACCTCAAATAAAAACTCCATCCATTACTTAAAATTATTACGGAAACACTGGCATCGGATACTATGGTCTTCATCAAGTCTCCAACACATTCTTCTTCTTCTTCTTTAAGTGCCATAAGAGGTCTCCCTGACGTTTCGGCTACTCTCCACAAATACCTGTGCTGAGTGTGTTTAAGCTGTTTTTACACTGATATATGGGACCTACTTTTTAACGCCGTTTCCAAACGGCTAGTTTTGAGAGGTTGCTAGGCAATTATACTCTTGGTAGGTTGCCATTACTTTCCAAAAGGAGGCGAATGCCACTGACCCAGAGTCGACTCTTCAGTCACATTCTTAATAATAATAAACTTCAACAAGAGAAATTGATTTAAAAATAGGCGAAATGAAATGCAAAAATCACACTGAAAGAAATAGCCATTGATATTTGTTTGTTATTTTAAAATAAGACTCGAAATTTTGTTCGGTGTATGTGACTTGATTAATAATTTTGATAGTTAATACTATTTACCTTATGAAAATGACTCTCTATGTGAAATTGATAGTGACCAAAAAGAGGGGTGGGGGGAGGGGTAAGATTAGAAAGATAGAGATTCGCCTGTATGTTCTAGGTTA
This sequence comes from Forficula auricularia, assembly GCA_024734495.1. Classification (NCBI taxonomy): domain Eukaryota; kingdom Metazoa; phylum Arthropoda; class Insecta; order Dermaptera; family Forficulidae; genus Forficula; species Forficula auricularia. The sequence goes on from JALMQS010000811.1 coordinate 171,075, forward strand.
TGCATTCTATTCGAACGCTCTAAATTGCGGGTTGCATCATTAGGCGTTAAATATTAAAACCTTTTGTTTTTGAATATCACTAAGGGGCCATTCATAAATTACGTAAGACGTTTAGAAGGGGGAGAAAGGTGTCGACTCAATTCATAACTTCTTATACGATGGGGTGAAGGGGGATCCGATTTTACCTAATTTTTTTTAGTAAAAATCACAATATCCATTTAAACAACTACATTCAGGGACATAACTGAAAAATAAATGATCGTTCAGGCTCATATTCTCTCCAGAAGAAATCATTAATTCCTTCATTTGTATTATATTTATGTTATAAACATATATATTTATATATTTTATCAAAAAGTAAGTAATTTATTTTAGCAATGAGAATGTACTATATAATTAAAAGTAGTGAAATCGCAATAAAGAATATTTTTTAATTAAACGGTCGTTGATTTTGTAAATATTTTCATTCCTTAGGAAAATTTATTACTAAGGGGTAGAGGGGAGTAATCAAAATCTTAACATGTCTTACAAAATATTATACAAATATTATAAAATTTTATACTTTGATCTAGTTAGATAGACTTGTGAAATTATATATTCTCCTGTACATAGAAAAGTTTTCACTTGTTTCCCCAAGGACCCTACTTACTTTATTTGGCTCATCTATGTTTTTTTCTGACATGAACAAATTAAACGGACATGGTCTACTCTCAAAAGCATTTTCGTTTAACTGGATCTTTACGGAATTTCAATAAACATACCCAGGAAACATTCCTTTGCCAAAGCCTCTTGATCTTTGTCACTAATAAGTCTGCTAACAACACCAACCAAAGGATGCTATTTATTAGCAATGTATAATCATTGTATTTGTAGTTTATACAAAGGGTTGTAGATACATCGATCCTTTAGCTGGCATTAATTAATTCTGGTGTGATTAAAACAACTCATCTGAAATCGAAGCCGATGAGTTAAGCCCAGAGTGTTCTTAAGTGTTCATTGCTATAGAACTGTGCCAAATATTATTTAACTTCTGGGGTAAAATTTCGTCAATATTATAACTGAAGATAACGATCCAAATTAAGGTCCATTTTAATCTAAAAATAATCCATTTTAATCTGAAAACAACTATACTTCTATAATATACTAGCTGCAAGGCCCGCCTTCGGCGGCCCTCATGCTAACCAGGGGGCACACCCCCTGGACCCCCAGCCCTCGAACCCCACCCTCATCCCTCACTCCCACCCAACACCCCCCGAAACCCACTAAGCACCCCCCGCACCATGCCCACCCAACCCTAACCCCCACCCACCACCCCAACACTCCATTCCGCACGCTAACACACTAACCCCCCTCACCCCCACCCCCGAACCATGCCCAACCCCCGCCCCCACACCACCACCCCATACTTCATTCCGCACCCTAACCCACTAACCCCCCTCACCTCCACCCCCACCCCAAAACCCCTGCAGCAACCTCACCCCCGCACCAGCACCCGTTCCCAACCCCTGCCCCCACAACACCACCCGCACCCCACCCCGTGCACTCCAACCCTGCACACTACACCCCCGCCTAGCCCCTGGACCCCACCCCCGCTATGCCCCCTGGACTCCACTCCGAACCACCCCCTGCACCCCCACCCTACTCCGCCTCACTCCCCAACCCACCCACCCCATTCCACCCCGCACCCAGTTTTTGCATTTCTAGCCTTCTAGTGACCCACAGATTATCTATACAAAATTTGGTTGAGTTTGGCCCAAGAGAAAGAATTTTCATTTTTTGACCCTCTCCCCCATTTTGGGTGGTTAGTTTTTGCATTTTTAGCTCTCTAGAGGCAGAGATTATGTATACAAAATTTTGTTGAGTTAGCTCCAAGGGCAAGAATTTACATTTTTTCACCCCCCCCCCCTTTTTGGGTGGTTTTTGGGGGAAATTTTTTTAAACAAAAGTTGTCAGAATTCACATCCCCTACAACTTTGTTCATCATAAAATTTGCCGTAGGGTTAATAGTTTAGGAGTTATTTGATAACTTTCATTCGTGCGCCCCCCAAACCCCCTTCTGGGGTCAAAATATCAAAACGTTATATAGCGTACGTTAGAAAATCGAACATCAAATTTATATATATATATTTTTTTTTTAATCTTCAATAACTATTCCTAGAAAAATTTTCTTTGTTAGATGATTTAAAAAGAAATTTCTCTCAAATAAATCATCCCAGCAGGAAAATTTTGTAACTTCTAGGTCGAAGGAGTCGATGCCCTTAATAGTTGAAAATCGGGTTTAGGACATAAAACCGGAAATTGTGGTCCCCAGAGGCCAAAAAGGGAGCAAAAATCCATTGGCCAGTGTGTACGTATGTACGTATATACCCCCTGCGTTTCTCAGAGAAACGAAATTCGAAACTTAAGGTCGGCGCCGCGACACTCCTACTTTACACCCTCTTCCTTTATTTCAATCGAATTAAAAATTTGACACAACTAACTTATGACACTCTATAAATACACTATTTTTTAAAAAAATCGTTGAATCCGTTTTTGAGAAAATAAAAAAAAAACGAAAAATATTTCATGTAAATGTCTACTTCCGGTTTTCTGATTTCAATCAAAAGCTTGCTCTACTCCTTCTAGCCTATATCGAGCTAAGTTTCGAATTTCGAAAATGTGAAAGTCGTATGGTGAACACACCTGTTGATTTTTTTTTCGAAATTAGAAATTAAAATGATTATACTAAGTACCTGATATATTAATTCTTTTTGTATAGATATACAAGTATATCCGCTAAATGTGTAGCAATCAATGGTTGTAGCAGCAATCACCGAAACGTCGAGTATTTTTAACCGACTTCAAAAAAGGAGGAGGCTCTCTATTCGACTGATTTTTTTTTTTTTTTTTTTTTGTCTCTGTTACCTCATATCTCCGCCAATTGTGAACCGATTTTGAAATTTTTTTTTGCATTGGGTCCAGTCTACCTTCCGATTGGTCCCATTTTTTATAGGTATTAGACCTTTTTGTTAGGTTTGTTCAGGACTAAGTTCTTTGTTTATGAACCGATAACATCACTAAAAAGAGAAAAATAAAAATAATTTTTCAGAAAAAATTAAATGCAACACATAAAATACACTAAAAGGTATAAAATAATTATTATCTTATTTAGTTACAACTAAACTACGAAATATTAACATGAAATTACTTTTTGAAGTTGGTGCCAAACATATACCTTTAATGAATCGCACTCGACGGATCTTACTTAGTACGTTTGGTTGGTACGCTGGCCTATAGGTATAGTTTGCTTGGCACCGACTTCAAAAAGTAATTTCATGTTAATATTTCGTAGTTTAGTTGTAACTATATAAGATAATAATTATTTTATACCTTTTAGTGTATTTTATTTGTTGCATTTGATTTTTTGAAGTCGGTTTTATTTTTTCTTAAAACTTATTTTTATATAAATAAAACACATCCAAGAATCAGATATAGACCTTTGGATTCCTGTAAAAGAGAGAATCTACATTTGTTAGAATAGAACCGAGTTTTAAAGAATTGAAAGTTTAATACACATAAAAGAGAGTGGCTGGGAGTAATTGCAGCAACTAGAAGTCATAGGGATTTAAGAGTTAACAAATGAGCTTGAGTGCGAAAGAATATCGGTGTTTGTCTGCTTATTGAGATATTACAATTTCCCCAGTCTTGCATTCTTAAATCATTCAGAATCGATTCTACAGATATCTCTCTAATTACTATCTCTTACATTCCAATCAATCCAGAGTTATAGAATTCACCCTGAATCATCAAATAAATCACAACATTTTGATTAGGGTCCGTTCTACTTTGGGAAGACATGTTCTACAATTAAAGCTTTTGTCCTACATTCACAGATAACTACTGTGCTAGTATAGTATATTTAGTATAGGTATTCATTAATAATAACAATGAGCTTTTTTTCATATTTTTATATTAAATAATGGGTACAATTGCAATAAAGAGTAGATAGTATTTAAAATAACAAGAGTACTATATTCTATATCAAGATAATATATTATTAGTGGTGTATAAATTTTAATCCGATTGGATAAAGGAAGGGGTCTAAATTAGGAGTGTCGCGATGATTTCAAATAAGTGAAAATGTGAAAGTTGTGTGGTGAACACACCAGTTGATTTTTCCTTTCTCTAAAGTCCCTTATTCCAAATTCTTCATTGTTCGCAGAAAATATAATCTAGTTCTTACCCTTATCTTATCTTAGATGTTAATAAAGTTTATATCAAAGATTGTTAATAAATAATCAAATCAAGCATCAAAGATTTAACAAAACATCTTTCTTCTATTGTTTTATAAAAAGCATTTTTGTTTTTAGGTAATCAGTGTTTTTCTGCTAAAAGTATCAAAAATAACTTAATCATTTAGATTATATTTTTTCGAGAGGCAACATGTTTTGAACCGGAAACATCAAAAGACCCACCACCACTTCTCTTTCAGTTTTTATGATTTTTCTTTCTTCATCATTTCCTAAGACCACAAACTTTGCACTCGAGCGCATTGTCTCACAATCACATAAATCATTTTTCTTTTTTTTCAACTCTCTCTTTTTCTCTTCATCCTTTCTTTAAAGAGAAAAAAAAGTTTGCCACACCTAACACCATTATTTTATCGAAATTTAAATAATCTGATTTGGTGTATCAAAGCTCATAGTATAGTGAAAGAAAGAGAGAGAGAAATGTTCCCCTGCAGAGGAAGTTCCATCGCAGGTTCAGCTCGTTTCATTTCCGACACCGGAAGCGTGCCGTCGGTAAATGGCGACCTCAGTTGCAATTCCGGACACGTCACCGCGACACTTAAATTCATTACCCCTTTTTATTTCAATCGAGAGAGGGAAAAATGAGGGTTTTTTTCTTTCACCTTGCCTGAGCTTAAGATTCAACCAGAGCAACTCTACCTAATACAATGATTAAATCTAAATATTTTACAGTTACGCCAGACTGAACGAGAGTGCGAGGTAGAAATAATGTTCAAGATTTTTTTTTCTTAAAAAATTATAAATAAAGTTGTATCATTCGTATCCATAATAAATTTGTAACAGGAATAGTATGAAATGGGACAAAATTAAAAACACAGAGTTTTTATTGATATGGGCAGACGTTTCGTCAATCAAGACTCACGGCAGTGTGTCAGCCAAGTTCGGAAAAACTGGCGACACACCGGCCATATGTATATTTACACGAACCATTTCGAGCTACTTTCGACACCCAATAACTCACAAACTATTAGACCTACACACATGAAATTTTGAATGTCTAATAAGGCCCACTAGAACACCTAGAATCCCAAATTTTATGAATAAACCTATTAAAGTTATCGAGTTATTAAGGTCTGAAAGTGCCATTTTTAACACTGACTCACTCACTCACATATCAAAAACCTAGAGTCCTTCCGCTGACCCTAGAATGCTGAAATTTGACATACTGGTAGATTTTGGGCTACAATTAAAGGAAAAAATCGAAAAGGTGAAACTTTCTCTTTTTCAAGACCTAAAATGAAGGGGTGAAATTTATTATAGACTTAATTAACATATAGTGAAAATAAAAGCTAGAATGCTGAAATTTGGCATCTGCTAAGGCTTGGAACATTAATAAAAGAGAAAATTGAAAAAACGAAACTTACCCTTCTTCGGGGTCCGAAATGAAGAGGTGAAATTTATTAAAAACCGACCGGGTTTTAAGAGATATTTTATGAGAAATATTTAATAATAATTATTAATTTAAATGTTTAAACGCAATTATTTAGATAATTTAAAGGATACAACTTTTCAAAAATTTATGATATCTGATGACCAAAAACATAAATGTGAAAAAGGAGCCAAGTTCGGTACAAACGGCTTCGCCGTCAAAAGGGTCGTGATCTAAACGGGTACCAAGTTCCATAGCAGTTGCTTAAATCATAGCTATAGGGATGTACAACGTTCTTCAATTGATTAAAAAAATTTGTTACTTTCTTTGATATTAAATTTAAAACTTGTCAAGTTTAAATATCCAACTAAATTATTTGTAGGATAAAATAGAACAACTAGCAAAGCTATATTTTAAGCTTGTATTAAGTATCATCACGTTAAACGTAATTTATTGATTATTGTAACTTGCAGAGTTATCAATTTAATATCAAAGAACGTAACAAATTTTCTTTCAAATCAATTAAACAACGTTGTACATCCCTTTAGCTATGATTTAATCAATTGCTATGGAACTTGGTATCCGTATAGATCTCAACACTTTTGTCGGCGAAGCCGTTTGTACTGAACTTGCACCTTTTTCATATTTATGTTTTTGGTCAGATTTATTTTTACTTCCTCAGTGGCCCGTTTTATCACTCTTTGTCAAAAAACAATTTCACTATAAGATGATGAAGGTCAAACCTTCGAAACTATATATAATCTCTAACAACTAAAGATACTGAAAACGGCTAAGATGAAGACCCTTAGAAGAATTTTTACCTATCGATGTTTGATAAACAAAGAAGTAAAGACATCAGCGAAAAATGTGAAAACCAAAAGATTGATGACTGGATCAAATCTAGAAGAGAAAATCGGTACACATACTTGGAAAGAATGAGCGAAGACCGAATTCTCAAGAAAATTTTGATGAACAAGCCAGTAGAGAAAAGAAGCAGAGGTAGACCTAAAAAACGCTGGCAATCCGAGTTAGGATAACAAATCATAGGTCTTTTAATAATAATAAGAAGAAGAAACATCAAGCAGAGGATAACCTCATTGATTTCTCTGATGAAACTTCAACTCTCATACTCTCCTTAAATTAAATCCTTTCAATTAAAATAATTTAAGTTTTCTGCCACATTTATGTTTGTCTTAATCTATATATATATAAAATTAAGGTTTTGTCTGTACATTGGTCCAAATCACGCCAAATTTTGGTTGCACACGTTTCAAGCAAAGTTATGAACGAAAACACCCTCAACGAAATTCATGTCTGTCTGTCTGTATGTCTGTCTGTTTGTTTCAGTGGTTTCCGAAGAAAAGTTGCTCACGATTCACATATAAACGGCTGAAGGGATTATTATAAAATTTCATATTTACATCAGATGTCTTCTAACTTACGCAGGGGGGTATATACGTACATACGTACACACTGACCAATGGATTTTTGCCCCCTTTTTGGCCTCTGGGGACCACAATTTCCGGTTTTATGTCCTAAACCCGATTTCCAACTATTAAGGGCATCGACTCCTTCCACCTAGAAGTTACAAAATGAAATTAACTTTTTTCGTCTCTGAGATACAACCTCTCAAAGAGTCAGGACCCAGACAGGCCATCGCAATACTTCCGCATTATATTTTATGAATATAAATGTGAAAGTAAAAATGAAATCATTAATTTGTTTATTATAGAAAGAATGCAAATTTTCCTGCTGGGATGATTTATTTGAGAGAAATTTCTTTTTAAATCATCTATCAAAGAAAATTTTCCTAGGAATAGTTATTGAAGATTAAAATATATATATATATATATATATATATATATATATATATATATATATATATATATATAAATTTGATGTTCGATTTTCTTTTCGAACATTTACTATGGTACACGATTTAAAGGAAATAGGGTGTATTTTATTTAAATCTTATGATAACAAGCTATTTTGAAAATGCTTTGTGCAGCTCTGCACAAGATATTCTTTGAGCTTTGAAGTTGGCATGCCTTAGAAAATTACCCTAGAACTCTCAACTGGCAAAAAGTACTCATCTCACCCATACACACACACACTCTGCACAGCTCTGAGCGATTTTTCCTTCCCCAAGTGTCTAACAAGCCAACGCAAAAAAATTGACCTCTTCTGTTCGGAAGAAATGCATGGACTCCAGGGGTTCCAGTGCCCTCCTGATAGACAGTTCGCCAATAAAACGAGTCGTTAAGCACGTAGGCAATTAGCTAAGGGAGACAAATGGTCAATCAGCCAACTTCAAGTCAATCACCTAAAGAATTTCTTGCTGAGAAATCGTTCGCTAATATTCCATTCAACTTGCCAGTCAGGTGGCTTTAATAAATGATTTTCAATTTGGAAAACGAATTCCTTGCAAGTGAAGTGATTTGTTAAAAAATAAAAGTGCTCCAGGGGTTGTTTGCAGTCGGAATAAAGTTATCGCACAGCTTAAAGCGATTTTGAATATGCAAAAAAAACCTTCGCAGTTTATTCATTGCTACAAACTACCATACATATAACAAAATAAGCCTTTCGCAGTCTAACTATCATTTTTGTAGGAAATATTTTGACAACCTATCTTTTAGAATATTATTCAATAATATAATGCAATAATTTTATATATGCAAAAATAAATATTTTTTTTATTTCGATAAATATTTTTTAACCACAAATAATTATAAAAAATAAATCATGTTTGGTCAAAATCACATAATTTTTGCGGTTTATTAAATTTATTATAAATATATAGATAAAAAATAACCACAATCCATCCTCATATAAAATAATTTATGGTTACAGTTACAGGGTGATTTTATATATTGTATTATAGTACTAATAATATTATTAAAATAATTAAATTAAAAAAAAGATTAGGAATAATTGGTCAAAATTACTCTAGTATTTGAATAATGGGATTTCGTCGGCTGAAAAAGGGTCGTTTTTATTTTTTGTTAAATAACTCAATTTTTTAGCTAAATAATTAAATATTAATTTGTATCTGCTCATCAGACAATACAATACATTCATTTATTATTGGATGTTTATTTTCGTGACATATTATTTTTAAAGGGTCCAAACTTATTGCCGGAATTTCGTTTGTATATATCATAATAGAAAATTTAAAATTCTAATTATTCTGCGAAAAGGCACTAGGGAACTCGACATGCATTAAATGTTGTTTTCCCCCTCGGGTTCAATTCTCGAGGGGTAAAAAACAACCCCTGATAATTAAAAATAATCCACCCCTTCTCCGAAATAATAGATGACACCCCCTTGGGATTTTCTTAGAAAATTAAAATCTATTTCTATAGGCAACTTTACTCTTTTGATATTGGTATCAGTCCGTTGGTAAGCAGCGCTGACTGGTGGTCAAAATAAAAACTAACACATTTGGGTCATATTTATTTTTGATTATTAGTTTGTTGTTTAGTATCTTATGTAATATTGAGTGCTTTATTTAAATATTCTTCGACATCTCAATTTTGAAAACTTATCCTTGGCAAGATTGATAGTTGTGCAGCTGACCAGAGTAGTTTAATTATATTTTTGGCCACGAGTTTGCGTAGTTCCAATAACCATTTTTTTTGAATGTTTATTTTATAACTATCCATGCAGGGGAGAATATTTCTAATTAGTCTAGACTAATTGAATGCTTATTTATTTAAATATATATTATCGATGCTTCATTTGAATTTGGTCAGTAAGCTGAAATTACACCTTCAATAAAATTCCTTTACATATTTCCATAATGAATTGATTCTCAATGCAAAATCGTTAAGCAATTGCATCGGGATCAAATTGAATTTCAACTAGATCAAAATGGATTACTAATAGATTTAGCCTCGGCTAAATAGTTATCTGCATATCCATGATTCTGACCAGAGTGGAATTAACACTATCGAAGGGAAAAGGCAACAATGTGATGCATGGGATACAAGTTAAGATTTATCAACTATTCTAAATATATTGGCTATTTTGATTGTAGAATTTATTATTACATTTCTAGATAGATAGATACAGGTCTATATATTATCACTTAAATTATATCCGATTAATACCACTTTGAGTTATTAACGTAGGGGATATCACCTCAGCTAACTAAATAATAATACCCTTTAAGGATTTAATACGTTGGTGGTTGAATTGTTATCTGTGAAAAAGATTTCGGTTGAAACCATCTAGATCAGCGCTTCTTAAACTATGGGTCTCGACCCCATTTTGGGTCGTGTAACTAAATTTTGGGGTCGCCAAACATAAAAGTGTAACAATAAACAATGAAAAAATTAAAATAGGCAGTTGCCAAAAATTAATTCAAAAAAATAAAGTATAAAAAATTTGAGGTATATATGGGGGTCATTCCACACCGAATCGGACGGTTTGAAAAATTTTAATTTTTGATTTCCTTCATTTTTTTGACATTTTTTAGTACTCATCAAAAAACTCTTCCTGGTGAATTTTGAAATTTTTTTGATCACCGGTTTAAAAGTTTTCGAATTTCGATTTTTCGCTCATAACTTGTTCAAAAAATGGTCCAAATTCAAATTTTTTTTTTATATTTTTGTTTTTTACATACTTTTTAGAAAAAATAAAATACAAACAATTATTTGTTATGTTTTTATTTACAATTTTTTAGTTTGAAAATTTTAATTTTGTTTTTGAAACTGTATGTAGTGTCCGATTTTTTAAATAATTTTTTAATTTAAACTTCTATTCATTTTACAAATTTTAAGACCGGGAATTGATAGTGATCTAATGATAATTACTATTTTTCGATTTTCAATTTTTGATTTTGATTTTCTAAAATACTAATTATTTATTATAAACACCTGTTAACGATAATAATCAATTCAAAATAACTAAAAAAAGAGAACTCAATACCAAAAAGTGTGTTTAATAATGGTTAATAGCGAATAAAATTTTTTCAAAATTTTCAAAAAAAAAAAAAAAAATAGTAATTATTATAGGACCATTATCACCCGGTTTTAAAATTTGTAGAATGAATTGAAGTTAAAAAAAATTGAAGAGTATATACAGTTTCAAAAACAAGATTACAATTTTCCAACTCAAAAATCGCATTTAAAAACACTTTGAGAAATTTTGAATTTAGACCATTTTTGAAGAGGTCGAAAAACCAAAATTCGAAATCTTTAAAACCGGTCATAAAAAATTTCAAAATTTACCAAGAAGAATTTTTTGATGAGTAGGTACTAAAAAATTTCAAAAAATGAAGGAAATCAAAAATTAAAATTTTTCAAACCGTCCGATTTGGCGTGGAATGCCTCATAAGTGATAGTCTCAAGGAAAAGAGTCCTTATTTTCACCTTTAAGTTTTTTCAGGAATAGCAAAAATGTCAGTTAAATTTTGGGATAATGAAATGACCTATTTTTGCCTGCTAAATAATTATTGTCAAAATTTAAACGGGTATAACTCAAAAATACTTGATTTTGACCAGGTGAAGATAAAGGCCCTTTTACCTGACACCGAGAGGTGGACCGCGATTGGAATTAGGTGCACACGACTCTGGAATTATGTGGAATTATTTTGTAATGAATTAGTCACCATCTACCATTCATCTATTGTCTTCTACTTGGAAATGAAAGTGAAAGTGGAAATAGGTGTACACGATATTAGGTCGCGGTTCACCCCTCACCTGAAACCATAACATATTATGTCATTGATAAAATTGTCATTTTGTATTAGATAACATACATATTTATGTGAAAGAACGTTCTCAGTATGGGCGATGATAAAATCAATATTCAGATCAAATTTTAAAAATGGCAAAGTTCTGTTTGATTCTAAATTTAATAACAAGCGGATTCATAACATAATATTTAGATTTAATCATTGTAATTATGTAGCTTTGATAAATGATAAAATTATTATAATAGGTATGTTTACTAAAGATTTGCTTCAAAATAAATTCATTTATGATTTACTAGTAAAAATAAATATAATCTATAAAATATTGGGTGGCGAAAAATTTATCAGTCAAAATGTGGTCACGTGTGAAAAAAGTTTAAGAAGCGCTGATCTAGATTATACATTTTTAATGAGGTATATTATTAAATTTCAAAACGTTTCTAATTTCAATTCTATCCAAAACGAGCTGAGAGTTGATTTAGTTTACTCACACGTTTAACTTCTGTGATTAAAGTTTTTTTTTACAAAAAACTATGAATCACTGTTTATTAAATTCCAAAACACGGATTTTCACTGGAACGAAAATAATGAATCATCCTATTAAGAGAGAACGAGAGTTAACGATTAAAAGGAGATAACCTCATCTATTTCACAAAATTCTGTTCCAACATTAATTTTTAATACACATATTGCAATAAAGTGCAGTTTCTTTAGTTGATGACATAAAAATTAAAGAATTCAACTTAAATTGAAAGTTTCTTTTTGCAGAGAGTAGCAGAATTTTTATAAATTCAAGGAGACGATAAAAGAGTGTCTCTTCTGCTGGAAAAATGAATTTTTTAACGAGACTATATATACATGAGCTTTTCATGCGTGCCTCCGGAACGCCCTCGAAGCTCGGCCCTCCGGGCTGATGCCCTGGCGGGCGGCGTCTCGGTCCAAAATTTGTATTCCTCTTAAAAAACCACACTCCAATGTATACCTGTACACTCCCGAAAATACATAGTCTCTTTAAAAGTTTCGCCTCATTTTCGTCCTGACACAGCTACAGAAATGAGGCTCTAGATATGAATCTGGAAGTATTTTTTTTCTATGATCTACAACATTGTGATATTTTTTGTGTGGAAATAGATTTATTTAAATAAGTGGACTCTTGTGAGGAGGAGAATTATATTATATCATTTTTTAAATTTGGGATCGATAATCGATATAAGGCTCAAAATATTTAAAAGAGATCAGGTGTTGTTTGTATGACAGGCTGCTCCATCCAGTATTGCCATGAGAAACTCGGGCATCGTGTCTTAAGTCGTTCAATTTTGTAAAAATCAAAAAATAAGAAAAACAAAATTTAGATTTTTAAAAAATTATAAAAAAGTGCAAATTATTAAAAAATAAACAAATAATATATAAAATATAAATCAAATAAGATGTGATTAATTTCTTTTTCTGTGCGCAAAGAAAAGCGAATTGAATATTTAATTTTTGAGTGGTGAAGGGGGAGGGGAGGAATAATTATCAATATATTTAATGTTTCTTAATTTAAAATCAATTGGAGTCTTTCATTTCGAAATTCGAGTTCAAATTACAATTATATTTCAAATTTTCCTCAAATATACCGACGGCATTAGCGCTCCCTGTCGGTCAGCATTCTATGAGCGTTGCTGCAAATTAATGTAGGCTATTATATATAGGTAGTATTATTTTCAAGATTCTAAGATTTAAAATTTCGAAAAAAAATATCATTAACATCTTAGATAATAATCGGCCTTTTAAGATTTTGAAATTTTCCCTATTTATTTATTTTCTATTTTTAATATCTATGAATACCTGTTCATCTAATTTCAGGTCTTCAGGATCAATAATGAAGGAATAAAAGTGAATTTTACTTGGAAAGTTTTAGCTAAATAGCTGAAATTTGGAGTAAAAGTTTATAATAATGTTAGATCATTCGTATCCATCGTAAATTTATAACAGGAATAGTAAGGAATTGGATAAATCAAAGTTTCCATTAAGTGGGCCAGACGTTTCGTCAATTTATTTTGACTTCCTCAGTGGCTCATTTGATCAATCTTTGTCAAAAACAATTTTACTATAAGACAAAACATCATGAATCTTTCTTTAACATATTCACACTCAACTCACAATAATCAACAATCTTGGATACAACTTTTCTTTGACAATTAAATTTTTTTTGTTTTTATTCATAGGTAACATGTATAAAATAAGAATTAAATATCAATATGACGCGTCATCGGCCCTATAATAATTTGCCCTTTTCGTTTCAACTTTTTAGTTGAGACCGATAGCAAACAAAAATGCTCAAATTTTCAAAATTTGCAAATAGTGTACCGAATCTTAAAAAAATATTTTTTCATCAATTTTGTATTCAAATTACAATCTACCATATATATATATAAAATTAAAGTTTTGTTCTGTACATTAGTCCAAATCACGCCAAATTTTGGTTGCACACGTTTCAAGCAAAGTTATGAACGAAAACACCCTCAACAAAATTTCTGTCTGTCTGTATGTATGTCTGTCTGTCTATCTGTTTCAGTGGTTTTCGCAAAAAGTTGCTCACTATTCACGTAAAAACGGCTGAAGGGATTATTATGAAATTTCATATTTACATCAGATGACTTCTACCTTACGTTTTTAGCTATATAACGTTTTGATATTTTGACCCCAGAAGGGGGTTTGGGGGGGGGGTGCACGAATGAAAATTATCAAATAACTCCTAAACTATTAACCCTACGGCAAATTGTATAATAAACAAAGTTGTAGGGGATTTGATTTCTGACAACTTTAGTTTAAAAAAATTTCCCCAATAAACCACCCAAAAAGGGGGAGGGTGAAAAAATGTAAATTCTTGCCCTTGGAGCAAACTCAACCAAATTTTGTATACATAAACTCTGGGCCGCTAGAGAGCTAGAAATGCAAAAAATAACCACCCAAAATGGGAGGAGGCTCAAAAAATGAAAATTCTTTCTCTTGGGCCAAACTCAACCAAATTTTGTATACATAATCTGTAGGTCACTAGAAGGCTAGAAATGCAAAAACTGGGTGCGGAGGGTGGGTGCGGGGGGTGCTGGAGGGGTTTTGGGGGTGGAGTGTTAGTGGGTTAGGGTGCGGAATGGAGTGTTGGGGTGGTGGTGTGGGGGTGGGGGTTGGGCATGGTGCGGGGGGTGTCCAGGAGGTGTGCCACCTGGCTAGCAAGAGGACCGCCGAAGGCGGGCCTTGCAGCTTTTTTTTTTTTTTTTTTTTTTTTTTAGAATAAAATTATGTTATGATCTACAATCCCACTTTATCAAATAATGTCTTGAGCTGGATAACCACAACAAATATTACAATCACATAGGAGATGGAATAATTAGGAAAGCCAAGCAAGCAAGATACGGACTTCAAGTGGCATGTTTCCAATAATTTATATGACATTTTCCGAAAGATAGAAACTTTGTCCGATATTCGAAATTTTGCCTTCTCTCTCTCTCTTTTAATATTTGTTCCTGATATCGAAAGAGAAAAAAGGGAAAGGGAAGAGAAAAAGAAAGAGATGGAAATTTCATTTTTATTTTAAAATAATTTATCGCTTTTTGTTTTGTAAAGCCTACCTCTACCTTCCCCTTTTATAGATTTTCAGATTGCGATATACAATCGTACACATTTTAAGTCGTTATTTTATTGAGAAGTTACTGCCTAGGCTCTATATGTTTAAGGAACTCATATGCCAGCTATAAGGTTCAATCAATGACTATAATTACTCACTTTTAAGGAGTTAGGTGTTGGTTCTAGGTGAAAATTTTAATTGCAAAAAAAATTTAATATAATGCAATTGGATGTTGATGAAAGCAGTCCACGGTAGTTGTAAAAAAATAAGACTACTGAGACTGTTTTATTATTTTACATTTATTTGTTAAACTTAATATAATAATAATTTGTTAAACCTAATATAATAATAAAACATGAGCAAGATGCGGAGTAGGCTTCACAAAAAAAGAAATAAAACAAAATTGAGTTTTGAATTCGATATATTTCAGGGTGAGCCCATCATCAGGAGTCAAAGAAAACCTGATGATGGGCTCACCCCGAAATATATCGAATTCAAAACTCAATTTTGTTTTATTTCTTTTTTTTGTGAAACCTACTCCGCATCTTGCTCAAGTTTTATTATTATATTAAAATGTTTCACCTAGAACCAACACCTAGCTCCTTAAAAGTTATGGGATCATCAGGAGTCAAAGAAAACTGACGAAAAATACCGAATTCATTCAATTCATTTTTTTATTTCCTTTTTTGTGAAACCTACCTCGCATCTTGCTCAAGTTTTATTATTATACTATAATTACTATATATTTATCTACATTGTATATAATAAAAGAAAAGTAAAAATATTTTTTGGAAAATTATTATTTACTATGAGTTATTGACTAAGTCACTTGTTTCATGTGTAAGAAATCTGACCAAAAACAGAAATGTGAAAAAGGGGCCAAGTTCGTTTCAAACGACTTCGCCGTCAAAAAGGTCGAGATCTAAACGGGTACCAAGTTCCATAGCAGTTGCTTAAATCATAGTTATAAGGATGTACAACGTTCTTCAAATGATTTAAAAGAAAATTTGTTACGTTCTTTGATATTTAATTTATAACTTCGTAAGTTATAATAGTCAATAACTAACGTTTAACGTGATGATATTTATTACAAGCTTAAAATATAGTTTTGTTAGTTGTTCTATTAATTTTTGAAAAGTTGTATCCTTTAATTTATCTAAATAATTACAACTAAACATTTATATTAATAATTATTAAATATTTCTTAATAATTATGTTAATATTTGTTAAAAACCCGGTCGGTTTTATAAATTTCACCCCTTCATTTCGGACCCCGAAAAAAAGAAAGTTTCTGTTTTTCAATTTTCTCCTTTATTAATGTTCCAAGCTTTACTACTTTGCCTAATTTTAGAATTCTAGCATGATTGTATTTTCACTATATATCAATTAAGCCTATAATAAATTTAACCCATTCATTTTAGGTCCTAAAAGAAGGAAAGTTTCGCTTTTTCAATTTTTTCCTTTAATTGTAGCCAAAACTACCAGTATGCCAAATTTCAGCATTTTAGGATCAGCGGAAGTACTTTAGGTTTTTGATATGTCAGTCAGTGGTTAAAAATGGAACTTTTCAGAGATTAATAACTCAAGAACTATAGTAGATTTATTCACGAAATTTGGGATTCTAGATGTTCTAGTGGGCCTAATTAGGCATGCAAAATTTCAAGTGTGGTAAGTCTAATAGTTTTTGATTTATGGTGGTGTCGAAAGTAGCTCGAAATGGTTCGTGTAAATATACACATGGCCGGTGCCTCGGCCGTTTTTCCGAACTTGGCTGACACACTGCCGTGTGTCTAGATAAAAGAGTCAGGTTTTTTTCAATATATATTGAGAAAACACTCCAACTTTTATTTAATGGGGATGATCGGTTTAGGTAGCGACAAATTTCCAACACTGCAGGGATGTCCCACATTCCCCGCATGGGCCAACTGACTCCGTGCCGAATGACCAGTATGTAGCATTTTAAAAACATGTTGAATTAACATATTTACATTCGAGATCATAAATAAAAATATATTCGTTTTTTTGGCCACCATAATATCCATATATAATTGAATGTAATGGAAGGCAGCCCAGGGGTAGTGAGGAAAGAAAAATTAACACATATCAAATAAGGTGTAATTTATTGGAATCCTTCCTCCTTTCCTTTCAAGCCGACGTTTCGGAGGATTCTTCCTCCTTCTTCAGGGTTTCAAAGGGTCAATGAATGAAACAAATAAAATGTTTCCTTCTTCTCTCCACAGTAGTGTTCAAAACTTTCTTCTTTTTAGCAAAGAAACAATATTTTTTCCTCCTTTTCTAATTAGACAATAAATGGCCTTTTTTATCTAATTAAGAAAAGGAGGAAAAAATTGTTTTTCTATGCCTTTGCTAAAAAAGAAGAAAGTTTTGAACACTACTGTGGAGAGAAGAAGGAAACATTTTATTTGTTTCATTCATTGACCCTTCGAAACCCTGAAGAAGGAGGGAAGAATCCTCCGAAACGTCGGTTTGAAAGGAAAGGAGGAAGGATTCCAATAAATTACACCTTATTTGATATGTGTTAATTTTTTCTTTCCTCACTACCCCTGGGCTGCCTTCCATTACATTCAATTAAAATTTCTACCAGTCCGTCTCTCTCCAGAGAAAATTTCGTTGCAAAAAATCCATATAATAATTTTAATAAATTTAATGAATATTCTTAAAATCTCTTGTGCTAGCTGGTCTGCTTCCATTGGCAATGTGAACTTTTATAGAATGTAAAATATTTAATATAAAAAAGAAACATAAATAATAATATAAAAAACCTAATTGACAAATTATAATAATAAAAAATTCTTGTATGAAAAATGAATTCAACAATTCAAGAAAGTCACCCTCCAGTGGTTGGGGTAAATTGTTTTCATTTAAATTCTCGACCGGCTGTCAACCCACCTGGAATTTCATTTTTCTGCATTCACCCCCTTTTCACCCCACGTCTCCTTTTCTACCACTTCGCTGTGTTTGGCGTAATTTATTAAAGACGGCATCGCCCGAATGTCGAGGCTATAATTCGTTCGCGGGTTGCGCGGACAGGGTGCCAGGGGGGTATACTACCCCCTGTGGTAGGTGGAGGGCTTTAACCCAAAGACTTTGGTCGGGTGCCATCCATCTTCTCTCTCTTGCCATACAACCCCCCTACCAAACAACCCTGCTTATCATTGAGTCTTAACTGTTATCTACAGCCTTTGCCTGAAGCTAAATAGAGAATTATCTTGCCATTTATGAGATGACGGCAACCAATGTTTTGCTTGAGAAAAAAAGATCATCGCCAACATGCATTTCATTTTCTAACAAAAAATCCCTCCAAGCAAAAAAAAAAATAAACTGCAACGTTGCTAGACTTTATTCATAACACTACTCGACAAAATTTAAACAAAAATTTGTAACCGTAAACCAATGGATTCCAGTAGAGTTTTATACTCTGATTATCATACAATTTCCCGATTTTTTACAACACGTCAGAGTTTTGGAGTTATTATTGGTAAAAATGAGAAAAAAAGGCCATTTTGACCTATTTGCGAATCCCATTAGATATTAAAACAGCAATATTTGATAAAGATAAGAGTAAATAAATATTATATTTAATATTGATTTACTATGAGTTAAGGATTCTTAGTCACTTATTTATAGAAGTAGAAATAAGTGACCAAGAATTCCTAACTCATAGTAAATCAATATTAAATATAATATTTATTTACTCTTATCTTTATTAAAGATGTTTCACTTTGCACCAACACCACAATCTATTACTAATTAGCAATATTTGAAATCAAAATATTTTTTTGGCGTAATAGATCTTTGATTTTCAAATTACCACTTGTTTTTAGCTCAATTAGAACTCGAGTTATAATTAAAAAACTAAGGGCATATGTTTTTATCTGTTTATTATCCTTTATAATCACGAAGTTTTAGTTTTTGAAGTGAAACTTCTTTAGCGACATATCTGTTTGAATTTTTTTGTTACAATAAAGGGGAAATAAGCTAATAGAGGGGAAATAAGATGCAAGATTTTAAAATAATAATTGAAATTTTCTAATTTTAATAAATTTTATTTGTCATGAGCTATTAGTGGGTTTTAAAATTAAAGTTTCACTTCCCCCGTGAGCTTTTGTGGATCATGATCACATATTTTTTAGTTATAACTCGAGTTCTAATTAAGCTAAAAACAAGTGGTAATTTGAAAATCAAAGAAGAATATGTTTTCTATTACGCCAATACAATATTTTGATTTCAGATATTGCTGTTTAATATCTAATGGGACTCGAAAATAGATCAAAATGGCCTTTTTCATCGTTTTGACAGATAATATCTCAAAACTCTGACCTGTTGTACAAAATCGGAAAATTTCATGATAATCAGCGTATAAAACTACTCTACTGGAATTTATTGTTAGACTTACGGGGACAAATTTGTGCTGAGGAGTGTAATCATTTGAAATATTAATATGTTTATTCCTTTATTATTAATCAGATAAAAATAATTTGGTCTTTTTATAAAGTACTTGCTTAATGAAGATCTTCAAAATTTCTCATCCCGCGAAAGCCTTTTTTGAGATAATTTTTTTTATGGAACTCTTCGTTCTGTAGCACAGCTATATTTGATTTTAGGATGGGGGTGTCGTATTAAATATTACATGTTATGAACAAGGGGCCATTTATAAATTACGTCACACAGTAAGGGGGGAGGGTGCATTAAAGATTTGTGACAAAATGTGTCAGGGGGGCCCGTATATTAAAAATTATTATGTCACAAAAGTCATATTAAAATTTTTTAAACATTTAAAATATATTTTTTAGATTTCATGATATGAATAAAAATAAAGATTAGTTAAGTTTAATTTATAAAAAAAATGTCTACAATTATTAAATTATAGAGTATACAAGTGATAAAGTGACGTCACAATAAAGAGTGGCCTCAATGAAAATGTGACAAAATTTGACTCAGTGGTCTAAAAATCTTGAAATTCGTGTGACATAATTTATGACCGGCCCCCAATGTGCATCCTGGCTTTGTTAAAAAAACTTTATATAAGATATAAATTTGCATTTATTTAAATATAAAGATAAATAATTAAGTAATGGAGAGGGATTCAGCCAATGGGTAGCCTCTGCTGAATAAAAAACTCCGAATTATGGAAAACGTTTCGGCTTTAATTAAATAATGCCATCATCAGTTCCTAAGAGAGTATTAGCGACACAGCAGAGGCTACCCATTGGCTGAATCCCTCTCCATTACTTAATTATATACATATGCAGCCATCAAAATTGTATCAACTATATAAAGATAAATATTACATATAAAATATAAATTTAGCATTGACTCGCGGAACCCTTAAATCGTTTGAGTGGATCCCCGGGGTTCCACAGAACACAGGTTGAAGAACAATGCTGTAGAGTAAAGTACTTTAAAATATAATTTTCCTAAAAACTTTATATATCCCTTTTCGTGGTCCTAAAAGTATTTAAATAGAACCTTATCTATGCTGGGTATATCTTCTTTTGCTAGACTATTAGCCTGTTTTTCTTCACAGTGCATCAGGTCTCTGTGGATGGGATTCCCAGCTCTCAGCCCACCTCTTCGGCGGACTGATTCTAGGTCTCAGTGCTGCTGGTTTTCCATCCCTGGCTATTCGCTGGCTCTATCTACTTGGTTGCTCCATTCTTTTCGGCGCATTCGGATCCATTTATTTATGTCTTGTATATTGCACTGGTCCCTCACATATTTGTTTCTCATCCTATCCCACAATGTGACACCAGTTACATGTTTTCATTTCTGTTGTTCTCATCTGAAACGTTATGCATTCTGATGAAAATATTTCATCAAAAATATTTCATTTAAGAAGATGGTTTTTCTAGATATTTTCACTACGTTTCGAGTCTTAATTCTGGACTCGATTGCAACTGTTATTGTCAGAGCTTATAAATTATATTTTTTTATTTATTTAATTTTCTTAGCAGCTCCCAAGCGTGAGATTTGGACCGCCCACCGGGTTACTCGTGTCTAACGCCGGTTTTATAAATTTACACTTCCAGCCATTATCATTTCAACAATAATCTATGTTAATTGGATAATTTACTATTTAAATAATAGATGATTTATGTTATTTTATTTAACAGATAATAAATATTCATTTTATTTGTGATCATAAATTTAAAAAGATCTCGAAAATGATAATGCTATGAAATGCGCTGTTAGCAAATGTACATACAATTACAAATAGGAGCCAGGGAATGAGACAGGGAGGGTTTGTTTATATTTCATCAAGTTAGTTATTTGATTATTATTTTATATCGAAATTTCACAAACTAATATTGCTACATTATATGTACTCATGGAAGTCAAAGATCGAAGATAATGGAGGAATTTAAAACTAATGAGACGATTTTTAAGGCTTTAAATCATCGTTTCATAAACTTTTTAATTCTCCCCATTTTAAATGAGAAATTCTTCGCTACCCCTGATTATATAGATCATAATAAATAAATAAATTTATTTTAAACGAAATCTTGGTTAAACACGACCATTTGACTATTATTATCATTTTATAATTTATTAAAACTATATTTATAGTATTACATAATATTAAAGGCCATTTGTGCCTGTTTCTGTATGTAACTATGTTTGTTTGTATAATTTAATTCTATTACATTCTGTAAACATTTCTCTATAAAAATAACCAAATAAAATGTATTTTATAAAAGCAATTAAAATTGAATCCAAGATTTGGTACCATAATTCTGGGATCGGGGAGAGGGTTCGTGGTTGGGAAGTGGTTAGAGATAGAGGAGAGACGGTTCAGGTGGGAAGAAGTGGGGGTCCAGGGGTGGAGGTGGGGGTCCAGGGTGGGGAAGTGTGGGGTCAGAGGGCGGGGGTCTAGGGGGCGCCGCAGCTAATATTAAATGTAAATATTAATTAAATATACTGTATTTGTTTGTTTCTTATTGAAAAAAGAATCAAATCTTGCTTGAATATTTGATACTGTGCCTATGTGGGATGTAGAGTATTTTCAAAATTGATTGGTATTTTAATTTTATAATCGTTAATGCTGAGGACGTCACTTGGCATAACTTTGGAGAACCAAATGCCAAAAGTATATTTAGGGCCATTTCAGAAATTGTTGGAAATTTTTCCCAAATAAAATAAAATTCCTCACTTAACATTATATACATTAATAAACCTTAATATTAATTATAATTCATATAGTCAGAAAAATTGCATAGGTTTTTCTTCTTTTGAGTCGATGAACAATTTCATCAACGTTGAGCATCTATTGATTTTAATGGTTGTGTAGACATTGATCAGGGTGATTCGGTTAAAGCCAGGGTGGTTAAAACCACTGGTTTAAACCGGTTTAAACCGTCTTGGACTTTATCCGATTTTGACCAGTGGTTTTTGAATAACATAATTTGATTCATATTTTCCATATTTACATTCATATACTGATATTTCGGGAAAATAAAATTGTACACATAAATCGTACAAAACCAAAACCGAACTTAAAGATAACAAAACATAAATTTTGTATCAAATAGAATATAATAATAATTTAAAAAATTACACTTAGATACTTAGAAAATACTATTTATATTGTGGAATAGATAGCTTGATCGACTGGTATGAGGAATGGAGCAATAAAGATTGTCGGGATTACAGTTAGTTAAACTAACTAAAAGCCAACATTTCGAGACACTGTTTGTGCCTTCTTCAGGGCGAGTAATGATAAGTCATACATTTTTGTCGAAATGTGGGCTTTAGTAGTTTAACTAAATAAATACACTGACTGCAATCCCAACTATCTTTATTGCTCCACTATCAGACTATCACTATTAATATTACTGTTAAGAAAATTCCCTTGGGTATATTATTTATAACTACACCCGGTGAAATAAAACTGTCACATTCTTCCCTTGTCATATCGACAAAACTATTATTATTCTATATTCT
Source organism: Forficula auricularia (assembly GCA_024734495.1). NCBI lineage: Eukaryota > Metazoa > Arthropoda > Insecta > Dermaptera > Forficulidae > Forficula > Forficula auricularia. The sequence continues at coordinate 193,997 of JALMQS010000811.1, forward strand.
ATGACTGAATAAAAGTATATAAAATTGAAAGGAACATATAAAATATATAAATATATATTAAAATACTAAAAAAAAATTGTGTTTAAAATCGATTTTGGACGGTTTAAGCCTGGTTTGCCCTGGTAAAAAAGTGGTGTTTTTAACAGCTGACATTGATGTGTTTAATGGCATATTTTTGATTTCTTCTTTGACTGTATTATAAAATATATAATTTTATATTGCATTGTGTTATAGAGTGTAATTCTAAACCAACAAATGGTTTTCAAAATCAATCGTGGCCTATAGCTCGGCGAGTAAGCCAATGGACGGTCCTAAATTCGAATCGGTTTTAATTCTCTATCTCCTTATGCAAACATGAATTGTCTCCCTCTGTCTGCATCGACGATAATTTTGATTATCTCATTTGTCCCTCTTTATTGTGTCAAGTAATTCAGAGGATTTGCCTGTCCGAAAATGAATGAATGAATGAATGGATCAAGATCCAGTCAGCTGGCTTTCTATTCCGGGACGGCTTGGTTCTCTGTCCCGCATAAACATCCACTTAGGCGAGGCGATTTACGAGCCTCGCCTTTGCTCTAGTGGACATGCATGGCTTAACCGAACCCACCATACCACCCACGCAGTAACGCCTGTTTACAAAGCGACAGAGTCATCGCGGCTGTTGAATGCACTCCCGGCCACTTGACTACCAACCACATATACACGAATAAAGCTGCTTGTTTATCTCTTTATCAAACATACAACCCACCCTCGAGTCGACAACACCCCCGAGCACTCGTCCTCTAGCTTCCCATGGGGATGGCCCTATCCCTCATATTGGATCTTACCATTTTTTTAAAGCAATTTCTCTTTGCATACAAACTAAATATTTATGTAATTTATTTTCACTTGTTTGTAATTCAAATTGTATCTAATTTATAAATAAATTTGTTGATTATAATATAATCCCTTTTATCCCCCCACCCCCTCCAAGATATCCCTAAGCAATCCACTGTGTCTCAGTGTTTGCCCCATCATCTGACCTCTTTCTTCCTCAGACTCTTCCACAAAGTTAATCATTCTCCTATTCTTTCAAGAACTTCTTCATTTGTAATTCTATCCATCCATTTGATATTCATCATTCTTCTTTAGCATCACATTTCGAAACCCTTCAATAATATAATAGATCAGAGATTTCCAACCTTTTTCTTATATCTTAATAAACTCCTTCTGCTCTTATACATATATAAGAATGTCATTCTCCCCTTTCCAGAATTTTCTAGCTCAAAAATTTTATTTTAAATAATATGCCACTGGAGAAGCGGAGAGAAAGAGATTGGAGGGTTTCGAAATGTGGTGCTACAGAAGAATGATGAATATCAAATGGATGGATAGAATTACAAATGAAGAAGTTCTTGAAAGAATCGGAGAATGATTAACTTTGTGGAAAAGTCTGAGGAAGAAAGAGGTCAGATGATGGGACACACACTGAGACATGGGGGATTGCTTAGGAATATCTTGGAGGGGGAAGTGGGAAAGAAAAGGGGAAAATCCAGATTATAATATTTTGCCAAATAATTGGGGATATGGGATGTGAGTCATTTAGAAAGGTCACAGAGCTGGCATGGGACAGAGCCGAGTGGTGTTGGTCAAACCAGTCTTAGGACTGTATACTCAATGATGATGATGAATAATATGCTTTTAATATTGAAAATAGAAGGTATCATACTATATTTTAATTAAGAGATAAACATAAGTAATAATATTATTTACTTAATGAGAAAGTTGAGGTTGATTTGTTTGCCAATTCTTTAATATGTTCTTTAAAACTTTTGAAATTTGTACGCAGATTAATTTTTCCGTGAAATACTAAATTCTCCCCTTAGGGGGAAATCGCACGACAGTTAAGAACACCTGTTATAGATAAATTTGACGAAATATTTTCAATAGATTTCAGTTAGAAATGCTAGATGAAATTATCAAAAATTTTCACAATATATTGAAAATTTCATGGGTTTGACTTCTTTTTTTTTTTATCTTTATTTTACTATTCTGAATAACATTAATATGAAATCAACATATTAAACATTTTAAATTCATCGACATCAAGCACTTATTATCTTGAAGAACACAAGACTTTATCAAAATTTTACAAAAATAATATTATAATTATTATTATATTCAAAATTTAAAAAAATTGAATTTTTCACGTTAAGTTTGTTTTATTGTTTAAATCTAGTATTGAATTCCTTTTGTCTATACTTTCAATATTTTTAAAGAAGACAGAGTTCGCAGCCACTTTTTTGGCCTTACCAAATTAATTAATTAATTTCAATACGACTCTGATAGACAAGCTTTGAAATTGGCAATATCAAACAATGCCTGTATGAATTTTTGTAATAGAACTTTGAATCAAAATGATTCTGTTTGCTATAAAATGGAAGACAAATATATTTATGAAACTCTCAGCACCTGAATCCCACTGAACTTTGCTGCTTTTCTTTAATTAAAAAGTTTTGTAACAACTAATATTATAAAATAAAATATAGAATTTAGTTATAAAATGCCATGATTGAAGTTTTCAACTGCAAAAGATAATACTGATGCCCCCAAATTAAAATTTTAAAATTTTGCCCTTGAAGATGCAACTGGCAACACAGAGCGTTCTATTTGAATGCATATCTAACCACTCACAAGGGGTTCGCTGATCTTAATCAAAATAAGTTTCTTAGGACGATATTTTTTTCATTTTTATCGGAAATTCCTTTATATTTTTGAAAATTATTGTGCAACTAAACTTTTCTTTTTACCAACGTGAGAGTTTATGTAAATTGGTTGTATCTTGCTATATAACATTTGAAATTCACTCTTTTACGTCTTTGAATTACACTATAATAAATTAATCTTCATATATTAAATTCCGAGGGGTGAACCGCTATTGGAACTAGGTGTACACGTCTTTGGAATTATGTGAAATTATTTTGGAATTCATTAGATAAATCCCATTCATCTATTGTCTTTTACTTGGAAATGAAAGTGGAACTGGAAGTAGGTGTACACGATATTACTTCGCGGTTCACCTCCCGTTAGATTCTATAAAGAAAAAAAATATGTGTGCGTCTCGGGACGCGCGACAGAAGTGATAACTTAAACTAATCTAAGTTGAACTATTTAATATTGAAATTGTTTAACTTGAGGAATGCTTAAGTTAATACTTGAATTTAATGTATATCAATATGACAATGAAAGGAAAGGTTATTTATTCATAAAATCTTTTATCTATAAAATATATTCAATAAATTCTATTTATAAAATACATATAATATATTCTATTATTTCCACACTTATAATAAAGTCTAATTCAAAAATATTCATTTTAGTAAAAGTAAAAAGCAAAGATTTTTAAAATAGTTCTATGGTCTAGTGGTAAAGTGTCTCGCCTCTCATGCAAGAGGTCTCAGGTTCTAATCTGACATCCGGAAAGTCTTTTTTTTTAAAGAAAATTCTATGAGTGTTCCTGAAAATTAATACCGCTGTGAGAGAAGGGGAAGCCAGACAGACTGGCGCCGTTACGTAACGAAACGGTTTACCCTCCTAAAAGAAGTTATCACTTCAATACATGTTAGATTTTCTGGGTGAATCACGAATTTTCTTTAAAAATATTTCTTGGTCGGAAAACTCAAAAAGTGCTCAAAGAGCTCGCCAAGCTTAGGTTGTCTGTACCATGTAGTGATACTTCAAATAAGGAGAAACTCTTTGTTTCTCATTAAGAATCAACAACTCTGCTACTCTCGGCAAAATAAAAACTTTTCAATACTTCAAATACACTGGGTATCAGAGAAAGAAATTCAGGACTTCTTAATATACAATATACATACTAATAAAATGAGAGCGAAGTTTTCGTTTAAAATAATTCACCAGAAATAAAATTTACTCTTGTTGAGGTTTTTCATCATTTTGTCAAAAATAACTAGGATTTTATTTTGACTTTATATTAAGAACAATATAATCTTTGTATTCTATAAAATGTATGCTTCATATATGGTATACCTATGTGAGAAAAATTATCTTGCTTTAAAAGCTTTATAAATCTAAGATTCTGAATTCGATTCCCTGGTGCGCTATTTGCTTCCATCTTAACTAATTTTTAGGAAAAATATCTTTAAATATGGTATAATATTTCAAAAGAAAATTACATAAATTTTATTAAATTTTCGTATTAATTTGATTGATTGATGAGTTTATTTGATTTCAAATTTGAATTTAATAATAGACCATTATTGAAAATTTAAATGTTTTATTATTAACTAGCTTTAACGTTATCCGATGATTATTTAATAACATATTTTTTATAATTATCTAATTCTTTTTTCTTATATAAATTGCTAAGAAATAGTCAGGACATTTTTTTAATAACGCGGAATATAAATAAAATATATACAAAGATAAGTTATCACTTTTCCTTATTTGCCATGAAAATTTCAAAGGGTATTAATAAAAACAGCCTGGCGAATAAATCTCTGGGACAATTAATTTTTAATTATAATTTATTATAATATCTCGAAAATTCTAAAAAATTTTACTAAAATTATTAAAATAATATTTAAAATAAAATTTTCAGATCGGATTAATTTTTCAGGTGCAATTATTTTTTTAAATATTTTTCAGACGTTCAACGTCTAGAGGGCGTCTGGGCTCTTTGGCCATTTATCTCTTAGCTAGTAGCGATCGAGGTACGGCACCATTCACATCTAACTCCACGTTATTCAATACGGTGAGCTCAAATTTTTCTCTAAAATTTATAATTTTTTCATTTTAACTTAAAATGAATATATATCTATTATTAGTTGTTCAATTGAGACAAAATTTTTGAATAAATAAGTATTAGGAGAAAAATTAAAGAAAAAAAAACGAAGCCATGACTCCACGCTTTGAACTTGAATTTATCATGAATATATTTTTAAATCAACTTTAAACTAAGGAATAGATATTAATATTTATTGAATTGTGATAAAAATTTTGCAAAAAAGTGTTGGCAGGAAAAATTATGAAAAAATCTTAACCAACAAATTGAATTCTTCATTAATAAATTTTCTATCTTTTGGAGATTAATAACTTTTTATTGAATATATAATATGTCGAAAGTAATATTGTATTTCGATTTTTCAGTATTTCAAATATAATTCATCAGATGAGAGAAATCGTTTTGATAATGGACTCCATGGTCTCCATTATTAGCTCTGCTATTTCGACTGCTTTGCGATTCGGCAGACAGTCCTCATGCATTGTGAGTTCAGATTTTATTTAATCTAATATTTATTAATTATACTTTTCCAATTAACACTTTTAATTATTATATTTTATATTCATACAATATACATATACCCATATAGTATGTAATATGTATAGAGAATTCGCTAAAGTTGTCCTTTTTTTTTAATAAATTTATTTGATTTATTTTATATAATTAACATTATTGTTAGAGTCGGTTATTCTAAAAACGCCCAAACGGAGAAATGTTGAATTCTATTGTAATTGAATATCGTTCTGTAGATCTTCCCTCTCTCTCTCACTCACTTTTATTATTATATTAAAATAATTAGCATGAATTAATTTTATAAACAAGACTCAACTTGTTTAGACACGGACGAAATTAGCTATAAAATAGAATCTAATTCCTCGTTTCATCTAAAAATGAATCTATTGACCTTTGAGACATGGAGAAAACACAAAGTTAAGCTTAATGTGAGACGTATCTGTGGGTGATTCATGGATGGGTGTCATTTGGCATTTTTAATCACATTTACCTATCTTAGTAGAATCTCTTAAAGGCTATACCGGGATGGTTGATATCTGGATGGGTGGTCGTTGTGTATGATATTAGTTAATGCAATTACTTACATTTTAGTAGTTAAACAACGTGAGATGGTTAATTTTTTGGACAAGTGGTCATCTAAATCGCATGGAGATAAATATCTATAATTTCTGTCAAAAATAATAATTCACTTTTCATGTTTGATATTTAAAATTTGCTTGGTCGATTCATGGATGGGTCATTATAAATATATAGTATAGGACGCTTCTCAACATATATATCTTACAAGTTGAGCAATTTGTAGCATGGTTGATTCGTGGATAGGTATCGTGTGGGATGCATATCACTCATATATCTAGTCAGCAAAGTAACATAAGATCGGTTGATTCCTGGATGGGTGATCGTATTTATTAACGAACCTAATTAAATAAATTTCGGTATTTAAGTAATATGAGATTAGTTGATTTTTTGCATATAGGACAATTTTAGATCTTTGTAGCTAAGAAACATAAGACATTAATTTTTTGAATAGCTAGTCATCTTTTCAGTAGTAGAGCAATATCTATAACTAGCTGTTACGCCCCCTGGACCCCTACCCCCGCACCCCAACCACGTTTCATCTCCGCACCCATCCTGCACCCCACTATGTACTCTTATCACCCATTCAACGCCCACACCAACCCCGAGCCCCCTGCACCCCACCCCAGCATTCCACCCACGCACCAAACCCCGCACCACACCCCCGCAGTCAGTTTTTTCATTTCTAGCTTTCTAGTGGCTATGTATAGAAAATTTGGTTGAGTTTGGTCCAAGGGCAAGAAAGATACGAAGCGTTTTGTGTTTAATACCAAAAATAAAAAATCCCTAATTTTTCAGTTCAGGGGTCAAATTTCAAAAAAATAAATAAACCTTTCCGAAATTTTTCATTAATAAACAAAAAAATAAAAAATATTTCCTAGATTTAGCATTAATAAACCTATGTACCAAATTTGAATGCTAAAACTTGAAAACTCGAGGAGATAGAGGACTTTAAAAATTTCAAAAATTTACCCCAAAATGACTATATCTCCCTTTCGGGGACAAATAGAGCAAAATATTCAAATATGTTTTCTTGTATTTCAATTCTTCTAAATATCTTTCTAATATCGATATCTTTTCTGGTTTAAGAGATCCTGAAAAACACTGAAAACACATTTTGGAGCCCTTTCCACCCTTTTAGGGTTCGAATTTCAATAAATCTCTTCTTAGCACACCCATAAATCGTTGAAAGAATATACACTCCAAATTTCATATTTTTAGGTCAATCTGTTTAGGCTGTGCGCTGATAGATGGAACATCACCTTTTTCTATATATATTAAGATTTCTTTTAAAAATAAAAATCCTCATTTCATGCTTAATATTATAGTACCTGGAGGCACCGAGCGATGCTGGGTAGCTTCTTCCTTCAGTTAAAAGCTTTATTTTAATATTATTTTTAATTTAAAATTCTGATAAAAAGGTCGATTTTTATTTGAGAGCCGCTTTCAAATTAAAAAAATACAAAAATATATAATAGTCGCCCAATGTAGGGGCCGGTAGCCCCCCCCCCCACATCCACCCCGATCGACCCACCCCCGAAACCTCTCCCTACCCCCGGATTCCCCACCACTGCGCCCCACCTTCTGCACTTGTTTTGATTCAACCATATGATTTATTTTTATTCATCCAATTAATAAATAAAACCTATCAAAATGTGTTGTTTTTCAGAAAATTGAGACCTGCTTATGCGAAATATATTTTTAAATAAATTCTTGATTATTTTTTATTCTATTAAATAAATAAAGTTATTTATAAAAACAATTATAAAACGTTTATTAATATTTCTAACGTTTAGGGAGAACAAAATATGTTAAGATCCACAATCACAATACTACTTCAAGGCCTTTTAGAACAATGAAACAAACAACCCATTGTCTGCCTGGGTATAAAAGGAAAAGGGAAACCTTTTTTAAAACCCTAAGAATGGGATTTGTCTACCTGAGAATAATTAATTTGATTACGAAAAAACCCATCAAAAACAATTTTGTCGAAGATGAGATCGTGACAGATGGAACCCCAAAAACCCCCTAACCCATGAATTTCATCAAAATCGGTAGAGTCGTTTTCAATATATAAACAAATATATATATAAACAAACAAATATATATACAAATAAATAAATATACAATTTTTGCTCGTTTAATAAGAGTAGATTTAGTAAATGAATGGTCGATTCATGGATGGTTGATCTTATATAGGGACCCTTAGCGTTTTTACCAAAACATACAACTTGTTTAGACAAAGTTTATTAAGTCGGATAAAATATAAGCATTCCAAAAATATTGGGGGCAATTTAGAATAAATAGGCTGTATATCTTCAAGGGGCAGTCTTTCTTGCTTTCATCTTCATTCTAAAATAAATATATCAAATATTTTCTTTTTATTTATCGAAATAAAAAAAAATCTATTGTTTGTTATTTGTAAATACATAATTTTTTTTTAACCTGCTGACATCTAACATCTATATTTTTAAAACATTTCCATTTTGTACATAAATCTTCTCTCTCGTGCCATTTTAGTATAACTCCTCTTCCGCTCATCCCTCCGGCGTACTTTTCTATTATTTCTTTTCAATAAATCATATCTGGTCTGATTTCTATATATGCCCCAATACACAAAATATATTCCAAAATGGACATCCATATCATTCAATCCACTCTATTTAAACATTAGGCTGTCGTCTTTGTAAATCGATCTGAAATTAATAAACATTATGACATTTTCAATTCCCAAAGAATATTTGTTTGACAAAATTAGAAAACATAAATGGATGAACCGATTCGAAGGTTTTTGGATGGTGGAGGCAACGGGTGTCATCTGCCACCGGGTATATCATCAACTCCATTTATTAAACTCGTTTCACAAAAGTGCTAAAATAGATGAAATCAATATGCATCTGTCAATAGCCGTATGATTGATCGTTGGCAAAGCAAGTGTGTTGTTTTTCCCTATAGAGTTTGCATTTTCAGAGCAATCAGTCCCATCCAGTGTGTTTTAAACTTCCATCGAAACTGAACCGCATATATACAGAGAGAACCCGATACAGATTGATAGCCGCCCCACGCTTACCAAAAACATTACTTCAATAATTTATTGTTCTGTTTTCTCTTATAAAATTTATAACCAGTATGTATACCAGGGAAAAAATATACTCTTTCGATATTTTCTAAAATTGAATGAGATCTATTCAATTAATCTTTAACCCAAATAATATATTTATGCCCTTTGCTGAGAACATTTGTTATTTTGAAATTATCATCCCACCCATCTCTCTTGTTATTATATAATTATTCCTCGTCGATCTATTGAAAATATTATTTTTCATAATTCAATTTGAAACGTTCTTTCTCTCATTGATTCTGTTCTTTTGTTTTTAAAATAAGTTTGTTTTCTTAGGATTGGATGAAGGCTGTCCGGAAATAAACAAGAGACTATTTCCAACAAATAATATTTATTGGAAATATTTTTACCTTATAATATTGTTTCGAAACCGACGTTTCTGAGTATCTTACTGAACCGCGAGGAAGGAGGGAAGAACTTTGGTTCAGAAACAATATTATAAGGGAGAAATATTTCCAATAAATATTATTTGTTGTAAATAGCCTTTTGTTTATTTCCAGACTGCCTTCATCCAATCCTGAGATGTTAATATATCAGTCCGTCTCCAAAAAACAACTTCTAAATTTGTTTCGAAACCGATGCTTCTGACGATCTTCCTGGACCCTGAGGAAGGAGTGAAGAACTTCGGTTTCGAAACAATATTATAAGGGAAAATATTTCCAATAAATATTATTTGTTGTAAATATTTTCTTGTTTATTTCCGGTCTGTCTTCAATCCAATCCTGAGATATTAATATATCAGTCCGTCTCCAAAAAAACAACTTTGAAGTTTGTTTCGAAACTGACGTTTCTGAGGATCTTCCTGGACCCTGAGGAAGGAGTGAAGAACTTCGGTTTCGAAACAATATTATAAGGGAAAATATTTCCAATAAATATTATTTGTTGTAAATATTTTCTTGTTTATTTCCGGACTGCCTTCAATCCAATCCTGAGATGTTAATATATCAGTCCGTCTTCAAAAAAACAACTTCTAGATTTGTTTCGAACCGACGTTTCTGAGTATCTTCCTGGACCCTGAGGAAGGAGTGAAAAACTTCGGTTTCGAAACAACATTATAAGGGAAAATATTTCCAATAAATATTATTTGTTGTAAATATTTTCTTGTTTATTTCCGGACTGTCTTCAATCCAATCCTGAGATATTAATATATCAATCCGTCTCCAAAAAACAACTTTGAAGTTTGTTTCGAAACTGACGTTTCTGAGGATCTTCCTGGACCCTGAGGAAGGAGGGAAGAACTTCGGTTTCGAAACAATATTATAAGGGAAAAATTTTCCAATAAACATCATTTGTTCTAAACATTCTCTTGTTTATTTCCGGACTGCCTTCAATTCAATCCTGAGATATTAATATAACAGTCTGTCTCCAAAAAAAAAAACACTTCTAAGTTTGTTTTTATTACACAACAAATAGAAATGAATGTTTCTGTTGAATGTTTCTATGAAGTAATAGAAATATTGTTTTCATAAAATAATCCAATTATTACACATCTTTGTGTTTCAAAGTACCCTTAGAATAAAAAAGTATTTTTCAAAAATGTTATCCTTGAGCAATTGTGTCTGAGTGTGAGTACGTATCCACATTTCTGCTGAACTAAAAATTTTGAAATCTTGAATCTAAAGATTATGGCATATTGTAATATAAGAAAATGTAGACGATTTTAAAATCTTTATTTTTATTTACATATCTATAGTATATCTATATAATAGAAGATAGAGATCTTGCGAAAATATTCTAATTAACTCACAATATTGAAGGTAAACCCAAGTATATGAAAATATTATTACAATACAATTATGAGTTAAAAGACTGTTAAAATCTTAACTTAAGTCCTTCCCAAACTCGTTGAAATTTTAGCAACCGCTTCTGCTGAGTTTTATTAACTCAATAAGAAGGGATTTTTGAAATTCAGCAGCTAAAGAGCTTGAAGGTGATTGGAATTCTAGGCTTTATTTATATATTTGTATGTTTACTATAACCTTAGTCCGATCTTGACCAAATTTTATTCTGTTACTCTTTAAGTCTCTGTAGGGATATTGGTACAAAAACTAAGTAGCCAAAATGGAAGAAACAAAATAAAGAGCAAGCATTAAATTAAAATTTCAGATTTATTTTATGAAATTTGGTAAATTAAATTTTTTAAGAGTTACACAACTATTTGTGGAATTGCAAGGAGGGTGTAGAAATATACGATCCTAAATTTTTGATGAAAATTCCTTAATCCTTACCTCATGAATGTGCTACCATGTCAAAGGCCCGCTCGGTTGAGTAATAGGATATTTTTAATTTTTTCAAAATTTCTCAAAAAATTCTCTAATTGACCTACCTGTCTATTTAGATTAATTTTGTTAAGAGAGAATGGTGTAGGTTCTTGGTGAAACTTATTAAATAAAGTAAAAAAAATATTTGAAATTTTTTTAGAAACTTTTTCAAATTTAAAATATTATTTTAAAGTTTCTAAAAAACAAAAATTTTCAAAAACTTTCTTTACTTTATTTAGATTAAGCCAATTAATTTTGATTGAAAAGATTTTGTTTTACTGAGAGTAGCAGAGTTGATGATTCATAAAAAGAAATCAATGTGGTTGTCCTCTGTTTGATGAAAATAAATATATTTATACTATATATAATTTATTATTTATTATTATTTATTTATATAAATTTAAATTTGAGACAGTTTGTCTTGAATGAAATAATAATTCGTTTGTTGATTGACTTGCTTAATATTATGACAAAACGAATTTATCTAAATCCAATTGGGCATTTAAACCCATGAGTAGTAATAACAGATAAAATTAAAAAGACTGATGTCAAAGGCTCAAACCTTCAAAACTACCCTGTTAAAAATTTCTTATTAAATTTTACTATAAAAAATGGGAAGCCCGTCCTCAAAACTTTTTAGTAATATTTCACCAGAATGGTAATCTTACAACAAATTTTTTTATTAATACGTATAATACTAGTATAATTAATACAAGAAAAAAGTAAAGTTACAATTTATTTTTGTATTGTTGCAATGAGTTAATGTGATTTTACTAATATAATATTTTATTTTTTTCACTATACGCAATCATGTAAATTTTCTATCTAATTGTATTGTAAACATATAATACCTAGTAAATTTACAATTTTTTAATAGTGTAGTGTCAAACAAACTAATTGTATATATAACATACATTAGGGTGCTCCTTATTTTGAATATTTTCGAATCTTGAAGGATATACATTTCTATGCAGTGATTTTCTTTGGATAATTAACTAATGGAATTAGAATGGCAGCGTTAAATGGGACCTATAATCATTTTGCTTATACAAATTAATCCCAGTCATTCTCAAGCACTGATTCGAAAGATCTTGTCACTTCTTCAAAGTCTGCACACTCTCTACCCCATTTCATGCATCAATCTTAGGGCTTTTAACTCGACGAATCCAAACTTTGACAAATTCCAAAGTTAACCTCTTTTCCATACCCCTTTTTTTGTCTCCGACATCGTCTCAACGAATATTTCTCTTTCAACTCACTCATCCTATAATAAAAAAACAAAAAAACACGTTTGTTTTAGAAGCAAAAGAACAGAATCATTGAGAGAAAGAAGTTTCAATATTGAATTATGGGAAATAATATTTTCAATAGGTCGGATATAATTATATAATAACAAAAGATGGGTGAAATGATAATTTCAAAAAACAAATGTGCTTGGCAAAATATACATATTTATATATTATTTAATACCCCCAACAAGGCTCGAATTTCCAAATTTGGACATCATCATCAATTTTTTGGTCTTATTTTTATTGTTTGAAAATAAATAATATCTCGAAAAAATCAGGCCAAGTTTGAACATTGGCTTGGCCGTACACGCTATAAGCTATTTACACGAACCATTTCGAGCCAATTTCGAACCCCCTGTAGCTTGGAACCCAAATGAGATAGAGAGCTGAAATTATACACATGCAACATAATTATGTAATCCAGTGTTTCTCAAACTTTTTCGAATGTGGAACTCTTTTTCTGTTTGGTGGGTAAGCGTGGAACCCGACAATCTTATGATTCGAGTTAAAACGTTGTTATGGGAATGGGATTCCCACAATTAATCCAAAACTGCACCTTACTTTTGAACGCTAGAATTTTTTTTCGGAACCCTTAGTGAGTTTTTATGGAACCCCAGGGTTCCGCGGAACACACTTTGAGAAACACTGATGTAATCCATCTTGAGGAGAGTACCAAATTTCAATAATATTGCTGAAATGGATTCTGAGATATGGACCTGAGAAGATAGCTAATTTTGGCACTCACTCACTGACAGGTCATCAAAACCTCTAGGGTACTTCCAATTCCCTTCAAAATGGGGGGGGGGGGGCGAGGTCAAAATTAAAAATTCTAGCCCGTTGGACCAAACTCAACCAAATTTTATTTCCAAGTAGAAGACAATAAATTATCTAATGAATTCCAAAGTAATTCCAAATAATTCCAAAGAAGGTGCACACCTAATTCCAATCGCGGTTTACCCCTCTGGCTTCCTCATATCTTACAAAAACCAGAGCAATCTCAACCAAAACATTCTGTGAAAAAACAGGCCAAGTTCGAAAAAGTATTGAAATCTAGTGTGCAGCCAAGTTAAATTCGCCAAGAATAACTAAGTTGAGAAAATAGTTCTTTTATTCTTGGCGAATTTAACTTGGCTGCACACTAGATTTCAATACTTTTTCGAACTTGGCCTGTTTTTTCACAGAATGTTTTTGTTGAGTTAATTTTTACTTCATTTATTAAGATTTGTAAATTGTTGTAGACTATTTTTAAATGACGTCATTGTAGCTGTTTGTGAGACATTTCGTATAAACTAATTTTGTTACGCAATGAGATATTCTAAAAAAATAATTTTAGAAATCCATTTTATCATTTTTTTTTTTTTATATTTTAGTGAAAAGCTCTAGATTTTATAATTGTTGGTTCAAAGGTCTAGCCAGAATATAACGCTTCTAAAAGAGTACCTACTTACTTTTAAATATTTTGAAAGTTTTTTACATAATACCAAAATGATTTCGGAATATTAGTTACAAAATGATCAATTTGTTGTAAAGGGGAAATTTATGGCTTCACGAAAATAAAATAAAATTAATAAAGTTTTAACAAACTCATTATAATTTGGACATTATGTATATATCTACAGGAGTTACCAGCTTGTCCTACACTGTTTATATCGCCTGAAGTTGAACATATATGGTAGTCCGAATTATATTGAGTTTGTTAAAACTTTATTATTATTATTATTATTATTTGGGGGTTTAAAGGCACATCGACTGCTAAGGTCATTAGCGCCTAGGATTTCTATTATATTCTCTATTTTTTTTTTTTTTTTTTTTTTTTGGACTTCCATATATCTAACGATACATAAATGTATAAAAATCCAACGAGAGATAGACTATATAAGAAATAACAATACAATAATGAAGCTGTAAAGGGGCTTCTGATAGATATGTGAAATAAACTATATCGAAAAACAGAAAACTAAAATAAATGTATAAAAAATTCAACAAGAGATAAACTATATAAGAAATAACAATACGACAGTGAAGCTGTAAAGAGGCTTCTATAACAAATATATAATAAATAGAATAGTCAACAAAATAGATAATATCACAGATAGTAAGACTGCCCATAGTTAGGCCATGACTAGAAAGAATAAAATACAAGCTAAATCAAATTAAGGAGTTGGATTCGATTTAAAAAGCCGAACAAATTCTCAAAATTTTCTTGACTTCCTAGTAGATTTAGGATAGTCTTGTTTTTTATTTTAAATTCTGTCCTAGCTAGACTATATACGGGACAATCAATTAGGATGTGGTCCACTGTGACTCTAGAACTGCAAGTAGCACACCATGGGGGATCCTCTCTCCGAATCAAATATCCATGAGAGAAGAAGCAATGCCCTATTCGGAGGCGTGTTATGATAGTCTGCATCCTTCTAGGCATATTAGCATATAGTGGAAGGGGACTAATTTTAGGTTTGACTCTTTTGAGATGAGTATTTTCCCTCTCCCATTCTTTGGTCCAGGTGTTCTTGATTAGGTTTTTGAAAAACCTTGAGGAGTCCTCCAGAAAGGTTTGGGAAAAGTCAACAGACGACTTGTTGGCTCCCATTCTAGCTAAAAGGTCTGAAGCCTCATTTCCTACGATACCCTTATGTCCTGGCACCCACATTAAAAGAATTTCCCATTCGTCCCCCGGCGGTTCCCCATACAGGGATTGAATTCTCTGGACCAAAGGATGGGGAGGATTAAACCCCTGCAAGGCAAGGAGGGCGCTTAGAGAGTCACTAATGATTATACTTTTATTTAACCCATGGCGTTTAATGAAGGAGAGCGCTAACTCGATAGCTTTTAATTCCCCAGTGAAAATGCTGGAGATGGCGGGCAGCTTGAATTTCCTTTCTATGCTATCGAGTTTAAAAGCGCAACCTACTTTATTGTCTGATTTCGACCCATCAGTAAAAATAAGCGAAAAATTAGGGTATTTCTTGATGACATCTTGAAAAACCGTTTGGAAGATGTCGCTGCTTGTATTTTGTTTGTTAAATTTATGCAGGTCCCATATGACTGCAGGCTTTTTTATAAGCCAAGGGGGTTTGGGGGCATTAATAAAAGCGACCTGGTGTTTACAAGTGTCATCAAAGGTATCAATATAATGTTTCATTCTTACAGCTAGTGGTTTGGTAGATCTAGGTTTTGAGAATTTGTTCGGGTTTGTGACAGCAAATAAAATTTTGTATGACGGGTGATTTGGCAGTGAATAGATTTTTAATAAGTAATTTAAAGATAAAGTGTCCCTTCGTATTCTTAATGGGGGTTCACCCGCTTCGGCTAGCAAACTAACTATAGGGCTAGTCCTAAAGGCTCCTAATGCGATCCGAATACCCATGTTATGAATCGAGTCAAGCTTTTTTAAGACATTGTCACGAGCCGATGCGTAAACTGGAGAAGCATAGTCAATTTTGCTCCTTATTATAGCCCTGTGAACTCTCAGGAGTGCGGTGGAATCCGCCCCCCAATGAGAACCAGCAAGGACTTTCAAGAGACTCATAGATTTAAGGCACTTTATTATAAGATAATCAACATGCGTTCTCCAGTTCATCTTTTTGTCAAATATTAGGCCTAAAAATTTTACTTGATCATAGTAGGTAAGCGAATTCCCGTCGAGTGTCAAAACAGGATCATCATGAAGGGAACGAAGTCTACAGAAATGCAGACAGGAAGACTTTATTTTTGAAATTTTGAAGCCGTGTTCAAATGCCCAATTGTCAATATCATTTATTGCCGTTTGCAGTTTAATTTTTACGTTATTTATATTATTAGATTTATAATAAATACATAAATCGTCAACAAAAAGAGACTTTTGGATTGGGTATTTGATTTTGGCCAAAATGTCATCAATAGCTATAGCGAATAAAGTGGTGCTTAAGACACTTCCCTGAGGCAAACCATTTTCTTGGGTATTTACTCGAGATAGGGTATTTCCTACCCGAACCTGAAAAAGACGGTCTGAGAGGAAATTACGAATAAATAGTGCAAGATGGCCCTTAATTTTCCAATTATTAAGTTTTTGGAGAATCTGGTGACGCCACGTTGTGTCATAAGCATGTTCAAGGTCGAAAAAAACGGCAACTGTGTGCTGTTTGTTTGCAAAACCCTTTAATACATAATCCTCAAGACGTACCAGGTGGTCGAGGCAGGAACGATTTTGGCGAAAGCCACACTGATACTTAGAAATAAGGCGTTTATTCTCTAGCAGCCACCATAAACGCTTATTCACCATTCGTTCGATTAATTTACATAAGACGCTCGTCATGCAAATGGGCCGATAATTCGTAACGTCTTTATAATCTTTATTCGCCTTGAGGATAGGGATCAGGATTGATTTTCTCCATTGACTAGGGAACAAATCATTTTTCCAAATTTCATTTAAGATATTTAAAAGAATCAATTTTGAATTCGGATGCAAATGTTTCAACATTAAATTATGAACACCATCCGGCCCTGGAGAGGTATTTTTGGAGGAGTTTAATGCTGATTCGAATTCCCATAAGCCAAAAGGCTTATTATAAATTTCGGAATTGTCCGAATTGAAATTAAAAGTAATTTGTTCCGATGCATTTTTAATGTTAAGAAAACGAGGATTAAAATTTTGTGAGGATGAAATGTTGGAAAAATGTCGAGCAAATATATTCGATAATTCATATGGGTTAGACACGGGGTTGTTATTAAAATGAAGAGGTCTAACCGAGAAATTCTGGGACCCTTTTATTTTGTTTATCTTACCCCAAACCTCCTTACTGGGAGTAGAATACGAAATGGTCGAAATATATTCTTCCCATGAACGCTTTTTTGCTTGTTTTATCAAATATTTTGCCCGAGCCCTATGTTTTTTAAAATTTATCAAGTTTTGTGTATTAGGAGAAGCATTGAAAAGCCTAAGAGACTTTTTCCTGTCCCTAATTGCATTTTGAATTTCTTTTGACCACCAAGGGACTGAACGGCGTTTAGGGTTAGTTTTCGACCTTGGAATAGATATTTCGGCTGCTTTAATTATTTTTTGGAACGAAGTGAACTTATGGGACGCCTCGGGGTGGTACCCTAGTCTGTGAAAAGTGTCCGTAACGTTAAATAAAAACAAGCGAGCCAATGCTCATGCGCGCGCATCCACTCAGCCACTCTGGGGGCGGGGCCTCTGGCTTGCGCTCTGGTCGGGAATCGATGCTGTTCGATGTTGAATCTTTCGATTCAACAGGTATTATTTCATTACCCTCCTCTACCTCTCTGCTTCTATTTATCGAAATAATCCTCTTTAAAAATTTTATTAATTTAATAGACAGAATAATAGAATTCAATAAAATGGCATCGAATTCAGAGACAGAACATTCAGAACATTTCGTTATTCAGCAACAAATAACAAAGGTGTGCTTACTTAATTAATAAATAAATGAAAATGAAATGAAAATAAATAAAAGAATATTGCAATAATTCTACTAATTTATTTATTATATTTCCAGCTAATAGAAGAAAATAATCAATTAAAAAAAAATCTACTAAAGGTAAGCGTTATATATTAATCGTGGGTGTATGTGTAAAATCCCCGTGAATCCCTAATTGATTTCATAACTAATTCCTATAATTTATTTATTTATTTAATTAATTGAATTTTATTATTTATTTATTCTATTTAAGGAAATAAAAATTAAAGAAGAAGAAAAAATTCCTTGGAATTTGATTTCCAACGAGGATTTGATGAATTATTATTAAAATATCTAAGATTATTTATTTATTTATTATTAGAGTATCTATTAGTTAGATATTTATATAATATACTGAGTAAAACATTGTATAAATTCATATACTGTTTTTTCTCAAATTCAAAAATATTTCCAAACAAGTTTGTTCAGTACCCACCTCTCCATCCCCTCCCTCGATTAGCACTCATGGATTTAATTTTAACATTTTTTTATTTTATTTTCTTTGAAGGAAAGAAATACGAAAAAAAGCCGAGTACCAAAAAAGGTATCGGGAGCGTGAAAAAAAAAAAAAACAAGGTACGGTATATAATTTATATACCGTATATTATATATATTATAATATTTTGCAGTGTAATTTTAAATACGACTGTAAAGTTAGTAGACATCAGACGAGAAATTAATGATTTTATAATCAATTTCAGTATCGGAGAAAAATATAAAAAAAAAAAAAACAAGTAGGCAATATCAACAAGAGTATCGACAAAGAATAAAAGAAAAAAATACAAAAGATCCAAGGTATGGTATGAAAATTATATACATTTTTAATAAATTTATTATTACCATTAATAACTGTAATTAATTTTAGTACTTACTACTATCGATGCTGTTTTCTCGAGATATTTGGCAAAAATCGAATCACAAATATATATATCTTATTTTAGTTACCATAAAGCTATAGTTTCTATGATAGAACATAATTAGGCTTAATTATTATTATTCATATAAATACCTGTTTCTTTTTGTATATTATTATTATTATATATTATATATTTTTATAAATCATTGTAAATAAAATAAAGGTGTTAAGATAATTTTATAAAGTAGTTTCTTTGCTTTTTATCGATAAAAAAATCATAATAAAAAATGTATACCCGAATAATTATTTTTCTTTATACCTAGAATAGAACTTAAAATTAATATTTTTATAATAAGGAACTTCGTTCCTATCCGGTGTCCTACGACACAGATCGACTTTTTTATTAAAATTTTCTAGCTTTAAAATAATGTCGCTTTCATTATCATCGCTTTGGTTAAAAAAGGATAGTCTTTCGAAAAGAGGCCAATTCGCGTTTCGGACCAGCCACCTCGCATGTGTTCGGGTAACAGGAATTTTTCTGTTGTCTGATAAAACAATAGGAAAGTGGTCCGAACTACATAGATCAGGATGTACCTTGAAGGAAAATCTATCTTGGATAGACGGCGATGCAAAAACAAGATCTATGATTGAATAGGTACCATATGCCGTGCTAAAATGGGTTGGAGAATCGTTATTCAAAACCGACACGTTGTTGGAATTAAGAAAAGACTCGATTATTTTTCCCCTGGGGGATGATGGAATGTTTTCGAAAAAGCAACTTCTGGCGTTAAAATCGCCCAGAAGAAGAAATGGAGGGGGCAGTTGAATAACCAAATCTTCCAAATCAGATCTAGAAAAACGGTGATCTTGAGGGATATATACACTGCATAGGCTTAAAGATAAAGGGGATGAAATACGGACTGCGATGGCTTGAAGGTTTGTATCAATGGACAAGGATTGCGAAAATATAGCAGATTTAACCAGGATTGCTACCCCGCCCTTCGCTCTTTGTCCTATATCGTTATTTTTAAAATATTCGTTAAAACCTCTAATAGAAAATTTATTATTATTCAAATGGGTTTCTTGCAAGCAGATTACCGATGGGTTGTATTCTTTAATTAATAATCTAAGTTCTTCCAAATTATTAAAAATACCATTCAAATTCCATTGAATAATAAAATTACTATCCATATTTAGATAAAAAAGCAAATAGATAAATTATTAGAAGATTCCAAGAAGAAAGGAAAAATAATATAATAAATAAGATTAGCGATGATAATAAAAATGCGCATTTTGCTAGAGATAAAAATAAACATATACTAAGAGACAGCGTTTCGATTCTGCCCCTTTGGTTTCTTATTTTTTTTCCTTGCGGAAGTTCGTTGAGATAAAGGGGTTTCATCTTCACTTGAGGTTGGCAGGCTAAGAAGGACTTGGCCATTGGTAGTTGGTGTTAAAGGAGATGCACTAACGATAGGGGCCGCGATAGGCCCTGACGAAGGAGTTGGTTTTATTGGAATAATTACTGTTTGTTTTTTTTCATTTACTTTGTCGGCTGCAGTGAGGGATTCAATTTTACTTGTGAGGGCTACTATTTGTTCAGTAAGGACTTTAACTGTTTGTTTGAGCTCCTCGCAAGAAGTGCAACTTGAATTAGTCTGTACTACAGACGCAAAGGAAGTTTTCTTCGATAGTTTTTGTTTTTCGAATTGGGCTTTGGCAGCAAAGTATGAAATATTTTTATCAACTGACAAATTAATAATTTCTTTTTTCTTCAACAAACTTGGGGCATGTACGAGAGAAGCTAGGATGAGAATCATTGTTACAAGGGGTGCAAAAAGTCCTTGAGCACGGGGTGCCAGGGTGGAGTTCAAGCCCGCAGAAACCACAAATAGGGGTTGTTTTGGAACATCTACCCTTGGTATGCCCGTATAACTGGCAGGAAAAACAACGCATAGGGGGTGGTACATATTTTCT
This sequence comes from Forficula auricularia, assembly GCA_024734495.1. NCBI lineage: Eukaryota > Metazoa > Arthropoda > Insecta > Dermaptera > Forficulidae > Forficula > Forficula auricularia. Next base: position 214,829 of record JALMQS010000811.1, read on the forward strand.
TACGGAAAGCCTATAAAATCCAACATTAATTGTTGAAGGAATGGTAGGGGTGCCGAATGTGAGGACAATCAAGGGGGTTGTAGTAATTTGGTCCTGAGCTTTTCGAGTAATTTTATGGAGATCTGTTACGTTTTGATTTTGAAGTTCAGAAAGAATCTCCTCTTTCGAGATGTCAACAAGATCGGGACAAAATATCACACCCTTTGATGAGTTAAGTTTTAAGTGAGGCTGAACTGTTACCGGGATTTCCGGTAAAAATTGTTTAATTTTAAAAAGAGATTCAGTTTGTTTATCATTTGCTGTTTCAACCAAAACTGTTCCATTTCAAAGTTTCTTAATGTTATTTACCTTTCCAGCGGAATTTGTAATAACTTTATTAATTAAAAAAGGGGAAATTTTAGATAAATTTTTTCCGTTTTCACCGTGAGTGAAAACAAGGAAACGTGGCAGAGATTTTTTAATTAAATTGTTTTCATTATTTAGTGAATCATCAGATAAATCACTAAATGGTTTAAAACGTTTAGCTGGGATCCGACCTTGGGCCAGCGAATTGGAAGGGGAAACTTCGTTCCCGTCCATTGGGAGAGGTTACGCGGACTGCTATAACCTCATAAACAAATAAAAAACTATTATTTAGAAATATTTACAAACTAAAGCTAACTAAATAATAAAAACTAAAAAAACTATTTATGTAAAAAAGCAAAACAAAACTAAAGAAATCGAAAAATATTAAAAGATAAAGAAAATATAAACAAAAGTGTTATCTTAAAAAGCGCTGCGCAGAGTCGACCGTCCTCTAGAAGCACTCACTCACGAATGAAACTTTATTAATTTTATTTTATTTCCGATCCTCAGATGTCTTATTGATCCAAATTTTTATGTTTCTGCTAGAACCAATGTTACATTTCTTAAAAATCACAAACTGATTTTTGTCGGTGTCAAAATTTTTTTATAATGAACTTTTTACTTACCACTATATTTAGATAGACTTTGGTGTCTTCTATCTACTGTTGTTTAGGGTCTAAATACAACCGAAATTAACGGCTTTGAATCCAATTACCATAGATAGAAAATTTTCCAAAATTGTAGGGTATGTACGTAGTACGTACGTATATTTAACCCTGTCACTTTAATTCTCTAAAACTTATTTACTGAAGAAAATCCGAACATTGGAATTTAAATTCTTTCTATGAAACACAGTCATTTAATTTAACTTTCTCCCTATAGTCCTAGACAGGCTAAGTTTTGTCAAACTATTAGACAAAAACTGAATTTGTTGATCTCAGAAAGTTTGTTGTGAACCTTTTACTTACATATCTACCTTAGCTATCTATCTATCTTACCTTATTATCTAGTTGTCTTTCTAAAGTTTAGAAAATTCGAATTTTCGTTATCCCCTGAAATTCATGCTTTCAGGTCACATGAATCAATAAACAATTTTGAAAAATTGAGCTCTTGTATATATGTATATGTACTTTATGCAATTAAAGTAAGTGACCCAAAAGTGGATTTACCTCTTAAAGCGGACACCTTGAAACATTTGTCTTTAAAATAAGGGCAAATAAACCGCAAATTCTGTATGCTGCAATTCCATCGCCTTCTGAACAGTCTTTTAAAGAGTGGCCAACATAAAACAAAGAATTTGGTCTTATTTTATGAACAAATCTTTTAAGGTATCCGCTTTAAAGGGTATGTCCACTTTTGGATAACTTTATAAGTATCGTTTAGTGCTTTAACCCAAATTACTAAAGGAATTCTGAACCTAGAAACCTATATTCTTTAAAATCTTATAATACAAGCATATTATTTAATAGTTACTCTGATATCATTTACAATTACTTAACATTTTGGTGGCAGAATGGTCAGCGTTTATCGAACTATTAGGACTGCATTCTACCTCTTGTAATGATTTCATACGCACTTGAGCACAACTCCAGAATGATGAAACCATGTGCATTGTGATGAGATTATTTCATTAAAAAGATCTAATCTAGGTGTTTTCAGCTGTAGCTTCTTTATTCATTGTCAAACTCATTGTTAATGATCTCACATCGTCGCCTTAGAGTGTAAACCTGCTAACTCACAACAAGGAAATTTTACAGGGCAGAGAATAAACAAACAAAATTTAATATTGTTGTAATGGTAAAAAACTATTTTTCACATTTTTTTTCTAAAACATACGATCGTAATTTCAATTAGCAGTTTTACTCGGGCGATGCTGCATCTCTTTTTCTTTCGAACTGTATTAATATATCATACATGATAAAAAATGGATTTATCAGGTTAACATTGTAAGGCAACGACATAGTTCTTAAAATAGTAGTGTATGAAAGAATTTCTATCTTGGTCTACCCGTTATTTATATATATATATGGATTTGCTTATGCAAAGTGGATGATTACTAATTCCATAGATATTATTTGTAGATGTGTGTTTATTTAAATTTAATTTTTCTAAATCACTATTATATTCCATGTTGAAGATTAATCATTTTAATGTTAGTACAAAGGAAAAAATATAAAATTGAAAAACTCCAATGACCCGTAGATTTTTTCATTATTGTTACTTCCGATAATTCCAATTACTGTCGTTTGAAGTGGAAACAATGATGGGTGAGGGAAACTCCTTTTGTTTCAATTATCAAAATAAATCGAGGCAACCGATTGCATTCTTTTACATAATTTATTTGAAATAATTCACATTTTTCACATTCTCCAAAATGTTCAATGTTAAGCCCGAATGGAATAACTCAATAGGCTGATCCTCAATTCCCGTGGGAATGTCACGAGTGTGCCACGAAACCACATGGAAAGGAATTAAATTTCGAGATATTTCCATTTAAATACATTCACTTTTCTATGGTTAAGTAGTATGGGGGGTGGGGGTGTTTGAGAGGGAGGCCAATTGGATTTTGGACAACTTGTAGCCGGCAATAAGCTTACTGAGGTTTCTCTTCAAATACAAAGTCAAGTTTCGCTTTTATTTCATACACCCAATCCAATTTGGAAACAAATCATTTAAAATCAAAGCGGAATAATAAACTAAAGCCATTGCGTTAGGAACGGAAACATAACCAACGAACCTTTTGCTAAAATAAATTTAAGAGGAATAAAAACTTAAGATTTTTTGGTTATTATTAGACCCTCCTGTCTAAATAGATTATTATAACAAAAGCATGGGCGAAGGCAGTATTATTTTCAGGGGGGTGCATCTACATCTACACACTATACTATAAACCAGTGCTTTTCAACCTTTTTCATGACGCTACCCCCTTAGTATTAAAAAAAAATTCGCGACCCCCTACTCCCCGCTGTTTGAGAGGCCCGGCTCGCGAATTGTGTATAATTTTTTATTTTTACTTTACCATACAGGGTATGGTCAAGTATTGTAATCATACATGAAAAAAGTGGGTTTTTTGCGTCTTTTTTTCGAGATATATAAAAAACGGCTGAAACTATTTTGATTAAAAAAATTGAGCTTAACTATGGCATTTCGGTCTACAATAAAGCTCTAATAAGTGAACATCGAAAAAATTATATTTTTCGAAATAATAATTGTTTTGTTAGAATGTCTGTTAGTCTGGTTGTTAGTCTGTGCGTTAGTTGTGTAATGAGACGAAATGTTCAGTACATTAAATAATAAAACTCTGTTTTTAATTTGATTTTTTGTCCAACTCCTTATGATTTCATTCAAAAAAAAAAAAAAAAAAATTTAAAAAGATTGAAGAAATTTTTGGAGACGGACTGATAAGTGAAATTGAGTGGATATTGATGAGGCAGTCCAAAAAAGAAGAAGATAATTTATACTATCTTTTAATTCATAAACCGACGTTTCGGCAGCTATTCATGAAGAAGGAGGAAATAGCCTCAGAAACGTCGGTTTATGAATAAAAAGATAATAAATTATCTTCTTCATTTTTGGACTGCCTCATCAATATCCATCACTAAATAGTTTAAAATATTGTTAAACCTGGTTTCGAAATTTTGACTTTTATGTTTCATTTAAACATACTAGTAGTAAATAACTCACCTTACAAAACTTAATTCTAGATACAAAATACAAAGATTAAAATTAAATATTTTGATCACTTGCTGTGCTAAAGCTAGCTTACTTTTCCACTCTATATTATGTATTATGTAAGTGAAAGAAAAATATCCCTACATGGAATTACTATAGTATGTTTAATAACTTGTAAAACTAGTAGCAAATTTATTTTATTTAAAATTAAATTCAAAATTTTATTCATCAATATTATTATTAACATGAATAGCCTATTTGTCTAATGCAAAGCAGAGTCTGTTTCCATGTCCAATGTCCATGCTAGTTTTTAACCCTACCTATATTTTCGAATCGCCTTTCACTCTCGTTGCAGCCCTTTGGTTTAACCTGGCCATATAAAACCCATCCATGATGCATTAGGAAAATGAGCCTGAAATATGAATTTGAACCCCCCTATTCCGTAATCAATTGGCACAATCCATTTGCACGTTACAGCTTTTGCTTGGCGATTTCTATTCTGACTTTGAAAAATAAATGAAAAATGCCCTACGGGTACTTCCGGGCACCGGAAGTGACACATTACTCGAGCAACAAATGCGTGGGGACGTCATTATCCCTATCCATCCATCACGAAACCGCCCTATTATTCTTTCGGCTGTTTCATTTGTTATTGTTACCACTGATGTTGGGGGGTGTTGATCCTTTAAAAAACCCAGCGAGCTCGCTCAATTCAACGTGACGCTAAATAATTTTCTTTACAATAAAAAAAAAATGTATAGAACTAAATTATTTGAAAATTAATACTTTTTTTATTTCGATTTGATTGTTAATCGTTTTTAATGTTTTAATGGACTCTTATAAAACATTTGCAATATTTACTAAATAAGTGATCCGCGAAAGTTAAATAAAAATTCAAACTTCAGTAATTTTTTTGTTTTTATTTAATAATATTATAGAAAATTATTAAGATGATGGATGAATTTTAGTTTTAGCTCGAAGGATATTCGCCGGGCTTGGATGGGAGATCTTCACAGATTAAAATCTCTTTTGGCGGCGTAAAGCCAGAAAATGCTATTTTAAAATAAGAATTTGCACAAAGGCGGTAGAAAATTGCTTTAAATAAAATATTGGCACAAAGCCTGCATTTATTGCCTTTTCGTTACAATTTCTTGGCAAACTTTAAACACATTCTACATTCGATTTTTGACGTTTCCGTTTTTATCGGTAGCCATTGCTGAGACATGGAGGAATCGACTTAAAATCAAAAATAACGATCGATTCTTATCTAATACTAGAGGAATAACCTTATTGCATTCCATTTTTGATGTTTTGACTATTAATGGCAACCTCTACTGAAAACGTGGAGAAATCGACTTAAAATCAAAAAGACTAAATTCTTTTATGATAAACAACTCAAGCTTGAGAATAAGAGAATTTTTTATAAATAGATTGTATATACTTTTGTGTCTAACAAAATGAATAATAATTGTAATTTTCAAGTCTTCTTATCTATAATAATACCTACATATAATATAACTTTTTTTTATTTTCCCCTTAATGATAACACGTGGATTTTTAATACATTTTAAATATTTGTTTCATCTTATTTGTTATGAGTGTATATTGCAGTTAAATAGAATCTTAAATTATATCTATTTAAGACTTTATAATAAAACAATTATATTTATTCTCTGTAACTAATAAAACATCAATAAATCAGCCACGAGGGGGTCCAGGGGGCGAAACCCTCTGGCTAACAAAAGGCCCGCCAAAGGCGGGCCTTGAAGCTGATAATTGAATAAAAGACAATGCAACAAGGTTAACCAAAACTCGAAAGTTTCAATTATCCAAATGAATCTCATGATCTGTTTTTTTTTATCAAACACCTGCAGAGACAACGCACAACTTTGATTAGAGATTAGATTGTTTTTGCTTAATATGATCGTCTTCTTATTACTCGACAATATAATTAGCATATTTTCAAATGAATTCTCTAAGCCTATTTGTGTGAAATTTAATTAAAAAACTTTATTTAAATTTGCAAATTGAGTTGAAAATTAGTTGAAATAAAATAAATGAGAAATGATTTAAATAATGTCTAATATAAAATTTGAAGCCGCCTTCGTAACTCTCCAACGCACACAAGCGTCCTCTTTAAGTGGCTTGACTTGGAGAGATAGTTTGGGCATAAATGTGCTGCTTATTTAGCAAGTGGAGCTGAATTTCTCTCTATGATATAATATCCTCTCATATCCATATGGAGAGTGTATGGTACTCCGAAATGGAAAGCGCTTAACCCCAAACCCCACTCTGGCGCGCTTTTAATCCCTGCTAGCTTGAAAATTCCTCTAGAATTTCCTGGAGGGGAGAGAATGACTATATATATGCCACCCCTTGTGTCTCTTCACTAGAGCCTTTGTGCATATTTCAACAACAAGGCGAAAAACATCCCCTGCCGCCACAGCCATGCCACCTCATTCGGGAATACACTGGCACGGGCGAATTTATTACAAGGACTCCGACAAGCAGTTGTCGATCTTCTTCACTGTATACTTCTTTCCGTAAACCCTCGACGAATATTTAGACAATAAAGTTAACCTCAAAAATTTCGAAACAAAAAAAAAGCATTTTTAGTTTTATTTTTTAGGGTTCTGTACAAACGTAAAACGGAACCCTATAAGTCTTGCTACGAAGTCTTTCTTTTTGTCTCAGCATTGTAACGGGTAGATTAATTTAAGGAGTTTTCAAGGGATAATAGATAGTATAGATCAGTCTTTCCCAACTTTGGCCATCCCCCACCTAAGGCTTTCTAAAATTCTTTTTCCCCCTAAGTAAATTTTTTATAAAAGATACATTTTTTTATAAAAAAATGAGTATCTATTTGAGAAAAAAAGATAGAATTTTTTCTCAAAATTAACTTACGATATATAATCAATTATTAATTAAATGAATTTAGGTCGATCAAAGATTTTAATAAATATGTTTATATTGTTATTGGATAAAAAATACTTGGTAGGTTTTACATTAAGATATAAAAAATAAATTCGTGTTATTTTTTATATCTTAATGTGAAACCTACCAAGTATTTTTTATCCAGTAATTTTAAAAAATGTTTCACCAAGTACCAACACCAAATTCCTTAAAAACTATGTTTATATTGCATGTAGGAGGGTCCTGCCCCCTCAGAAGTTGAACCCAAGCACTAGTTTGCTTTCTAGGGAACTAGCCAGACCTCTGAGACTGGCTTTCGTTATATATGTTGCAGTAAAAATTTTTTTTAGTAAAAACGTTTTCTTACTAGTTAAAACGCGTTTCACTTAATACCTTTGTGTCAACTAGAATTTACTGATGTTGGTTGAGTTTGGTCCAAAGGTCTAGAATCTTCATTTTTGACCTTCCGCCTCATTTTTAACCGACTTCAAAAAAGGAGGAGGTTCTCTATTCGACTGAATTTTTTTTTTGTGCCTATGTTACCTCATATCTCCGCCAATTGTGAACCGATTTTGAAAAAAAAATTTGCATTGGGTCCAGTCTACCTTCCGATTGGTCCCATATTTTTTATAGGTATTAGACCTTTTTTGTTAGGTTTGTTCAGGACTAACTTCTTTGTTTATGAACCGATTTCGATAATTCTTTTTTTATTGGAAAGGGGGTATCTTAGGGATGGTGCCATATTAATTTGGTCAAGTTCTGATGATATGAACACTAAAAAGAAAAAAAAGAAAAATAATTTTTAAGAAAAAATTAAAACCGGCTTCAAAAAATTAAATGGAACAAATAAAATACACTAAAAGGTATAAAATAATTATTATCTTATTTAGTTACAACTAAACTACGAAATATTAATATGAAATTACTTTTTAATGTCGGTGCCAAACATATACCTTTTATGAATCGCACTCGACTGATCTTACTTACTGTAGTACGTTTGTTGGGTACGCTCGCTTATAGGTAGAGTTTTTTTGGTACCGACTTCAAAAAGTAATTTCCTGTTAATATTTCGTAGTTTAGTTGTAACTAAATAAGATAATAATTATTTTATACCTTTTAGTGTATTTTATTTGTTGCATTTAATTTTTTGAAGTCGGTTTTATTTTTTTCTTAAAAATTATTATTATGGGTATTGATTTTCAAAAAATATTAAACGAAAATTTCAAAAATTCGACGGAAAGTTGTAGATAATATTATTTTTGGCATTTTCGTTTAAGAAATTTTGAAAATAAACACCCAAAATGAGATCGAAGGTCAAAAATGAAGATTATAGATCTTTGGACCAAATTCAACCAACATCATTAAATTCTAGTTGCCACAAAGGTATTCAGTGCAACGCGTTTTAACTAGTAAGAACCCGTTTTTACTGCAACATATATAATATGTTTGGAGGTGATTGTCTCAAGGGTCTGACTAGTTGCTCGGAAAGTAAACTAGTGCTTGGGTTCAACTCTTGAGGGGGCAGGACCCTCCTACATGCAATATAAACATATCCATTAAAATCTTTGATTCGACCTAATTAATACATTTTTTTGTTATTTATATAATTATATAGAATTGCAACAAAAGCAAGTCGTGGGTTTTTACAAAATTTTCCCTACAATAAAATCTAAAAGTGTTTGATATATATTTTAAAATTCATTTTTTCATAGAACGCAATCTTTAGGTATGTTTGATATGACATGTCTAATGCGAAACTATGGTTTTGTTTATAAATAAATTGACCAATTTGAGTTTAACAGATGGCAGCACCTTATGACAACGCCTGTATTTAGACAACCCAAACAGACGCTAGCAAAGTGAATGATCAAACAAATGAGCATTCCACAATACATTTATTTATCATTTATATAATATATACTCAAAACAAGCAAAATTAGCTCTAAAATTTGAGTATTACTTTTAAGTTTCAAAAACAAAATTTTTTGAATAGTATTTTGTATGATTCTACTTTCATTTAAGTGTATTTTTTAAATTGCTGTAGCAACTTACTATCAAATTTTGTTAATTATTATTATATTTTTTCAAATAAACTAATTTTTGAAAAATAGATTGAATTTTTTTCAAAATTTTTATATGCACAGGTAAATGTATATCTGACACATTATCCCACCATAAAATAACATATTTTTTCGATTTAAAATTTTTTTCTGGAATATGTATTATATACTTCTATAACTGGAATAAATAAAACTCAAATACATACCACTACGGCGAGCCCATGTTCAAATTGCCCCCTTAATAATCAAATTGCCCCCCTCTGGTGGGTGGTCTCCACGTTGGGAAACACTGCTCTAATGTATTTATTTATTTAATTCTATTATTTCAATCTCTAAAATACATATTCAACTACTTCTGAACTTCTGCTTTAAAAGGGCTCTAAAAAAACAATTTGAATAAAACTGTTGAAATGCTTTTTATGAAAAGTTTTCCTTGCGGTATACGTTATTAAAATCCTATTTATTTAATTTGGTAACAACTTTGCCCCGGTGTGCGAGAGTTGACGTTTATTTATGCTTATTCGGCCGCCATGTTGATGATGTCGATGTAGTTTTCCTTAATTATAGATCGACCTCCTGATAAACTTTTGCCAATTCCCTGGCTAGGTCATTAAACTCTACACCAACCCCTTGCGGCTTTTAACTCTTTCCGCCGGCTGTCAATTTCACTGCACTTTCATAATATTCCAAGAGATATTTACTTTCTCCACTCTCAAATATATATATATATATATATATATATATATCAGTCGTCATCTTAAATACAAACTTCTTTAGACATTTAGAGCAACATAAAAGCTTAATTTTATTGAAAATAAAAAACTTACCCGGGAAATATATGGAAGTAGGCGGATTATTAAACTTTGCTCTCAAATTAACTTTATATCAAAAGGAGAAATCAATGAGGTTGTCTTCTGTTTGGTGCATAGCTATATATCAAATATAATATGAATATAATATACCGGGTGGGTTTTTTTTATCTTGAGACACTATTATAACTCAAAAACAGTGCATTATATGAAAATGGATGGAATATCATCTGAATCGTTCTCCACAAACGCTGGTATTCCCCAAGGCTCTGTAATCTCCCCCACACTCTTCCTAATTTATATAAGCGACCTCATCGATCAAACGTCAAACCCCACTCATTGTTACGCCGACGATAGCACTCTGCACGGCAAACCCTCACTCCCGAATAATCGAATCAATGTTGCCTCCTCAATCACTCTCGACCTAGACAAACTGAATAAATGGGGCTCTCAAAATTTAGTTAACTTTAACGCAAACAAGACTCAATGTTGTCTAATTTCTAGGCGCGAAAATAAAAATTTCCCTAATATTCACTTCGATTTGAATACCCTGAAAATGTGTGACAGCCTATCCATGTTGGGCGTCTCTGTCGCATCTGATCTGTCTTGGAATGAACACATCTCCTCTGTGGCGAAAGCAAGGAAGATTGGCTACTTATTCAGGTCCGAGCGATTTTACAAGCCCCTACGTCTTCTCACCATCTTCTTCTTCGAGTGCCATACCCGAAACGGGTGTCGGCGCCTCTCCACATATACCTGTGCTGAGTGTATTTAGCTGTTTTACACAGATATACGGGACCTACTTTTTAACGCCGGTTCCGAACGGTCACCATCTACAAGGCCCAAATCCGGCCCTGTCTCGAATACGGCTCACATCTATGGAGAGGAGCCTCTAAATATTCTCTTGCTACCCTGGATGCAATTCAGAAACGAGCCGTCAGGCTAATTGACGATTCTACCCTCTCCGACTCCCTCGACCCGCTAGTGCCGGACCCCTTCATTCGCCAATACGTATATCACCATGACTTCAAGGAACTGGAACTCTCTCCCAGCCTCCATCTTTCCCAGCACTTATAACCTTCAAACCTTCAAAACCCAAGTGCATCATCGGTAACTCAAGGGTCTTTCGAGATCCATAGGAGCTGCATCTTTTTGGTGCACCCCTTCTTGCATTTGATTGCATTAAAAAAAAAAAATAATAAACACCTACATCTCCACCCTCTCACTTAATCAACTTTCCATTCTCTTCGGTAATGCAAGGGTCTTTCGAGATCCATAGGGGCTGCATCTTTACTGGTGCGTACCTTCTTTCATTCGATTGCATTAAAAAAAAAAGTTTCAAATAAAAGTTTATTTAATCAGGGGGGAAACTAAACTAATTTACAAAAAAAAAAAAACTGAACAACTTTCATTAGAACTATTTTTTTATACGACATCAAATAAAAAACAAGCCAGTGTGTTCCGTGGGGTCAGAGTCTTCCAGGACCAAGAAGAAGACGTTGGCTGTTAAGGTAAGATATCTATTTAATTCTGGATTCTTATAATGAAATAATTAAGAAATAGTCTAAATTGTTCAAATTAATTTTTTCGAGTTTTTCAAAAATATCAAATAAAATAGATAATATTTTAAAAATATAATTTTACTGCGTATATTTTTATAAAAATTACTTTAAGTTAACTATATTATTTTGCTAATATCATTTTTTTTCTTTTTTCAGGTAGGTGCTCGTTTTACTAATACTAACATTTAGATTTAGTAGAAATTAATTAATTAATTAAAAAGAATCCCCTCTGATATCACAATATAAAAATATTTATACTTTAATTCTAGAATTTGTCCTAAAAATTAAATTTTTTCTCTTAAAAGATAAAATTTTATTTATACTAAATTATTTTTTATACTGGTGTAACGAGTAGGTGTGTACTTCTTTTAAGCTTGAGTACTTAGCAGTTCTTACTAGAAATATACAACTTTGTAACATACTTTCTAAGAATTTTCGCTCTTAAATTATCTTGAGTATGTCACCAAGTCATATAAAAACACTCACAGAAAAAGATAGCAGCTGAAAATGATTTTTAAACATAATGGGCAAAAATAAATAAATAAATAAATACGTAAAATACATTTCCGAATGAATCCAATAAATTAGAGCTGTCCGGGTGGTAGGCCTCCTGGGTAAAAAAAATAATAAAAAAATAAAATTGTCAACATCTTGAAAAATTGCTTTGAAAAATAAGTATTTAGTAAGATTATAAAATAAAAATAAATAAATAATAATTAAATCTAGAAGCCTTTTGCTTTTCTTAATATTTTCTTATCCTTTTAAGATATAATCTCTTTAGCGATCTCAAGGGCTTTCCGAGCGATTTGAAATTGAAGACAACCGGGAATTTTCATTCTAGTTAACACAAATACACACTCAATGTATACATATATATATATACATATTACATATATATAGCTTTTCTTTAATAAGTCGTGATAAATCCCTAAAGAGTGAAATTAGTGGCTCTTGACTTTCAACTTGGTACTCTTGTGGGATTTATATAAAACAAAAAATAAATTGATAATTACATTTCGAAATCCTTTGAGAGATTCAGAATGAAGGACTTGAAGGGAAAGAAAAACCACCAACAAATAACAGGGGGGGGGGGGGGAATAAAAAAACGAAAAGCCATGATTAGACATACAATCATAGTGAAAAATTCAAGTAAATTATATTATATAAATTGAATTGGCAATGTTTGTTCAGTTTAGAATTTGTTTTCAAAGAAAAAAAAAGAACGTCATATAAAAGAAAATGAAAGGAAAAAACAAGAAAACAAAAACAAAAGTATTTGAGATATATTAAAACAAAGGTGTTTTTCATTAAAAAATAATATGAAAATAATTTTATCATCAAAAGCATTATTTATATAAAAGAGAAACCATTAAAAAGTTTTACTTTTTTAATACTCGGTATACTCTCTCTAAATTAGATTAATTGGTCAATTTTTTGTCATCGATTACCTTAAACTAGAAAGCCTAAATTCGGTACAGAGGGCAGTATTATGTATATAAACTTATCTGTAAATTTCAGCTCATTAACTACAATCTTTTAAAAGCTCTCCATTTAATTTTTTTTTACTCTTTTTCATCTGAGAATTCTGAAGTTTAAAAGTCCAAAATCTTAAGATTTCTTCGTTTTGTCAACATAATCATTTTAATTTTGAAGGAGACAATAAAAGAGTGTGTCTTCTGCTGGAATTATAAATTTTATTTATTTATAACGAGACTATAGTTTCGAGGGCTTTGCCCTCTTCATCAGTCTATTACAATGAATTCACAGGAATTAATTTATGAATCTATTTATGAATCTATTCATAAATTAATTCCTGTGAATCCATTATAATAGACTGTTGAAGAGGGCAAAGCCTTCGAAACAATAGTCTCGTAATAAATAAATAAAATTTATAATTCCAGCAGAAGACACACTCTTTTATTGTCTCCTTCAATATATAAAAATTCTGCTACTCTCGGCAAAAAACTTTCAATTTAACATTTTAATTTTGTTAAGGGAAAATGGTGTAGGTTCTTGGTGAAACATATTTTAATAAATTAATGAAAATTTAAAAAATTTTAAATAATGAAAATTCTAGGTAGGTTTCACAAAAATAAAATACGAGATGCTTGTTCCCTAGTAGCAGAATGTTTTAAACTATATAGCAGGGGTGGCCAAAACGTGGCTCGCGAGCCGCATGCGACTCTTCAGTCAATCTCGTACGGCTCTTGAACACTCTTGAATAATAGAGATTTTAAAAAGTATAATAATTAAATTAAAAAGATAATCATACAAAAATTAAATTAGATTGTAATTTGTAATTGAACACTAACTGGTGCTAGCAAATTGAGCTCTCAAAATATTCGTTTTCAAAATTAGCGCCGTGTCGAATGGAAAAATAGATGGAGCTGTGTACCTCGATTTTTTGAGGCACTAGTTGCTATCTTCTATCTATTTCCTTGCTTTTTCTTCTAAGCTAATCACCATTTTATCTTAAACTCACTTCTTATTTTGATGTCGTTAGGAATGGTCCTAGCTCTTTTGATATCCCCTCGCAAAGTGGAAAATTGTTGAATTTTACCATGAAATCGCCTCTTGTTTCTCTCCCGATCAGATGACCAGAATAAGGAAAATCATCTCTTAACCTCAAATTTGCACTATGTTTGTGATAACCTTGAAGCAACAAAAACCCCTTTTATTTTAAACCTACGCAGAGAGCGTTAGTATGAATTATTGATAGTGCTCAAAATTCATGTTAATAGCAGATAGATCGCAAGCATATATTTATTTGTTTTTTCATCAATTGAGATTGATCTTGAGTTTTTTCTATTGGTTTATTTGATTTACAACCGAATAGAAAATAGATTAAATTGTGTTGCTCTCTTCGATCATCTGGCTATATATTTAGCAATTTGTGCTAAAAACGCGATTGGCGTTAATTAATTAATTTTTAATAAAATTGAACGGAAGCATACGTCCATTTTCTTCATCTTAAGTTGAATTAATTATATTATTACTTTTAATTTGTATATAATTTATTTATATATAAACTTTGCTTATATTTTTGTGCATATTTGTATTTTTGCAATTAGCTGAACTTTTAACTTCTTTATCTTTATTTATATAGTTTTAAGTTATTCATAACCTCACTTATTTGTATTCAATTTCAAAATTCATGTTTTATAATCCAAACATTTATATTAAATTCCATTAAACCTACATACAGTCCATTATTTTTATCGATAATTAATTTTTATAAAATAAAAAATGTGTCTTTCTTTTAATAAGCCATTAATTAATCTCCAAACAATATGGCTCGTTTTGAAACAGTTTTATAAATATGCGGCTCCCAAAGTTAAGGTTAGTGGCCACCCCTGCTATATAGTAACTATATAGTTTGAAACAATGTGTTACTAAAGTTAGACCCTATTTACCATATATTTTTTTCTTCGAGTCTCGTGTGCTTCATTACAATTCGTTAAGATGTCAGCAACAAGAAAAAAATAAAAAAAATAATAATATTTATATTTAAAGGTCACTCGAAAACATCTTAAGTACATTAATTTAAAAATTTTAAAAACAATCTTGAGCGACCTCTATAAATTGATATATCGACTTGAAATTTTCAGAATATTTATAATTTTTAATGTGGGCAATAATATCATGTCGAGAAAATAAATCAAATTTTCTACCATTTTAGAAATTTTTAAAAATCTTGAGCGACCTCTTAAAATTTTTTAATCGAACTGGTTTTTGGTGAGTATTTTAAAAACATGTTAAATTAACATATTTTCATGCGAGATCAAAAATAAAAAAATATTCGCTTTTTTGAGGGGGGGGGGGGCGCACCCTAATGTGTATAAAGAAAAGAAAATTTTGAAATTTTTTTTTAAGAAACTTTTTAAAATTTAAAATATAAAATACTAGGTAGGTTTCACAAAAATAATAGATTTAGATGCTTGTTTATCACGACTCTATATATATTTCGGGGTGTAAGCTCATCTTCAAAAGATTCTTTTATTTTGGTGAAACCTATCTAGTATTTTATATTTTTAACCGACTTCAAAAAAGGAGGAGGTTCTCTATTCGATTGACTTTTTTTTTTTGTGCCTATGTTACCTCATATCTCCGCCAATTGTGAACCGATTTTGAAAATTTATTTTGCATTGGGTCCAGTCTAGCTTCCGATTGGTCCCATTTTTTTTTCGATTTTTTTTCATAGGTATTAGATCTTTTTTATTAGGTTTGTTTAGACCTAACCTCTTTGTTTATGAACCGATTTCGATGGTTCTTTTTTTATCCGAAAGGGGGTGTCTTAGGGATGGTGTCATATTAATTTCGTCAAGTTCTGACGATATAATCACTATTAATAACATCACTAAAAAGAGAAAAATAAAAATTTTTAAGAAAAAAATAAAAACCGACTTCAAAAAATTAATGCAACAAATATAAAAATACACTAAAAAGGTATAAAATAATTATTATCTTATTTAGTTACAACTAAACGACGAAATATTAACACGAAATTACTTTTTGAAGTTGGTGCCAAACATATACCTTTTTATGAATCGCACTCGACGGATCTTACTTAGTACGTTTGGCGGGTACGCTCGCTTATAGGTATAGTTTGTTTGGCACCGACTTTAAAAAGTAATTTCGTGTTAATATTTCGTCGTTTAGTTGTAACTAAATAAGATAATAATTATTTTATCACCTTTTAGTGTATTTTTATATTTGTTGCATTTAATTTTTGAAGTCGGTTTTTATTTTTTCTTAAAATTTTTTATAAATTTTAAAAAGTTTCTTAAAATTTTTCAAAATTTTCTATACTTTATTTAAAATTTTTCACCAAGAATCCACACTATTTTCCCTTAACAAAACTAATATGTAGTGTTTATTTGAATCAAGCAGCGGACACTCTAATTGCTTTCCTTTTAAAAATCAACAGCCCTGTTACTCTGAGACCAGTGGTTCCCAACCTGTGGTCCGCGGACCAGTAGTGGTCCGTAAGAACTAAAATATGGTCTGCGAAAGATTTCAAACTTTGAATCAACACGCGCTGATGCATAACAAATAGCGAGCGTAGGATATTCTCTCGAGGTGGTCCGATTGTCACCAAGTCAGAATTTGATGAGGGGATTCCATGGAAATCGAGGAAAATCATCAAATTTAATTTTAAAACCCACAAATACCTAGTGCATTTCGAATATAAATATATAATAAAGAAGTCGGTTAAAAGTTAAGAACTATAATTTTAAAACCTACAAATAGTTCATTTCAAATGAAAATACATGTACAAATTCCGAATAAGAAGTTGCAGAAGAAATCCAAGAACAACTTATTAAATTTCAAAATGATAGTAACTGTAAGGACGCATTTGAATCTGATTTATTAGAGCAGTTTTGGTGTAAAAAAGCAATTTCATACACCAAAATTCGAGAAATCGCTTTGCGTTATCTTATGCTTTTCTCAACAATTTTTATCTATGCGAACAAGCATTTTCTGCTTTACTAATAATTAAAAACAAGTCTAGGAATCGATTGAAAATAAGTGGTGATATATATGCGTGTAGCTTTGAGCAAAAATATCACCCCAAGAATTCAAGAACTTGTACATAACATGCAACCTCAAAAATTTCATTGATGCAAACTGAATTATTTACTAAAAATTATATGTTTTCAATAACTATAACACTGTTAATTAATGTTACTTTTGAATTTTATGATTATGTTAAACGTTTCGATTAAAGATTATTTTTAGATTGTTAGAGTTTACTTTTTAAACTTGTGGTCCCTGCTAATAATAACGAAATCAAAATGGTCCCCGGTCAAAAAAGGTCTGGGAACCGCTGCTTCTAGACAATAAACTTTTTTCAATTTTACAAAAATTCATAATTTTTCTTTTCATTTAACCAATCTAAGTTAAAATATTGCATTCAATTTCGAGTGGTTCTATTTTCTAAGTTTTCTATCACCAAAACAATAAAAGTAAATTATTATTATCATTTCCGTCCATAATTTGTATTAATTTGAAAGATTATAATAGAAAAATAAGGACAAGTTTTTATGGGTGACTTTTTTATTTATCAGCCAATGTTTCGTCGACTTTGCCGACTTCTTCAGGGCTTCAAATAATCATGCCATACATTCATCTAAATTTTATTTTTATCTTCGTTACCATTAGAAGCACAAATTTTAAAAAAATATTTGGCACATTCACATAAACAATTTTTCCTTCTATTCTTTATATTAATAATTACATTAGACAAAACCGAAATATATGGAATGAATAAACACTGTTTTTTAAAACAATAGAATATATAGTATATAATAACTTTTTAAGGAGTTAGGTATTGTTTCTAGGTGAAACATTTTAATATAATAATAAAACTTGAGCAGGATGCGAGGTAGGTTTCACAAAATAAATAAATAAATAAATAAAACCTGTGAAACCTACCTCGCATTTTGCTCAAGTTTTATTATTATAATATATAATATTCCGAGGGGTGAACTGCTATTGGAATTAGGTGTACACCGTATTTGGGATTATTCGGAATTCCTTTGGAATTCATTAGATATTAGATAATCTATTGTTTTCTATTGTCTTCTACTTGGAAATGAAAATGGAAGTAGGTGTACACGATATTAAGTCGCGGTTCACCCCCCGTAATATTCTATTGTTTTAAAAAATAGTGTTTCCTCATTCTATGTTATAATTTAATATAATTTAATTCTATGTTATTATTTTAATATTTCGGTTTTGTCTAATGTAATTATTAATAGTACCTGGCCCACCGAGCGTTGCTCGGTAACTTTTTGCTTCAGTTAATAGCTATATATTAATCCCCGAAACCCCCTCGTTCCCCGGACCCCACCACTTCACCCCACTCCCTGCACCCTCCAAATCCCATCACCACTCCGCCCCCGAAACCCCGTACCTCCTGCACCCCCACATTTATCTCCGCCCACGCACCTAGTATTTGCATTTCTAGCCTTCAGTCGCCCACAGATTATGTGTATATAGGTATATAAATAAATACGGTAAAATTTTTTTTTAAATTAAAATAACAGTTTTTGAGTCCATCAATTAAATTGTCAAATTAATATTTGTGGGATTTAAAATTTGATTTTGAATCAATAATTTTTTTTTATAAATTTTATTAAACCAATTATTTTACATTAATTAATGTATACATTGTATTTTAGCTTCGACTCCGGAGATTATTTCTCCACCATCGACTGTCCTTGATCATCTTTGTAATCCTTGTTTTTAATAAGAGGAAAAAACTATTTAAATAAAAAAACCTCTTTTCCGATAATTATTCAAATTCCATATTTCATTCCATTCATTCAATCGAATCAATAAAATTGCCTAATTTTTAATTTATAATAATAATTGTAATAATCTTATTGTGGGATATAAAATTAAAAAACCAACTATTTATTAAAAGGAAATTGAATAAAAATGTAAATAAACATTTCTATCGAGACAACCACCTGTCAATAATTATTTCAATTAACAAAAAAACCCACCAAAAACAAACTTAGCCGAAGATGAGACCCTGACAGATCGAATGTCCAACACAAAAACCCTCCTTACCCGTGAATTTCATCCAAATCGTTAGAGCCGTTTTCGAGAACCCGACCGGACATATATATATATATAAACATTGCTCGTTTAATATAATAAGAAAGATAAGATAAATAGAAGGAAAAATTGTTTATGTGAATGTGCATAATATTTTTTGAAATTTGTGTTTCTGATGGTCTTCAGTGGTAATGAAGATAAAAATAAAGTTTAGACGAATGTATTGCATGACTATTTGAAGCCCTGAAAAAGTCGGCAAAGTCGACGAAACGTTGGCTGATAAATAAAAAAAGTCACGCATAAAAATTTGTCCTTATTTTACTATTATAAACTTTCAAATTAATAAAAGTAAATTAGCATCAAACAGATGACACCCTCATTCATTCAATTTTTTTAGTTTGATATGTCTGTCCCTATAATTAGATTCTATGAGTTCAAAATGAAATTTCACTTTCGCTTTTGGGTTGGCTCTTTTATCCAATTCGTCCACCATTGAATGGCTTTCTATTCATAATCAAAGGAATTTGAGAGAGAAAAAAAGTCAAGTCAAGAGGGCGATTTGTGCTCAGGAAGCTGGCCAAAGGCCAAAGAAGGTCCTTTCCCCCCAATTGCGAGAGGGTCCATTACCATACAAATGAATTCCAACCCCTTTCCTCAGGGCTAATCAACCTACAGAATAAATAAAGATTTGCATAGCTTAACCTCCAAGCCGATCTGCGTCAATGTGTGAGTGTGTCGGTGTGTATGTGTGTGTGCGTTCATGTCTAACGCCGTGTTAGACATGCAAGTTAAATTATGTTCCAATCTGATAGGCTCTAATTCCTCTAAATTTATAAAGATAGGCTTTCATGTAACGCGATGCAGTTTTTCGCCCCTATTATTTTTTCCACCACCGATTATTTTGATATTAACTTTTCCGATTTCAAATTCATTTTGGGAAGGTAGATAAGTTTTTATTTAGCGAAATCGTTTGACTCAGCTGGAATGGAATATACGTTGAAAAGTTATTATTCATGAGCAGCCAGATTAAAAAAACGCTTTCGAAAATTAGAATTTCTTAATTGATTTAATAATTGGGTAGCGTTAAAAGAATAATCAATGTTTATTAATGGTAAATTAGAGGAAAAATTGATAATTTTTTCAATATTTGGTAGGCATACTGCGAGTTTAGGTGATCTGGCAATCTTTTCGTCAACAAACGGTTTGACCAAGAACGCGGAAAGTTTAGTGTATTCTTGCAAATTATTAAAGTATTTGTTTCGCGACAATAGTAGCAAAAAGTTAATGCTAGAGTATATAGAACAGACAATAAGGATTCATAATTCATAAGCCCAAAACTTTTTGCTGTTTATGTACGACTACTAGCTAATCCCGTGATCGTTTGACACATCTGGCAACGCTGTCCGAGCTTGTATATATTTTATCATAGAAATTTCAGATAAAGTACATTATAAAGGGAGATTTATAAAACAAAATGTTCTTATTAAGCGATTGAAAGATGTTGCGGCAATGGCTGAAGCAAAAAATCGTCAAAAAAATTATTAAAGTTAACCCACTTTTTTAGGTTAATACATGCGGTGTTGCCAGCTTGTTTTTAGTGTAAATTTTTCATTATTTATTCATTATTATCTGAAACTGTGTTGTAACTATTAATTAAAATTTTCTTAAAAATTGTATTAGTTATTGTTTAATGTTGGTTTAGTTTTTTATAACAATGGTAAGAAGATCTTCTTTAATTTAATTAAAAATGTATGTAAAGATTACGATATCCCGTATAGTGCAATGTATAAGAGTCTGAAAACTTCTATCTTTTGGAATTTAATATTCTCGAACTAGGCTGCCTGACGGGCGTTCATTGCGTGCACTGCACGCAGGCGGCCGAAATTAAGAGGCGGCCAAATCGTTTACAAAGTTGTTTACCGGGCAAAAATACAATCTGTTTGTTTCTCAGCTATGATATTGAAGTAAAAACAGTTTCTAATCTGTCTATCTAAAAAGAGTTTTCAGAAATAAGAAATGTATAAAAACTGATTATGTCGTTGTAGCATTATATACCGTAGTCATGCAGTTGGGGAATCCGGAATTTTTTCAATATTGCACGAGCGAAGAGCCGAAATAGTTTTTTCAATTGACCGGCGTCGCGTAAGCGGTCTTATTCGTCTTATTAGTCGTATTAGTCTATAGACTAGCGAGGATAAATCGTTTTTTGTGTCCTGTGTGTGATCCGATATTATTAAAGTCTTTAATGTATACGATCGAGCTGAAAGCCTGCTCACTTACCCCCGCATTTTACAGTTTTCCAGCTCAGAGTGTATTTCCAACGTAGAGTAACGCGGGGCCTTCATATTACGAAAATATTATCAAAATTACAAAAATTTCCTCATTCAATTATTTTAAAGCAAAAATCTAAAAATTTAAAAATCGGATGGTTTAAAATTTAAAACTGAATAATATTTTTGTAATTTTGATAATATTTTCGTAATATGAAGGCCCCGCATTACACTACGTTAAGGATCATGCTCGAGGCTCTGGAGGCTTGTAGGTATCGCGCGGAAGTGAGAACGTAAGGGGGTGGTGGGAGGCGGAGTTTTCGAAAATCAGCTCGATCGTGCACGGTCGTGCCGACCCCTTGATTTTAACGAATAAAATAAATTGCTTTATTCCTGAAAACTTTTGTTGTGTGTTCGTGTGGTGAAATTTAATAAAAAGTTTATTTACTCTGACAAAGACTGAAAAAGGTAATACACAAAAAATGTAAAAATTTGGGTAGACTTTCAATTTTGGGCCCGGGAAATTTTGGCGTGTCTTTTTGGAGGGAAAAGGCCTTTGATATGAAATTTTAAATAAATATTAAAAAATATTTAATAATATTAAAAAAAATTTAAAAAAAAAATTAAATAATAATTAAAATAAATACTAAAATAGTGCAATTTAATATTAAATTAAAATCTTCCTTAATTTATACTAAAAAATGAATATCTTTCTCATTTTGAATGCATTTATATAATAATTAAAAGTTGTTTGTTTGCATACAGACTTTTCGTTTAATCGCTCACAACCCGCCGATGGAAAATCAAGCATTTGAACTTGTGTAGCCGAAAGCACTCTTTAAATTAAGCTTAAGATTCTCTTTTTAATAGCAATGTTATTGTTATTAAATGGAAGAAATTTACCTGACATTGAACTAGAAAACAGTTATATGTGGTTGAATTTTCCTTCTGTTTTCATTTTCAAAATAAATCTTGACATATTTATGTTTAAAAATATGTTTTACTTAAAAAGCTTATAAATGACTTTCTTATCATGTCATCCTATGCGCATTAAAAAATATACTGTAACCTGCCCAAACTTAACCTTCGACTTATACCCCAACTCCTAAAGTATTTGTACAACACAAATTTACAAATTCATTTCCAAATGTATCTACAAGCTTAAACTATTATTGACCATGCCTGTATCAGTTGCGTCTGGAGAACGGTTTTTTCTAAATTGAAAATTTATAAAAAATTACCTACGTACTTCCATGACGTGCAAGAACGTATGAGCAATCTTTCAATTATCGCGATGAAAGTGAAATTGCTGAATCTTTTAAATATTCACGAAGCAATTGACGATTTTGTCAGTAAAAAATCCCGTAGGATTAACTTTTAATATGTACTTTATTTAATAATGTCGTGAAGATTCAGCAATTTCATTTTCGACCAAGATAATTGAAAGATTAAAGATGCTTCAATTAACTGGTAACCTAACCTGAAATAATTTTATGAAACCGGTTAATTAACCAAAAACCTTACTATTTTCAATATCAATAAATAATGGTTAAAGATTTGATTTTTAAAATCAAATAATTTTAAATTTGTTACTGAGTTGACACCTGTGATTTAAATTAATGTATTCTATGTTCTTTATGTTTGATAATTTTATTTGTGATTATAATACCAATACCATAATTACTTTTTTCATGTTATTATTGTGCAAGTAAATTAATTCCGCTTTTTGTATACCTCCTAAAGTTGCAAGTCAGTCAAAACAGATCTGCCAATAATAATTTCGAGCTTTGTTATCCCAATATGTTAGTATAGATTTACACACTTGTTCTTTATGTCGATAATTTTGTCTGCATTGAAAACCAATACTTTGCTAATTTTTTCATGTTAGTTATTTTTTGTTAAATTTTAATTAAAAAATGTTTATTTGTGCATTTTTTTTCTTAAATTTTTTATCCAAACATATAAATCTCATAGTTTTTAGCCGGTTTTCTTTTCAGAAAAACTATTTGGGAATAAAAACCACATTTTTCGTTCTCGATTTGCTAACCAAAACGGATTTTTCCCCGGTTGATGTTCGTAGATAATAATAAACATTAAAAATTAAAGTAGTTTTTTAATGCTATCCTGGGGGCGGCCATACATCTACACGTGCAGGCGGCCATATACCCAGGCACGGCCCTGTCCGGAACTATATTGTTCATAAACTTCGTTTGCCAGAAGTATTAAATAAGAATCTGTTCAAATTTCAAAAACATCCTAAGAAAACGCATTTGGTGAAACAACTACCTGAATACAAGCTTTTTGTTTCAAATTTCAACTCATTATATTTTTAATTGTTTATTATATGGTATTTGAATATATTACTAGGGTGGATGCAACTCTAGCGGACTGCTAAGCCCCTAATACAGGGTATATGTTCAAGTATTGTAATCGTACATGAAAAAAGTGTTTTTTTTGCTTCTTTTTCCAAATATCTCAAAAACGACTGAAACTATTTTGATTAAAAAAAAAATCGGCCAAACCATAATATTTCGGTCTACAAAAAAGCTCTAATAAGCGAACATCGAATCAATTATATTTTTCGAGTAATAACAGTTTTGTCCAAATGTCTGTTAGTATGTTATTCTGTAATTCTGTTAGTTTGTGCGTTACCATTTTGTGCACGAGCTAGCTCAAAAACTAGTGTGAATATCAAAACCAAATTTCGCTTCAAGTTTTGGTACATTGAGATTAAGAGCTGATTAGATGTTTTGTTCAAGTGACCCAAGTGGTCGGAGGGGGGGGGGGGGTTAAAATTCAAAATTATAATATTTTCATACTAAAAAAACAAGAAAAGTGAAATATACTATAAAATGAACCTATAATAACGAAAATATTTTTTTGTTGAGGCAAAATTAGGATTTTAGTTATTTAATAACATTTTGAATCAAATTAAGTGACGTTCTTTATTAATTATCATTAAGGACCTTTTCACACTCTTCATCCATATTGAACCAAATTTTAAGATTTATCTTTCAAATAACGATTTGAATGACCCATTCTGAGCCTGTCAATAATCACTTGAACTTTTTCTATTCAGATTTGAACTCGGTGTTGGTTGATACGTTGACTCTCTCACAGTTTTCAACTTGGACATCACGTTCTCTTCCAGTCTTTATCCCATTTTTCTCTTATTTTAAACCGGACTAATTTTTTTATGTCTTCGGGTGTTAAGACCTGAATATCATCCCATGATGCGCCTTTTTTAATAACATCATAGCTTCTCTGTCCACTTGTTCGACTCCTAAGTACTACTAGCAGTAGTCCTACTCCGACTCCGGCAAAAGTAAATACTAATTCATTTTATGGGGGGGGGGGGGTTAACTTAAAATAAATAAATTATAACAATACTTACCTCTGCTAATTATTTAGTCGTGTTTAGTGGATAACATTCGACTATCACTTGAATAATAATAGTGAAAAGTGAAAGGGAATGAAATGGTATGCTGTAATCTCAGTTAAGTAATAAGTGGTAATTAGTGAAAACGTATGACGTACATTGCTAATCGATTAAAATTATCTCGGAAGATAAGCTAAGAATAACTTGCGCTAATTGCTCTCATAGGATATATAAGAGGGAGAAAGATAGGGACAATGAAGGGGTATTTGAGGTGGGAGTTGGGGACAACGGGATGGGTATATAAGGGGGAGGTGGAAAGACAGTAGTGGGGATTTTAAGGGGCGGAGATAGGTACAATTAGGTATATAAGTGTTGAATAAAGATAGGGATATTGGGCAGTGGTCTCGGCAGTGGCGGATGAATCATCGATTGTGAATATTACAATATGGCCTCACCCCTCACTAATAAACAACCCGTCCCGCAACCCTTTATTCCTTATATTAATTTTTTTGCATAGAATTAAAAAAAAATCATGTCCTATCCCTAATCGCATCCAAATTTTCTGTGTTCACAAATCTTTTTCCTTCAGAAAATCGAAATATATCGCGATTATATTTATTCTTGTGCGAGAGTGTCAGTGTGTTCCTGTTGGGTCAGAGTATTCCAGGTCCAGACAGGAGACGTTGGCTGTTAAGGTAAGATATTTATTTAATTCTGGATTCTTATAATGAAATAATTAAGAAATAGTCTAAATTGTTCATATTAATTTTTCCAGAGTTTTTCAAAAAAATCAAATAAAATAGATAATATTTAAAATAAAAAATTTATTGCGAATATTTTTATAAAAATTACATTAAATTAACTATATTATTTTACTAATATCATTTTCTTTTCTTTTTCAGGTAGGTGTTCGTCTTACTAATACTAACATTTGGATTTAGTAGAAATAAATTAATTTAAGTAAAAAGAATCCCCTCTCATATCGCAATATAAAAATATTTCTACTTAAATCATAGAATTTGCCCTAGAAATTAAATTTTTTCTCTTAAAAGTTAAAATTTTATTTATACTAAATTATTTTTAATACTGGGGTAACGGGTAGGTGTATACTTCTTAGCTATATATTTTAGATAAATAAGTATAGGTCTACTTCAGGAATGACCTCTCTGCCCACGTGAGCTCATGATTCTTTTATCCAGAGAATCATGTCCTATTCCTAATCTCCCCCAATTTAATCCAAGTTTTCTCATATCCTGTATTTCTTTGAAACCGAAACCTATCGCGAGTATATTTTTACTTGTGCGGGAGTGTATGTGTGTGTGTATTCTTGTGGAATCAGCATCCCAGGACCAGGCCCGAGACGTTGGCTGTTAAGGTGAGATATCTTTTTAATAGTACCTACTGTATTATTATAATGAAATACTTAAGAAATAGCTATTCTTAAATTTTTGGATATTTCTTTTTTTCAAATTTTATAAAAGTTCACATAAAATAAATAAAATATTATTTTAATATTTATATAAATAATACTTTAAAGTTATTATATTATTTTACTAATATTATTATTTTTTTCTTTTTCAGGTAGGTGCTCTTCCTACTAATAATAACATTTAGATTAAGTATTTGATTTTCTTATTTTCTGAAAAATTAAATCTTCCTTCCATTTTACCTTAAATTCTCATTTTTTCCATGTATCAAATCAAGAGTATATTTTTTATTGTGTGGGAAGG
Organism: Forficula auricularia; assembly: GCA_024734495.1. NCBI lineage: Eukaryota > Metazoa > Arthropoda > Insecta > Dermaptera > Forficulidae > Forficula > Forficula auricularia. Next base: position 241,135 of record JALMQS010000811.1, read on the forward strand.
TGGGTGTGCTCGTGTGGAGACAGCATCCCAGGTCCAAGCTCGAGACGTTGGCTCTTAAGGTAATATATCTTTATAATAGTCTATTCTCTATAATTAAATAAATAATAAATATTAATCTAAATTTTACAAATATTTTTTTATTTTAAAAAAAAACGATTAAATAAAACAAATAATATATTAAATATAATTTTATTGCGAATATTTTGCATAGAAACATACTTTAAATAAACTATATTATTTTACTAAAAATATTTTTTTTTTTTCCTTTTTCAGGTAGGTGCTCGTCCTACTAATACAGATTAAGTATTTGATTTTCTTATTTTTCTGGATAGTCAAATCTTTATCTTTCAATCTTTGAATCTATTTTACTTTTAATTTCCCACGCTTTCCATTTCGAATCGAATCGCGAGTATATTTGTCTGTGAGTGTAGTGTGTTCCTGTCGGGACAGCATTCTAGGTTCATTCACGAGACGTTGGTTGTTAAGGTAAAATATATTTTTAATACCACCTACTGTATTTTTATAATGAAATAATTAAGAAATACCCATTCTAAATTTTTGATATTTTTTTTCGAGTTTTTCTAAAAAGTTCACATAAAATAAATAATATATTAAATAAAATATTGGTTCAAATATTTATATAAAAAAATATTTTAAAGTTACTATATTATTTTACTAATATCACTTTTTTATTTTTTCAAGTAGGTGCTCGTCCAACTAATACTAACATTTATATTTAGTAGAAATAAATTAATACTAAAAACTAAAATTGTATATACCTATACAATTCTCGAAATCTTTTGTTTTTTTCATAAATTTAATTTGAAATATTGGTTTGAGAGTTTCGACTTGATATTTTCAGTTTAATAAAATTATTTCACATGGATAGATAATAAAATTTCAATTTTTTTAAAAAAATAACATTAAATAAATAATTCACTTTTAAAATAATCCACTTATACTTCATTATTCCCCTGTAAACTTCAATATATTTTCTGTTTCTGATCTAATGCATCAGTCAATTTTGTATATTTTTTTGTTATACAAATATTTGTCGAAATTTTTATACAAAATGGAATGTTTAGAGACTTTGATTCGAAACAAATTACAGTATTGGAGACATTGTCTTTGTTTCGGAAAATGTCTTTCAACAATTTACTTTATTATTCAAGTTTAGACGTATTTTGCTACAAATATCGTGTCTCCTATTTGTTTCAAACACACGTCTAGCCTTGAGGGATAGTTTGAATATAATTTTTATCTTTCAAATTTGAAATAGTATTTCTGACTGTATTAGACATTTGAAAAATAAAGAAAATATTTTTTAAATTTTTAAATTATAACTCTATCAGTATATTATGTAATTTGCGATAAAAAATTATATTTGTTTAATTATTATTTATTTATCTATCCATGTGGGGTGGTGGCAGCTCGTGTTCTTGCTAAACAGTGCTGTTCATGTCTCAATACCTAAACTATTGAGGCATAATCATATATAATAAATACGTTTGCATAATTCTTTATATCCCATTAAAGATAATCAATTTCTAAAACTCAAATATATACTATCACAATTACATATTATTTCCTTCTTTGTAGAGAGGGTTAAAAGGTATGCAATTTACAAAATTATCATAAAAAATACTTGTTTAAATTCATAACTATAAAATTAGTTCAAAATTTATGCAAATAATAGTATATTATTATATATGAAATTGGAAATATTTATATTCGACTGAAAATACAAGGGAAACTTTCCGACATCTTTGTCTCTAAGAATTTGTTGTATAATAATTTAATGAGTAATAAATACAATAGCTAAGAACATATTCTTTTCTAAATTAAATGGTCTCTATTAGCATAATGTTTCAAAAATCTATAGTAGCTATATTGGGGCTATATAGATTCTCGAAATCTATATAGTCACTACATAGTTACTATATAGTTTGAAACATTGTGCTACTAGGGTTGTTGGGATAAAAATTCGCACAAATTATTAATGATATGATAATTGTATCAGATATCTATCTTTTCCAGTAACATAAAAATCTCAATGTTTTAAGGAAATTTATAATTTTATGTCTGGCTCCATTTATTGCTGTGCTGGGCCGCATGCGGCCCGCAGATTGGATAACCCTGCTCTAGGGGAGTCTGTATGGGTAGGAAAATATGATTAGTACATTTATTTGTTTATTAACTAGCTGAGAATTAATTGTGAGAGTGTTAGAGAGAAGATAAATAATCCCCAATGGCTGATCTCCCCCCCCCCATTTCTCTAGCATAATCTAATGGAGGTTTATTCATATTATCTCTTATACTTTTATCCGCTCCATTTTCTATCAATACTTATACTACAGCAAATTGATTTCTACCAACTGCACAATGTGTGGTTTGGAAAATATGATCAGTACATTTATTTGTTTATTAACTAGCTGAGGATTAATTGTGAGAGTGTTAGAGAGAAGATAAATAATCCCCAATGGCTGATCTCCCTCCCATTTCTCTAGTATAATCTAATGGAGTTTTATTAATATTATCTCTTATACTTTTGTCCGCTCCATTTTCTATCAACACTCTTACTACAACAAAATGATTTCCATCAACTGCACAATGTGTGGGTAGGAAAATATGATCAGTACATTTATTTGTTTATTAACTAGCTGAAGATTAATTATGAGAGTGTTAGAGAGAAGATAAATAATCCCCAATGGATGATCTCCCTCCCATTTCTCTAGCATAATCTAATGAAGTTTTATTCATATTATCTCTTATACTTTTATCCGCTCCATTTTCTATCAATACTTTTACTACAGCAAATTGATTTCCATCAACTGCACAATGTAGTGGTGATAATTTATTTTTATTTTGATAATTTACTTTTGCCTTCTTGTCCAACAATTTCTCGACTACAGAGACATGTCCTTTGTATGAGGCCCACATTAAAGGAGTTTCTTTATTAAAATTCTCTGCATCAACTTCGACTCCTTTGGACAGAAGAAACTTGACAATTTCTAAATGTCCATTTCCAGATGCGTAATGCAGAGGAGTCCAATCATCATCGTCTTCATTCTTTCTATGAATAGACAATGGGTCTTGTGCGTGCCTAAATTTGACCCCTACAAGGGAACCTTTCTCTGATGCCTCGAAAATATCTCGAGTTCCATCTTGATCAATTAGTTTGTCCAATTTCGAATCTAAAATTAAATAGATTAATTATGATAACTTAAATTACGATTTTAATTATTAATTATTTAATTATTATTTTATATTAAGAAGTTTGAATGTTTGTTTGAATTTTTATAAAAGATAATCATAAGAGGGTGTCATCTATTAAATCCGAAGGAATGGATTATTTTAATTATATGTCAGAAGGGTTGGTTTGTATAAATTTAAAAAAGAAAGTAATTCAACTTCTGTCGAATATAAAAAAAATTACTGAAAGCGTTTCGGATTTAATTAGATAAGGCCATCTTCAGTTCTTATGAGCTGAAATGAGCATAAATGTATCTCTATAAATACATCAACATAAAAAAGTACAGTATTTTTTGCAAACTCAATTCATTTGTTAAATAATCAATGAGTTCAGACAGATTTGTTGTGTATTATCAAACACAAAATTATATGTAACATAAATGAAAATGTGTAGGTATATAGATCTTAGGGCCAGCGTTTGTTTGCGAAGTCTTTGTTAAAGCACAAAGGGTAAAACCTCTGAATTCCGTGTGCCCGGCGAGATGGCCTATCAGATGAAAGTGTATGTGTGTGTGTGTGTGTGTGTGTCATCTGATTTGCCATCCGGTCGGGCACAAGTCTAAATCTAAGGTTTTACCCTTTGTCAACTTTAACAAAGACTTTACAAACCGACATACCTAGAACTGGCCCATAGTATGCTGACTCTTTAATGGTTGTTTTTTACCCGCTCGGGATCGAACCCAAGTGCCAGTAACAGCAATGTGAGCCATTTGACTAGCTTGTGAGCTGCGAAGCCCTCAGACATATGTAAACGCACTAAATACTTTACTCAAAGATTTAAATCTTGATTTTTAAAATTTCGTCATCTAGGGATTCTAAATTTAAACACATAGTCGATTGGCCTGTATTGTTGTTACTGGCACTCGGGTTCGATTCCCGAGGTGGTGAAAAAAACCGGTCCCATATATAATTAAAAATAATCCATTCCATCTCAGATCTAATAGATGACAAGCTCTTGTGATTTTATTAAAAAATTTAAATCTATTTCTATCGGCAACTTGAACTCTCTTGTATGTTTGTTAGCAACTTCCCTATCTATAGACCCTAACATACATTCATACATACAGACATACATACTTTACCATCCCTAATCTGATCTCGATCAAATTTTTCAGAAAAAATAGTATTACTATATACAAAGTTTCAGTAATTTGATCAATTCATGATCAAAAATCATTATTATTTAATGATTACATGAAAAAATAAAAACAAACTCATCGAAACGTCAATATTTTTATATTAATAAACTATTATTTTTATTTTTTGAAAATTCCAATTAAATATGAAAATTCCATCCCCTTAATAAATTATAATCATTAAACAAAAAATAATAAGATAAAAAATAATTCTTTACACAAAAAAAACTTACGCTTTGTTTTAGAATTAGATTTTCATTATCCAAAAAAATTATTTTGTTTTTCATTTCATCCACCTAAAAAACAAACAAACAAACAAATAAATAATATACAATATGGAAATAAATAAATACTTACGCTTTGTTTTAGATTTAGATTTTCATTTTCCAATTTATTTATTTTGTTTTTCTTTTCATTCACCTACAGAACAAACAAATAAGTAAATACATAAATACAATAAATAAATAAACTTATCATACATTTTTGAAATATACCACATTATACACTCGTGAATATATTTATGGTATTAAAAAACTCTTCCAAAAACACAAAATCAAATTCACGACATTTCGATCACAGATATAGTATTGTCATCGAAACTTCGTGTATTTGTTAGTGTTTTTTATTAATAAATATATTAAATAGTGCATAATGTAATTTATTTCAAAATGCTCTAATAAACTGCTTAACTAATAAATCTTTAAATATATTAATTAACTTACCCTTTGCTTTAATTTCATATTTTCGTTTTCTAGTATATTTATTTTATTTTTCAAGCGATTATTCTCTTCATTAATCTATACAAAAATATAGATAAAATAAATAAATAAGTAAATATAAATATAATAAATAATTTACCGCAAATAAATAAATCTATATATACTTACAATTTTAAATGAAGTTTCAATTTTTTTCTTCCATTGATTTGAATTGAGCACTCAACAAATTATTCATCTGAACCATCAACTAAAAATAATAATTTATGTAAAGAATTGAGTATCTATTTGAGAAAGAAAGATTGAGTTTTTTCTCAAAATCAACTTTGTGACATGAATCAATTAATTTTATGAACATGTTTGTGTCATTATCAAAGATATTAATAGATGTTTATATTGCATGTAGGAGGGTTTTGTCCCCTCGGGAGTCGAACCCAAGCACTAGTATGCTTTCCGGGCAACTAGTCCAGACCCTTGAGACACTTACCTCCAAACATGCAATATAAACTTATCTATTAATATCTTTGATAATGACCAAAACATGTTCATAAAAATAATAAGTCAAATAAATATTAGAATGGATTAATATTTTATTTATTTAAAATAAATAAATAAATTTGAAAATGTATATGTATTTGATAATTTTGCTTTCATTCAAAGTAGGTACTTTTCTGAGATGAGCCCAGGCTATTTATTTTGATATCCAAGACAGAAATTTACATTTTATTATTATATACGAATAGAAAATAATCACAATACCGAAAAATACCTAAAAAAAAACTTTACATTTTGTATTAGCTCAAGTTAACTAAATAGATTATCTACTGAGTTTGATCAAAATCGAGTAATCCATTTTTTAAATATTTAGAAAAAACAAAAATAGTACTACAATAAAGTACTGGTTTATAGTCATAGTTATCATTCACCCATATGTTTATTAGTAGGGAGAAGCTATTGTGAAAGTCTATGAAACCCAAAACACTAAATATTGATATATATATATACGAGCTGCTCCAGGCGTGCCTTCGGCACGCCCTCTAAAGCTCGGCTCTCCGGGCAGGTGGTCCTGGCGGGCTGCGTCTCGGCATGTGATTATTAGGTCTCCAAAATTCATTCCCTCTTTTCGCCCCCACGCACTCATTTTGACTATTAATTTTTACAGCATACATTTTATATTGTCTTAAAAACTAACATTACAAAATTTGATCTATATCGGAGAGAGTATTAATTTTTGCCCCCACTCACATTTTGGGAGGTTGAAATTATTTTTTAGATATTTGCAAATAAATAACTCTGAGTTTTCTAAAGAGTAAATGTACAAAAAATCTAAAAATTTCTATATTTTGCCCCACCCCCCTTTCGCCCCCATACAGTCAATTTTGATAGTTGATTTTTACAGGAATAGTTTCTTAAAGTAATAAAGAATAACTCTACAAAATTTGATCAAGATCGGAGAGAGTTTTAATTTTTGCCCCCTCTCCCATTTTGGATAGTAGTTGGGAGTCGAATTTCAAAATATCCTAAAATTACTTTTTAGATATTTTGTATTTAGAATTTTATTAATTGAAAATCAAGTAGATATCTTATCGTTCTTAATTGAAAATGCATAATTAGTGTAAACACATTGCAAAGATATTTTGCCCCTTTGACCCCTTTAGGGGTCGAATTTCAAAAAAATCCTGAAAGTCCTTTAGATATTTTAATTTAGTATTTTTAGAAGTAAAAAGCAAGTAGATATTTTATCGTCCTTAAGAGATATCGCATAATCAGTAAAAACACACTTTGCTCCCTTTGACCCCTTTAGGGGTCGAATTTCGAAAAACCCTTTCTTAGTGAGCTTCTATGTCATAGATGTAATATCGTCTCCAAATTTCATGTTTCTAGGTCCAGTGGTTCTGGCTGTTTTGATGATGAGTGAGTGAGTGAGTGTATCGGGCAAAGATTTATGTATATATATATATATATTTCAATTTCATAAAACATATATTTATATTAAAAAGAAATTAAAAGTAGAATCTATTTAAAAACCCTAAGCAAGGAGCGAAGCCTTTTGTACTAAAAAATAATACACCTACCTATTTTTTTGATTGAAAATTTTTTTAGAAATTGACAAAAAGAAGACATAAACGGATTGTCTTTTGAACAACATATACAAAAATAATTAACGCTTCAATTTATTAAAATAATAATATATGTATATTCTGAATTTACCATATTTTCATTATGCTTAACGGTTCGATAATAAATAATCTGTGCAAATTCGCATACTAAATAATACTAAAATATGGGATGTGGCCATTTCATGAATTTACCATACACTAACCCGCTTGTATATATTAACAAAATTTAGTTCAAAATCGGAAAAATAGTTAAAATTTCACCTCCGTCTTATTTTTGGTCCAATTTCAACGAAAATCTAATCAGCTCTTAATCGTAACATACAATATTTAAATATAAAATTTCGCCTTGATACCTTCATTGGTTTTTAGCTAGAGCGTACACAAAATTTGGTAACACACATTCTAAAAAACATGACAAATATTTTTTAAAAATATAAATTTTTCAATTAATACAGAAATTTGAGTGTCTCTTTTTTAAAAATAGATGGAATTTTTTTGAAAAATCAACTCACGTTATACAGCACGTATTAAAAAAAAAGTAGTCGAAGATTTTAGTAAGACCAATATGTTTATATTACATGTCAGAGGGTTCAACCCCTCAGGAGTCGAACCCAAGCTGTAACTTGCTTTTCGACAAAACCCTTCGACATGCAATATACCATAACATATTAATCTACAAAAATCTTAGATCTGACCTTAAATTGTTTTTTTTTTTATTTTTTTTTAATAAATTTTTTATTTTTACACATAATTTTATTGTAGACCGAAACTCCGTGAATTCGATCAATTTTTTTTTTATCAAATTAGTTCTAGCCGTTTTTAGAAAATACGAAACAATAATAAAATCACTTTTTTCATTTACAATTAACAATACTTCACTATATCCGAATGATAAAGTAGAAAATGTTCCAAGAAACTTAGATTAATTTTCTAATTCAACTGAAATTTATTTTCGATATATGTGGTCTGTTTTAAACTTTGTAAATTGCTTTTTTTCACAATAGGTTTTTTTTCGAGAAAAATTACGTTTAGACCTTAAGAAGGGTTTTCTAGCATCAAATGGGGTTTTGCTATAAGAAAGTTTTCGAGGGGGTTTAATCAGTAATTTTTATAAAAAAAAATATTCCGACTTTAAATTTGTTTTGAATTTAATTTTTACACCCTTTATATTAGCTTCACCTGTATATATGTATTTATCTATGAATGTATCAATGTGACTTTTGTTCTGTTAAATTTCGCAAACTCTTCTCTATAAAAGACTAAAAAGTAATAAATTAAATTATATTAAAAAAAAAAAAAAAAAAACTAAAAAACACACTTCTAAAAAGTACAAATAATGTAATAAACATAAAGTCAAAAACACGGGACACTTTGTCGAAATTAATAAAAAGTACATGCTTCTGCGCCCCACTTTTTGACTTTATGTTTATTACATTATTTTGTACTTTTTAGAAGCATGTTTTATTTTTTTAAAATATAATTTTTCTTTTTTTCCTTGATGTGAACTTTTTTTTGGATTATTATTGAATCTATATATATAAAATTAAGGTTTTATCTGTACATCCAAATCACGCCACATTTTAGTTGCACACGTTTCAAGCAAAGTTATGAACGAAAACACCCTCAACTTCCTGTCTTTATTTATGTCTGTATGTCTGTATGTCTGTTTCAGTGGTTTCCGAAAAGTTGCTCACTATTCACATAAAAACGAATGAAGGGATTATTATGAAATTTCATATTTACATCAGATATCTTCTAACTTACGATTTTAGCTATATAACGTTTTGATATTTTGACCCCAGAAGGGGGTTTGCGGGGGCGCACGAATCAAAATGATCAAATAACTCCTAAAATATTAACCCTACAGCAAATTTTATGATCAATAAAGTTGTAGGGGATGTGATTTCTGACAACTTTTGTTTAAAAAAATTTCCCCAAAAAACCTCCCAAAAAGGAGGGGAGGGTGAAAAAATGTAAATTCTTGCCCTTGGAACAAACTCAACCAAATTTTGTATACATAATCTCTGGGCCTCTAGAGAGCTAGAAATGCAAAAACTAACCACCCAAAATGGGAGGGGGTCAAAAAATGAAAATTCTTTCTCTTGGGCCAAACTCAACCAAATTTTGTATACATAATCTGTGGGTCACTAGAAGGCTAGAAATGCAAAAACTGGGTGCGGAGGGTGGGTGCGGGGTGGAATGGGGTGGGGTGAGGAGTGAGGCGGAGTAGGGTGGGGGTGCAGGGGGTGGTGCGGGGTGGAGTCCAGGGGGCATAGCGGGGGTGAGGTCCAGGGAGCTAGGCGGGGGTGTGGTGCGCAGGGTTGGAGGGCGCGGGGTGGGGTCCGGGGTGGATGGGGTGCGGGGTCCGAGGTGGGTGGGGTGCGGGTGGTGGTGTGGAGGCGGGGGTTGGGAACGGGTGCATGGTGCGGGGGTGGGGGTGCTGAAGGGGGATTAGTGGGTTAGGGTGCGGAATGGAGTGTTGGGGTGGTGGTGTGGGGTCGGGGGTTGGGCATGGTGCGGGGGGAGTGGGGGATGAGGCTGGGGTTCGAGGGCTGGTGGTCCACGGAGGAGTGCTCCCTGGCTAGCTAGAGGGCCGCCGAAGGCGGGCCTTGCAGTTAGTTGACTATAATATAAGTCGTTTAAGGTTCTACCACGGATAAAGTAAAAATATCTGATAGAAATTAAGTGAATGGGTTACCTTGGAATTAAAACCCAGCTCTTCTATTCCGTCTACGTAATTGTCGGGTTGGGTTGACACCACTGCTTCTACTGTGGCCAGAGTCAAGATAGCGAATAACCCAAATTCTCTAAGAAAATTCATAATGCAATTTTTCAGATTAATACGCTCTCTATACCGTTACAATTTATTATATAGCGAACCCCTTCTTCCCATCTCGACTTAGCTCTGATTCATTTATATGGATATAGATTTCGCATTCGCCTTGACTTTCGTGATAACCTAATCTTATGGTGAATTTCGTCTTATCTTTCTTTGCTTTGTTAAAATTTTAATGAATAGAATAATCATGCTTTTAATTTGTTTATTATTTTGCTATTAAGAAAATTAGTGAGAGTTATTTTTCAGGAGTGATCCACATAGAATATAGTCATAGGGAGAAAAATAATAAAATTAAATTTGTTTTAAGTGAAAAGATTTTGTTCTGCCGAGAGTAGCAGAGGTGTTGATTTATAAAGAGATATCAATGAGGTTGTCCTCTTCTTGATGCAATAAACACATAACACATCATCATTGAGTATACAGTCCTAAGACTGGTTTGATGCAACCCCCTCCGTCTCCACTCGACTCTGTCCCCGCCAGCTGTTTGATCTCTCTAAGGGTAGGTTGTATGTCGCAAAGTAAATGCTTTTTAACACTAATAAAGGGTAGATGGTAAATGGAGGGACTGGGATGGCCAATCAGATGACAGGCACTGACCATCTACCCTTTGTTAGTGTTAAAAAGCATTTACTTTGCGACATACAACCGGCCCTAAATGTCTCGCATCCCATACCCCCAATTATTTGGTTGAAATATTCTAATCTGGGGCTTCCCATTCCCCTTTTCTTGCCCACCTCCCCCTCCAATATATCCCTAAGCAGTCCCCCATGTCTCTGTGTGCCCCATCATCTGATCTCTTATTTTCTTCAGACTCTTCCACAAGGTTCTTTTTTCTCCGATTCTTCCAAGAACTTCTTCATTTGTAATTTTATCCATCCATTTGATATTCATCATTCTTCTGTAGCACCACATTTCGAAAGCCTCTAATCTCTTTCTCTCCGCTTCTCTAATTGTCCAGGTTTCACATTCGTTCATGGCTAAACTCCATAGATACCTATGTCTTCAATAGCATCTTCCTATTTTCTAAACTGATTGAGGAGGAGCATAGAAGTTTTTGTTTTGAATTAAACCCCATTTTTGCTTGTGCAATTCTTGATTTAATTTCGTTTTCGCTCCTCCCATCCCATGTTATTTTACTTCCTAGACAACGGAATTCCTCAACTTCTTCTAGGTTTTCTTGGTTAATTTTGATGCATTCCTGTCTCGTTTGTTCTTTTTTTGTACATACTAGGACCTTGGTTTTATTCTTGTTTATTTTCATTTTGATTTCTTCTATTAGGATTTGGTTAATTCCATTCAGTGCGTCCTCTAATTCTTTTTTGTTGCTTCCTAGAAGGGCAATGTCATCGGCAAATCTTAACATAGCGATCTTTTGACCTTGGATTTCGATACCTGTATCAATTTTGTCTTTGAATTCTTTTATCGCTTCTTCTATGTATAAGTTGAAAATCATGGGTGACAGCACACATCCTTGTCTTACACCTTTTTTAATTTTGGCTTCTCTTTGCTCATCTCCAATATTTATTATTGCCGTCTGGTTTTGGTATAGATTGTAGATTAGTCTTCTCTCACTAAATTTTATTCCTGCCTGTTTCAAGATTTTGAATATAATTTCCCAATTGACGTTATCGAATGCTTTTTCTAGGTCTATGAATCCGATATAGACAGATTCTTCCCTGATAAAAGCCCTTTCTATTATTAGACTAAGAGAGAGAATTGCTTCTCTGATGCCTCTGTTTCCTCTAAAGCCGAACTGGTCTTCTCTCAGATTTTTTTCAACTCTTTGTTCTATTCTTCTTTGGATTATTTTGGTTAGGATTTTGGAGGCATGTGAGGTTAGGCTAATGGTCCTGAAATTTTCACATTTATCCGCGCCTGTCTTTTTGGGAAGTGTGACTATTTTGTTTTTTTGGAAACCTTTAACACATACACATATACCATATAACAAATATATTAAATTTGTGTATTTATAATATATTTGTTTGAGATTATAGTTTCGGAGGTTTACCTTCATCATTAGTTTTTTAATTAGAAATATTTTAACTATTATTTATCATGGGTTCAATTACCCGATTGGATATATTATGTATAAAATTTTGTTGTGTTGTTATAGAAAGCCGGCCACACAACAAACGATCCTTTGTTGCTATAACAACAAAACAAATTTTTCCATTTATTTACAATTGGCTAATTGAATCGAAAACCTATTAACCTGATACTTGCTCAACATTTTCAAAACTTTTACTGATGATTCACAAATTATAATTTAATAAAGTAAAATAAGGCTTCTTGTTTTAATAATTTTTTAAGAGGTGTCGGTTCAAGGTGAAACATTTTAAAATAATAAGAGAAAGTATGATGATGGGCCGTAGCCCGTAATATATTTTTCGAGATAAAACCCAAAACTTTATAAATTAAAAAAGTGAGGAATTCAGCCAGTAATGGAAGCCTCTGTCGAATAAAAACTCCCAATTATAGAAAAAAGTTTCCGTTTTAATTAGATAATACCAATTTCTGATTTATAAATTTTTGGCCAGCCATCTCTCATTCATCAACGTTAAAACACAAAACATATAGTGGTTTTATTTGTTGTGAAACCTACCTTGAAATTTTATCCCGCGTATAAATAAATATATTTTAGAAAATACATCATTAAATATATTTAAATTTTATATTTTGAAATATATCATAAAAATTTGCCGTTTTTTCATATATTATAAAATATATAAAGTAAAGAAAATTTTGATTTTTTTTAACCTAACTAGTATTTTAAATTTTAAAAAAAATTTCAAAATTTTCTTTACTTTATTTTAAATGTTTCACCAAGAACCCACACCATTCTCCCCTCACCCTTAACATAAAAATCAAATATATAATTTATATCTCAAAGAAAAAAATATTTATTGATTGTATATAAAAATTAAAAAATACGAATCTTTAACAAGAACACGTTTATTCTAATTTACCATATAAAAAGTGAGAAATTCTCCCGAAACCTTTGATTGAGTATAAACGTGTTCTTGATTGTTTTGTTAAAGATTTGTATTTTTTAATATATAGTTTATATATTTGATGAAATAGAAAAATAATATATTTTATAAATATAAAATACAAGTACTATATGGGCTTAGTTCCCGGGAGTCATGATAATTAAATTAAATTAAAAAATAAAAAATTAAAAGACCTAATTTATTGATCGGAGAATTTACCACTGCTCGAAGCCCCTAAAAACTTAGTGAATTGGATATTGAATTGTATCTAAGTTTCTGAGATTTGGCTCGTGATCCCGGCTTCTTTCCTTCTACTCTGTTCTTTTCACGATGGAGGGGCCATCCCATACAGGCCTTTAGGGGATGCACCTTCTGGTGTATCTACTTCTCTCATCAATATCATAAACAAAAAATACTAAAAAAAAAATCATCGGCTTTCATAATTTTGCGGAACACTTGCAAAAAGCATGCGGAACACCAGTGCTAGCAAATGACCGAATTCTTTCTTCTATTCCACTTTCAAATATTTCTAAATACGAATAATCCAGGCCGGCCATACCGATTATAATTTTTAATTTTTCAATAAGCTCATTTAATGATAAATGTATCAAAACATATTTTAATTAGCTGCTCATCGATTTAATTTGAACATGATAGTTGTCTAGTGCATAAGGACTCTTCAAATTAATTAGTATTGGTGTTGTTTTAAAACTTGCAACATATATAGGTACTTTACATTTAATTTTCGGCTATACTATGATATCCATTCAAAAAAATTGGGAGTGTAATCTTTTTAATTACTTTGGAAAAATTATTTTTTCTCTTTTTTTTTTTTTTTTGCCCCCCATTATGATATTAAATGTTGAATACCCATCCTCGAATCGGATTGCTTTTCCATTGCGTTGAACCTCCGAGTATTTTTTTTACGAGTTTTCTTTTTTATATTCTTTTCGAACAGTAAATCCATAACTTTTTTTATTACCATCCATCATCAGCAGGTGATTTTTATAAATTAAATGCATTAATATATTATTTTATATTATGAATATAAAATTAAAACTTATAAAACACTCCGGCTGATGATATCACCTGGGATCGTCTTCAGTAACTTTAGCATATAAATAATAATGCTTCAAACTGCCTTTCGGGATTATTTCCTCTTTTTACTTTCTTTTAGTCGTCTAAGTGCTGTGGTTAATGCCGTATCTTTGAACTAACTTCTTAATATGATTGTGTTCGTTTATTATAACTTTAATATTTAATTGAAAAGGTTTAATTCAACTTTCCTTCAGTCCACTGAGAAATTATTTAATTTTATATAGTCAGAACTTTGTGTGGTAAATTGCTCTATAATATAGGTGGTGGCGAGGGGTGATCCGGGATTGGAAGTAGGTATACACCTCTTTGGAAATATTTGGAAGTACTTGGAAATATTTTGAAGTACTTGGGAAAGTTTGGAAGTACTTGGAAATATTTGGAAGTGCTTGGAAATATTTGGAAGTACTTGGAAATATTTGGAAGTACTGGGAAATATTTGGAATTACTTGGAAATATTTGGAAGTACTTGGAAATATTTGGAAGTACAAGTGGAAGTAGGTGTACAGCATATTAGGTCGCGGTTCACCCCTCGGGTGGTGGTAATCAATGATATCTACTTGATAATATCATATTTTTTTTAATATTCTTTATTGTCAGTTAAAGACGTTTCAACAACGATGTGCCATCAACAGTCTGTAAAACACATAATAAAACAAATAATACAAATTCGACATACAACAAAATATATTATTCGTGAGTACAGGGCCGGATTAAGCCATGTAGACTGTAGAGGCCCCTAGGCAATGCAAGTCTTGGGGCCCCTCTCACCTTATATAGATAGTTCTCTAGTCTCTAGGTAGCCAAGTAGCATTTAAGCCTTATAACAACATCATTTTTCAATTTTAATATCTCGGTCCTAATGAATGTATGTCATTTATTAAAACAAAAATATTTACAGGTAATCAATGTTATTCAAATCATGCAGTACTTACACAGAAAAAATATTGGCAATACTGATTACTGATTGTTTTTGTGAAATTGTTGATTGAACTTTTAAAAAATATATCTAAAACCTTTGTAAATCGAAAACGAGAGCACCAAATTAAAACTATGAGTTATTTTTTTCACTTGTTGGGGGCCCATAGGAAGTTGCCTACATTACTTATTGGATAATCCGGCCCTGCATGAGTATCAAGTATAATTGATTACCCCCACCTATATCATAGAGAAATTTACCACTCAAAGTTCTGACTATGAAAAGATTTAGTTTGCCGAGGGTAGCAGAATTTTGATTATTCATAAGGAAAAATCACTGTTGAGTGACCTGCTTACTATTACAATAAAATTAATTTACCTAATTCCAATTGCGATTATTTGAACACATGAGTATAAGAAATATAGTTTTTCTAATTAAAACAACTAATGATGAAGGTCAAATCTTCCAAACTAAAGTCTCTAACAAATAAATAAAATATAGTAATTGTATATATGTAGTATAAGTTTATTTGCAAAAATGGGAGGACAATCTCATTGATTTCTCCTTATCAATATGCACTACATTAAAATACCTTCCAATTAATCACATCATAATAGTATTTTAATTTAATATTAGACCCGTACACAGCTTCCAAATAAATAAAGAAAAGTTTAAATTAATATAATTCCCTTTTCATTTAGAAATTAAGCATTGGTTTGGTTTCAAGGTCTAGTAGTAGTTGAATAGTAGTAGCTGAATTCCAGTTAGGCGAATGTCCCAGACGATTCTTTTCTTTATAAATAAATAAATAAATAAATCTTTATTACTCGACTTGCTTAGAGGCACAAGTCCTCGGTGGCTAGGTCAACAAAACATCAATATAAATTAACTACAGAAATTAATGAACATAAATACAAATCAAACAAGAAAAAATAGAAATGTATGCTCATTTACAAATAACATGATCATAGATTTCCATCAAAAGTCAAAACGTAATTTTAATAATCTCACGTAAAAGCCCGATACCAGGAGGAAACGACGCATTAGCCATCCCGACATTTGGAAACCTGGTCAAAACCTTAACGAGGATGGTAATAGAAATAATAATAATAAAATAAATAATAATAATAATAAATAAATAAATAATAATAAATAAATAATATTAATAGAATTTTTTTACTTTTTCTCTCATTTAATACTAATATTATTATTATTATTTTCAATACCTATTTATACGAAGCTGTAAATAAAAAGAATTTAGAGGAAATTAATTCTATCCAAGATTCGCAAATTTTACTCATTTGGCATTTTTTTGCTGAAATTTCACAGAAACTTAGCAGAAGCTTATTAATATAATTTGTGTCATATTCCAGCTCATTACCTACGTACATATAAGAGCTTCCAATTAACAATTTTCCATCTAGATCTATAGGTTCAGAAAGTTAATTAAAATACCAAGTGTAGGTTTCACATAAAATGTTTCACCTACAGCTGACACAAAAGTTTCTTGAAAATTTTAAATATTCTGACGCTAGAAATCACCAAATCTAATACGTTTTATAAATACAACAATCTTTACACCAGAACGAACTTTCTATGACTTTATCTGTTGTGTGTTGAAATCAGAATCCAGATAGACTATCAAATCGATAGCCATGATAACAAAAGAACGGAATTTTGTAAAAAATATCAAAACGTAGAACTGAATATATTTTGGGCATTCTAACTTAAGAATTTCCGGTTAAAAATTAAATAAATAAATAAATAAAAATCGAATCATAATTAATTAAAAGAGCTTTTGAAATGTAAGATAAAAAAAAATGAAATTCGACACATAATTATGCATTAATAAGCTTAAATTTTCAGATAAGTTTCAGCTTTCTAGCTTGAACTGATTGCTGATAAATTGCCTAATCATCAGCATTTTCTTACCGCGTCATGAAATTTAATCAGAATTAACTTAATTAATTAATTTATTTATTAATTGAAAGTAATGGAAGGCAGCCCAGAGGTAGTGAGGAAAGAAAAAATTAACACATATAAAATAAGGTGTAATTTATTGGAATCCTTCCTCCTTTCCTTTCAAACCGACGTTTCGGAGGATTTTTCCCTCCTTCTTCAAGGACCCAGTCCGTCTCTCTCCAGAGAAAATTTCGTTGCAAAAAAATTATTTATTAATATTAGACGGAATAAAGTTCTTTTACACTATATACATATATATACAATAATTTTTTTTAAATATAAATTCAAGTGGGTAATACATATAAAGAATATATTATATAAAGAACAAAAAGATTATATATACTATATATATATATATATATATATATATATAAAATAATTTTCTCTTTTTTTTTAATATAAATCCAAGAATATATAATGAACATATAAAGAATATATAAAATATCCATATACTATAATATCCTGTCATTTTTAAGGAATTTGGTGTTGGTACTTGGTGAAGCATTTTTTATCCAATAATTTTAATATCCTGTCATTCAAAATAAAATAAAGTCATATTTATAAGAAATTATATAAAAAAAGATTATTTATCTGGAATCTGGATAAAACCAAGTGTCCAATAAGAAAAAGTATAAAACAAAAAATGAAAAAATTAATAAAGAACAAAAAATTATAACTAGTTGTCTATTAATTTAATATAAAAGTCATGTTTATAGGAGATTATAAAAAATTGAGATTATTTATAGAGAAACTGCATCTTCCTGATGTTGTTCATTTTGGTGTTAAATATGTCGATGTTCTGTTGTTCCAATAGATTGCCATTTCTGTATAGTCTAATTAGAGGATATAAGTAGTTGTTACTTGCAAAGTTGATATGGAACAGTTGATGGCTTCTGGTATGTACGGAAGGAACATGAAAATTAATTCTGCTGACCAGGTCAGGAAAACTTATATAATTATTCAGAGTTTTAAACAACAGAAGCAGGTCATTGATATCTCTTCTAGCCTCAAGTGTTGATAGATTTAATTGATTTAAAATAGTACTGTAATTGATTTCATCAAATGAAAAGCCAAGTTTGTAGTTTATGTATCTAAGAAATTGCTTATGTAAAGATTCTAAGGTATTTTTGTGTGTATTATAATGCGGGGACCAGATGGAAGAAAGATATTCTAAAACTGATCTAACCATATATACTATATATGGGAGCCTAGTATTTGTAACAACGCTGAGAGAATTTTCTTTAAAAAAATTACCCTCTTGCCTAGAATCGAACCGACGAACTCTTGAACTAAGGGCATCATCTCTAGCCATTACACCAATGCAACATTAATATTTATATCTTGATTTCTGTTACTAAAACTATATATTTTTGATTTAGACTTTGTGTGGAGATAATATTGTATTCATTTGAACTCGAATGAAAATGAAAAAAACACCAATAGATTTTAAATTAAGAAACATTAAATATATATTAATTAACGAGGCAAATTTGAAATATAATTGTCAGCTCGGATTTTAAACTGATGGCTCCAATCGATTTTCATTAACCAGGCAAATTTGAAATATAATTGTAATTTGGACTCGAATTTTGAAATGAAAGACTCCAATTCATTTTAAATTAAGAAACATTAAATATATTGATAATTATTCCTCCCCCCCTCTCGCCACTCAAAAATTAAAGAGGCGAAACTTTTAAGAGACGATGTATTTTCGATAGTTTACGGGTATACATTTGGAGTGTGGTTTTTTAAGAGGAATAAAATTTTTGGACCGAGACGCTGCTCGCCAGGGCACCAGCTCGGAGGGCCGAGCTTCGAGGGCGTGCCGAAGGCACGCACGAAAAGCTCGTGGAACAATAAAGAGTTTTGACTGCATATATATATATATATATATATATATATATATATATATTGAATGATTTAGAGTTTCTAATTATGAATCCCAGGCTTCTAAATGCACTGGATGATATGGCATTTATATGAATTGAATAGTAGAATAATTTAGTCCAATATCAAAGATTACTCCTAAATCCTTGGTTTCATTAACTGGTATCATGGGTTGATGATCAAAACAATATTCCATAGCAATGGGTGAAGTGCAATGAGAGAATGTCATCAATTTGCAATTCGATATGTTTAGATTTATTCGATTTAATTTGGTCCAGGAATATAGATCGTCTAAACTACTTTGTAAGATTTCTACATCTTTGGAACATGTTACCACTTTATATACATTTAATTGTATGAGAATATAAATTAATAACCTATTATTTTGTCGAGTTTACTCTGAACCTTTTTATTTGAGTCATAAGAATTTCCTCAAAAACGTGGGACTTTAGTAGGTATTTTAAATTTTATTATATTTAATAGCGCCATTAATTATATTCATTAGAATACATGATTTTTCCATTTACCCTATTCTCTTCAGGGGATGATGAAAAACTTCTTAAAAGAGAACTTTGATTAAAATGAATCCAATTTTATTTTTATTTAAAAAACTCTTCCTTGATCCTTAGGCTATTTTTTTTATATTTCTTATATAATAGCCTGAAGCAAACCGTTTTTTTCTCTCTCCGAATAAATGACATCATTTTGATATAATTCTTCAAACGAAATAAAATTCTTTTCTTTTTTTAATTTTATACATTTCCTTAAAAATATCATTAGGACAATTTTGAAAAAAATAATATGACAATCAATAATTATATACAAAAAATAAAACATGTAAATTTTTTCAATATATATATATTTATATATACGAGCTGCTCCAGGAGTGCCTTCGGCACGCCCTCTACAGCTCAGCCCTCCGGACAGGTGGCCCTGGCGGGCAGCGTCTCGGCATGTGATTATTAGGTCTCCAAAATTCATTTAAAAAAAGCTCCATTCCCAAAAAAGTATTTTTTTTTTTTTTTTTTTTTAATTATAAAACCTGGCAAAAAATTAACTTTTTCATTAAATTTAGCACGTAGAATTTTAACATTTTATTGTAGTTTAATAGATAGAAGACGCTATCTCTTGGCATAATTTGGCTAGCTTATGAGTAACTCCACAATAAATAACTCTCAGTTTTCTAAAGAGTAAATGTACAAAAAAGCTAAAAATTTCTATATTTTGCCCCCCCCCCTTTCGCCCCCATACAGTCAATTTTGATAGTTGATTTTTACAGGAATAGTTTCTTAAAGTAATAAAGAATAACTCTACAAAATTTGATCAAGATCGGAGAGAGTTTTAATTTTTGCCCCCACTCACATTTTGATAGTTGAGAGGGGGCTCGGATTACAAAAAATCTTGAAATTATTTTTTAGATATTTGCAAATAAATAATCCACAGTTTTCTAAAGAGTATATGCACTAAGAAGCTAAAAATTTCTATAATTTGCCCCCCCCTTCGCCCCCATACAGTCAATTTTGATAGTTGAATTTTACAGGAATATTTTCTTAAAGTAATAAAGAATAACTCTACAAAATTTGATCAAGATAGGAGAGAGTTTTAATTTTTGCCCCCACTCACATTTTGGATAGTTGGGAGTCGAATTTCGAAAAATCTTGAAATTACTTTTTAGATATTTGTATTTAGAATTTTATTAAGTAAAAATCAAGTAGATATCTTATCGTTCTTAATTGAAAATGCATAATTAGTGTAAACACATTGCAAAGATATTTTGCCCCTTTTGACCCCTTTAGGGGTCGAATTTCAAAAAATCCTGAAATTAGTTTTTAGATATTTTAATTTAGTATTAATATAATACAAATTCAATAATACAAATACAATTCAAAATACAATTTCAATATTTAGTGAATCCTCCCATTCGAGCAATCACATTTTGTATGCGCTGCGACATATGCTAGCAATGCATTTTTTGGCTATTTTTTGCACTGAGGTGTTTTATGCCATGCTTTAATAATATTTTCTATCAAGTCCCTTTTGTTATTTCTTTTTTTTAGGGCCGCCCATACATTTTCGATCGGGTTGAGGTCTGGAGAGTTGCCAGGCCGGTCTAAAAGGGTTATTATACTAGATTACTATACTAGATTTTTTGAAAAGTTTGAGTAAAATGAATTTATTTGATAAAAATCATATGAGTATAATAATTTAGCATATGGCTAATATACACCTTAAAGTTACACCCCAAATTCTCCCGATCTGACACTTTTAACTTTCTGCTAAGTTTAACCCGCGATCTACTGATTTTTGACAACGATACCTTCACAGTGGTCATGCTCTGTCTTGAACCCGAATCGATAGATTTATAAAGTTGAATAATATGGGGCTCGGATAGTTCTTAGGTAGGTGAATATTTAGAAACAATATTCTGATGAATTATTGTATCGTATTTGAATAATATTACGACCCTTTACTTGAGACATTGTGCACTGTTGACATACAGTTTTAGTACTGTTGATTACACCTAGGTATCTATGAATATTTGTATTCAAAAAATATTAAACGCATTTTCCTCCCAGTGGTTTACTAAGTACTAAGACATTTATCTGTTGGTTTATTACACCCATCCCGATACCACTAGGTCCAGTTGCATCATTAATTGGTTTCTTGGATTAAGCTGTTCTATTGACTTATTATAAAATCCTCCATCTTCGAATCTATTACAATTAAACTTGATAAAGCGATTTGCTGGCATATGCATCCTTTATTTATTTGAGTTAAACTTGTAAAGACTATTATATATCTATGTGACATTGTCAATGTAAGCAGAAGCTGGCAATAATAATAGATCGACGTCCTATTTAATATATTTGTTGCTTAAAAAATAAATCTGTCAATAGGAAGATTTATTATCAGTTTTTCAATAATAACCATTAATTGTATAGTAAATCAAAATGTCAAATATATATTTATATATAGTATTTATTAAAAAAACAAATAAAAGGAAAATATATTAAAATATCACAATATGTATAATGTATATTTGTGAACAAATGTTTTAAATGGATTCTTTCTCTCTGCAAATGTCCAAAAACAAATTAAATAGATGACTTTTATGAACTGAAATGCTGAGTGCATTTATTTATCTCCAAACGGAAACCACAAATTGAAATATAAATGTCCAAATTAAATTTATATGATTCGATTTCAAATTACCTTGACCGAAAGTCTGAATATTGCTGCTCTCTCATTTGAAGGGATAATTTTTGTTTAATATGTTCTTTCGGGTACTTGTTCGCTTTTGGAGATGAACGAGAGGGGACCCGCCTCTTTTGAGCCTATGTTTTTGTTTCTATATTGGAATATAGAAATATGTAGAAAGGAAAAGGGTGAGGGAGGATCAAACAGGAGGTGTGGAACGAGCAGCGATGATTGATTATTATGAGTGACACTGGTTGTTGTAACATGCGCAAAATTTACTAGAAAAGAAATCATTTATTAAATACTATACAACATAATATAGGTCAAATGAAAAATTAAAAATATTGGCGGAATGTCATCACTCTAGTACAGGGGTTCCCAAACTGTGCGCCGCGAAGCTTCATAATTAATAATTGAAACAAGACATTTGGCCTAACTAGACAAAAACTAAAGTGAGAAGATAAACATTTATTTATTATTCATTTTAATCTCTTACTTACGATTAGACATACATAAACCGAAAATTTTTAATTTTGATACCCTTGAAAAAATTTGAAATGTATACAAAAGGTCCCCCCCCTGTGGTCTGAATCTTTGATATTCATAGAAAAATAAATTATTAATTTTCAAGATATTTTTATTTCTTCTAATACAAGCGTCTTTAGAGAGTCTAAATACGCTTTTTTATTATGATATATGTACTTTTACTTAATAATAAATGAAGTGACCTAGGATTTCATCCGAAATCACTCAAATCACCCGCTCTATGAAATCTTAGTTTGTATATTTCTTTTATTTTTTTGTTCATTTTTTTCTTTTTATTCATATTTTTATTTATTCCTGTACATATTTTTTATTTTATTTTATTTTGTGTTTTTGACTTTTTATTTTATCCTTATTTGGGTTTTGTTTTTTATACATATTTTTGACTTATTTTTATTTTTTGAAAATATTTTTAGTTTTTAATTGTTTTTATCAAAAGGATTTTTTGACATATGTAGTAGAATACTAAGATTCGGTAAATGCGACTACTTTAAATAGAGAGGGAAAGAGAGAGAGAGAGAGATGTAAATATTTCCACCAATGCATTGACCGAATTTTGTATATCGTTGATTTACATGCTACTGAAGGGTAGAGAAATTTTAAGCTAAAAGTTTAAGTATAATTAAATTTCTGAAATCGCAGTAAATAGTTTTTTAAAATTTAACGAAATTTAGAAAAAGCAAACGTTGCTAGGTTTGGCTTAAGGCGTGCCAGCTGCCGCGGTTATTAATTTTTTTTTTTTTTTTTTTAATGCAATCGAATGCAAGAAGGGGTGAACCAGTAAAGATGCAGCTCCTATGGATCTCGAAAGACCTCTTGCATTACCGAAGAGAAGAGAAAGTTGATTATAGTAAGAGGGTGTTGACGTAGGTGTCTATGCACTCCGGTTTTAAAGGTTTGAAGATTATAGGTGCTGGGAAAGATGGAGGCTGGGAGAGAGTTCCAGTTCCTTGAAGTCATGGGGATATATGTATTGGCGAATGAAGTGGTCCGGCACTTTTCTAATTTGACCGCGAAAGAGTGTTGGGAGTCGGCAAAACGCGTGCTACTTGCAAAGCATGCTTTGGGGGAATTATTGATTTTATCTCATCAGAGCACCGGCCGTGATAGTATCTATAGAAAAGTGAAAGGGCAGAGACATTTCTTCGATGAGCTAGCGAGTCGAGGGAGTCGATGAGGGTAGAATCGTCAATTAGCCTGACGGCTCGTTTCTGAATTGCATCCATATATTTCGGGGTATAAGCCCATCTTCAGGAGTTCACAAAATACCGAAATATATATATAGAGTCGTGCTAAACAAGCATCTAATCTTTTTATTTATGTGAAACCTACCGAGTATTTTATATTTAAAATTTTAAAAAGCTTCTAAAAAAATTTTGAAAAAATTTTCTTTCCTTTATTTATAATTTATAATTGAATAATTTAAAAAAATGAGTATGTGATATTAGTTTATTTCATGTGTCGATAAATAATTTAAATAATATTGATATTTTATTTTCAGAAAAAGAATTCAACGAAATAGATAATTCGGCCGAGCGGGCTTATCGCTAACGGGCCAGTAGACGCGAGCAGCGCGCATTCAGCCGTCTTCTGCCTCATGGGAAACATCAGAGCGAGAAACAAGTAAGTTATTTATCTGTCACCAATTAATATTATTAATTATATATTTATATTGCATGATACAATATTAAATTTTATCATTTCAGAATTGTTCGCGTTCGTTTCCAGTATTGTAATGCTTGGACAAACACGCGTCTTCCAGGTGAAATTTTTTTACCATTCTTTTTTGAATTTTCTTTATTCTACCCATTCTTGATTTATTTATATATTAATAACACAGTTAAAAAATAAGTTATCTCAATATTAATATTTCGATTTCTACTACTTTTTCAAATACTTACCTAACTAGAATAAACATTTAATTAATTCGTATTGTAAACCAGTCTTAAACTTTTTAAGCTGCAACGCTGCAACCCAAATTTGAGAAATATGTTCATGTCACGATTCAAAACAAAGTTAAATTTTTTCATTGCCTTTTTTACTTTACCATACAGGGTATGGTCAAGTATTGTAATCGTGCTTGAAAAAAGTGTTTATTTTTCGAAATATCTCAAAAACGGCTGAAACTATTTTGATTAAAAAAAAATTGAGCGAAACCATGGAATTTCGCTCTACAAAAAAAGCTCAAATAAATCAACATCGAAAAAATTATATTTTTTGAGATAATAATTGTTTTGTCAAAATGTCTGTTAGTTAGTCTGTCTGTTACTCTGTGCGTTACCAAATTTTTGTGGACGAGCTAGCTCAAAAACTAGTGTGAATATCGAAAGCAAATTTCACACGTAGTTTTGGTCCATTGAATTAAGAGCTGATTAGATTTCGGCCCATATCGACCCAAAATTAAAATGGGTGGAGGGGGGGGGGGGGTTAAAAATTAAAAATCTAGGCTATTTGACTAAAGTCAACCAAATTTTGTATACATAATCAGTGGGATCCCAGAATTCTAAAAAATGCAAAAACTAACCGCCCAAAAAGGGGGGGGGTGTATGATTTAAAAATGAAAATATAAGCTCTTGTACCAAACCAAACCAAATTTTGTATACATAATCAGTGAGTAGTCTAAAAATGCAAAAACTAACCCTCTCCCCTACATTATTATAAATAATTTTATTTAATATTAAATATAAGTGAGAGGCCAGGTTGTATGGTAAAGTCAAGTGGATGGCCACATCAGAACTCGTCAGCTTATTTTAGATCATACTTAAGAAATTTTCTTCAATTTTACAATGAATAAATAAATTTTTAACTATCAAATGTAGGTACTTTTTAATCCAAGGAAAATAATAAATAAACTGATATGGGCATCCACATGACTTTATTATACGCCTGGTCCCCCTCATAGATTTAATATTTAGTATTTTTATTTATAATTATTTAGGGGGCGGAAGGCTCAAAAAATGAAAATCTAGGAAATTGGAAACTCAACCAAATTTTGTATACATAATCAATGGGCTCCCAGAAGACTAAAAATGAAAAAACTAACCAAAATTGGGAGAGGTCAAAAAATGAAAATCTAGTCCATTGGTTCAAACTAAGCCAAATATTCTATACATAATCAGTGGGCTCCCAGGAGTCTATAAGTGCAAAAACTAACCATCCATATGGGATTTTCATTTTTTGACTTCCCCACAACTTTGGTTAGTTTTTGCATTTTTAGTCTTCTGGGTGCCCACTGATTATGTAGATATACAAAATTTGGTTACGTTTGGTCCAAGGGCCTAGATTTTTATTTTTTGACCCTACAACCTCCCCCTCAATTTTAGCCCCTAGAAAAATAATATCTTTTCGTCATTAAGTATAAGTTAATTTTATAGTATATTTCATTTTCTTTTTTTTTTAGTTTTAAATTTTAAGTTGCTAATGTTAATATTATTTTCCAGGGCAAGAATTCTCCCACTCAACTGGAGAAGTCGTAAAAGTTAATCCTGTGATTATCTCGGTTACATCTAGCAAGATCAATGTAAGTTTAGATCTAATATTATTTTAATGAAATATTTCTCTTAATATTTCGATTTAAAAACTTTTTCGAGTTTATTTATTTTGTTAATTCATTCCACAACATTTTGCAAAATTTGATAAGACTCGGTTATTAATATTTCGACAAAATAATTAATATATATTATATTAAAGCATATTTTTTCGATGCTTAATATATAATTTTTTTCAAAGACGCCTGATTTCACTTAATTTTTTTTTAATACAAAAAAGACGAAAAAATATGCATTAATATAATATATATTAATTATTTTGTCGAAATATTAATAACCGAGAGTCTTATCAAATTTTGCAAAATGTTGTGGAATGAATTAACAAAATAAATAAACTCGAAAAAAGTTTTTAAATCGGAATATTAAGAGAAATATTTTATTAAAATAATATTAGATCTAAACTTACATTGATCTTGCTAGATGTACCGAGATAATCACAGGATATAACTTTTACGACTCCTCCAGTTGTTTGGGAGAATTCTTGCCCTGAGAAAATAAAATTAACATTTACAACTTGAAATTTAAAACTAAAAAAAAATGAAATATACTATAAAATTAACTTATACTTAATGACGAAAAGATATTATTTTTCTGTGGTGCTAAAATTGAGGAGGGGGTGGTTGTAGAGTCAAAAAATAAAAATCTAGGCCCTTGGACCAAACGTAACCAAATTTTGTATATCAACATAATCAGTGGGCACCCAGAAGACTAAAAATGCAAAAACTAACCAAAATTGTGGGGAAGTCAAAAAATGAAAATCCCATATGGACGGTTAGTTTTTGCACTTATAGACTCCTGGGGCCCACTGATTATGTATAGAATATTTGACTTAGTTTGGACCAAAGGACCAGATTTTCATTTTTTGACCTCTCCCCAATTTTGGTTAGTTTTGCATTTTTAATCTTCTGGGAGCCCACTGATTATGTATACAAAATTTGGTTGAGCTTCCAATTTACTAGATTTTCTTTTTTGAGCCTCCCTCCCCCCCCCTAAATAATTATAAATAAATTTACTAAATATTAAATCTATGAGAGGGACCAAGGCGTATAATAAAGTCATGTGGATGCCCACATCAGTTTATTTATTATTTTCCTTGGATTGAAAAGCCTACATTTGTTAGTTAAGAAAATTATACTTCTCCATATTTTAAACATTTCCAAACACAAAATAGATTTTAAAATAGATAAATAGATAAATTTAATAAAGCAAATTTGAAATTGCAAAATGCCTGTTTGCTTGTGTATGTTTTTTCCATGACATTGCGTGAAAATTTTCTACATTTTGAATCGAAATTTCTGAATCTCAAATTCTAATCAATTCTTCTTTTAAATATTTTGACACATTTTGACTCTCTGATCAAATAATTTCATCATAGGCCAAAATAAGGAAATAATAAGTGGAAAATTTTGAAAATATTTTTCTTCTTTCACGTTATTAATCTGAGTTTTACTTTCCAGTGCAAGAAATCTTCCTCTCACCGAAAAATCCTATCTTCTGATCGTTTTGGTTTCATCGAACTTCTCTACAATGTAAGTTTACAACTTATGTCGATTTTAATAAAATTCTGGTGGTCATATTGACAATAAAGCATTTTTTCCATTTAATGATCTTCCTTTTTTTATTGAATTTAAAAATTAGACCACACACGATTATATTGATGTGGACACCAGGCATTTTGACAAAATAATTAATTTAATTTATTCTTGCAAAACTAAATTGACTATGGATTCAAAATTCTTCAAATTTCAAGGGTTGCTTTCACAAATTAAATAAAATAAACCCACAAATTTAATAAATTATTATTATTTATTATTCTTCAATCACTTAATTACAGTTTTGGTTGACTATCTTCATCAATAAATAACTTCTTTTATTTTTTGAATATTCATCATCCTTCTGATGATTGTAATAAAATCAGACATTATTCATTAGTGAATATAATCAACAAGTGATGACCAAAACTGTGGATATTCACTTATTAGAGCTTTTTTGTCGACCAAAATGCCATGGTTTCGCCAAATTTTTTCTATCAAAATAGTTTCAGCCGTTTTTGAGATATTTCGAAAAAAAGAAGCAAAAAAAAAACACTTTTTTCATGCACGATTACAATACTTGACCATACCCTTTAAAAAACTTTTTCATTCACGATTACAATAGTTCTTCGCTATACCCTATATAATAAAGTAGAAATGTATTATTTAATTAACTATTGTTAATTTCTTTTTCTTTGGCGACATGTAATCACCACATTAACGACCTATTTGTTACTCAACCTGTATACTATTATTCACATTTACAACAATATGGGGTTTTAAGATAAGCCAACTTATCGGACACGCGGAGAATTATGATTGTTATTAATTTCTACCCCCGGGGTCATAATGATCTTTGCATTGACTCTTTTGGGGTTATCTCGGAACACGCTTGGATTCCCCCACAACGGTTCATGGTTCGCCCTTCTCGAACTGGAAACACGAGCAAACCAGGCATTCAAATAAATATACAATCAAATCTACATCTTTCAGAAGATTATAAATTTAATAGAAATTAATAGATTCACTTCCTTATGCCTATATAAATTATTTCTTAAGGAGAATACATGAATTTGAAGTAGCTGTGAACAGAGGCTAGATTTGCTTTTGGCTAAATGAATTTAATTTCACTAACTTAGAGTTTTACATTACTTTTTTAAATATTAAATAATTGATATTTTAATCAGGTTGAGTTAAAAAAGACCTCGGTGAAAAAAGATGTAGAAATTTCTTGTGTAAATAAAATAAAAACCTCCCTTCACAGGTAGAGATATCTTTATTTATATGTGTTAAAAACAGAAAAACCGATATATCTCTACCTGTGAAGGGAGGTTTTTTATTTACACAAGAAATTTCTACATCTTTTTCACCGAGGTCCTTTTAACTCAACCTTATTTATAACCTTATTTATATTTTAATTCTTTTTTTTTCATTTATTTTGTCATGTTTTTTTTTATTAAGCCTAAGTGGTAATTAAGTATATAATATATCATTTCTTTCCCTACCGGTACAACCTAAATAATTAAGTGGTAGAAAATTTTAACCTAATTATCGCTCTGGTGAAATACCACTGCTCAAGATTATTAAAACTCAGTAAACTAGATTTTATCTATTTTCTGAGATCAGACTTTTTATTCCGATTTCATTCTTTTTTCTTTCTTTCTATTCAATAATTTAAGACCCGTATCCACAGATACCTTCGACCCCCACCCACCCCATAAAATTCTTTCTTCTTCTTTTCACGATGGAGGGGCCAACCCAGGCCTTTAGGGGTTGCAACTTTTTGGTGTAACTCCTTCTCTCATCATTATCATAAAAAAACCTGATTAAAATATTAAAAATTTTGAACTTACCAAGTATTTCTATTATTATTAAATAATTGTTTTATTTTCCACTACAATTTTGTGGCTTTATAATAATTAGAAACTTTTATAATCATATCACTTCGTTAATCTATTACAGCACTAAAGCTTTTAAAATTTACCATACATCTATTGTGATTAAATTTCTTTGGTCTATGTTACTATTATTTGCGACATCACAATGTGTAGAGATATTGTAAAATTCATCAAACAAAAAATTGTTGAAGAAAAAAGACTTCATATTCTCCATCGAGTGGGCTCGATCGTTGAATAGATATTTTAAATACAGATAAAGAGTAATTTTTAAAAAATTATAAAGGGTTGGAATTAGTGGTGTTTCACAAAATAAAAATTGAAATAAAGTTTTAGTTAAATGAATAGGTAATCTATATTGAGTGGATATTGATGAGACAGTCCAAAAAAGAAGATAATTTAGACTATTTTTTGTTATTCAAAAACCGACGTTTTGGAGGCTTATTCCCTCCTTCTTCAGGGTTTTGAAAAGTCAGCGAAGGAAATCTCACTGACTTTTCAAAAACCCTGAAGAAGGAGTGAATAAGCCTCCGAAACGTCGGTTTTGAATAATAAAAGATAGTCTAAATTATCTTCTTTTTTTGGACTGCCTCATCAATATCCACACAATTCTATTATCAGTCCGTCTCAAAAAGGTAGGTACTCTATATATTTCGGTTTTTTAGCTTATCATCAGGAGTTTATACAAAAGTC
Source organism: Forficula auricularia (assembly GCA_024734495.1). NCBI lineage: Eukaryota > Metazoa > Arthropoda > Insecta > Dermaptera > Forficulidae > Forficula > Forficula auricularia. Next base: position 271,460 of record JALMQS010000811.1, read on the forward strand.
TCAAAATATATAGAGTATCCATTAAACTAAAACTTTATTTCAATTTATATTTTGTGAAACAGCACTAATTTAAAACCCTTTAACATTTTTTAAATGTTTCACTATAAATCTACACTGTTTTCTCTAAAGTTATAAATAATTTTTAGTATCCATAATTTCAATTACCATTATCCATAAAGATCAATGTTATCTAGCTTAGCCATTCTAGTTGAAATTAGAAAACTAATTACTTTTTAAAAATATAATATAAAATTTAGAAAATAGCTAAATGAAAGCTGAAATATATATGTAGTGTCATTTATATGTGTAACATTTTTTACCAAGTCACGCCTATCAGAATTTGTTCCTAATTCGTCGAACCAGAATCAAGTACTAAATACTGATGAAAGTGTCATCATATCAATCGAAAAGAAAATATGACAGAAATTGAATATGCAATTTCGAAAAGGGCACATGTCTGAAAATTGAAAATGTTCAGGAATGAAAAAAACTGATTGTTTTCTAAAGTAGTGTAAAATTTATGAATTTATTTTTGAGTTACATTTTAGGGGCAGTAAAATTAATACCAGATTCGTGTCTTTTTCAAGCATAGTAGGTGCATGGAAGCTTTTAAATAACACTTATATGAAATAGTGTATTTGTCAAAATATGCGAGATGTGCTCTTTTCGATTGCATATTTAATTAAATTTTTGGTTAAATTTTTTAAAGGTCTTATATGTCTTGTTTCTATATTATCTAAAATTAATTAGATAATTATACCTCTCGTATATGCCTATTTTGAAAAATGTCTGGAACTTTAAGAAAAATCATTTTAAACCATGATTTTTTCTGGCTATACTTATATCTGGATTTAGATACGATAACTTAAGAACGGAATTTCGTTCTTTTTATTAATATATATTCATGTGAGAAGGAGATACACCAGAAGGTCCATCCCCTAAAGTCCTGTATGGGCTGGCCCTCCATCGTGAAAAGAACAGTGTAGAAGGAAAGAAGCCGAGATCACTAGTCAAATCTCAGAAAGTTAGATACAATCCAATTTACTAAGTTTTTAGGGGCTTCGAGCAGTGGTAAATTCTCCGCGAGATAAATTAGGTTAAATTTATCTCCCACTTAATTTTTATTACCAGACCCTATACTTACAGAAAAAATGTCTGGGTATAGCCGGGAATCGAACCCGAGACCTCCGGGTTGCCAGTCAGATATGCTGACCATTACACCAGGGAGGCGGACTTGTGCTAAAATGTTTTTATTTCCAATGGGGGAAGCTGTTTATATTTTGCGGTTTCTAGTTCCAGATCTTCCGGTTATGATATCCAAAATTATTCAAAAAATATGTTTTTGTTAAGTTTCTATACTAAAAAAATAATCATTCAAACAGGTGTGTTTTGAATTACCATTTAATAAATTAATTAAAATTTGTAATTTTTAGTGAAATCGCGCATAATTAATTATAATTACTTATTGAACAAGAACAAATAATACAATACAACTATGACGTTTCGATCGAATTATTCTGAAATTGTTCACTTATTCATATTTGAGAACGATCGCAGAATAAGTCAATCGAAACATCATAATTGTATTATAATATTTGTTCTTGTTCAATAAATAATTATAATTAATTATGTGTGATTTCACTAAAAATTCAAATTTTAAACAAATTAATCACAAAAATAAAAGCTTCAACAGCTTCATTACTAATAATAAATTAATGATTTTTTTAATTTAGCAAAACAGGAAACAGTGTTCCGAGACTTGGAAAAAGTTTCACTTTTTCCTCCAATTACTTTTTGAAATAAATGAATGAATTTGAACATTTTAGTTTGTTTTAGATTTGACATATTAAAATCAATAATTTCGATTTACACACTTTTCTGAAGAAGCTATCTTCAGTATAAATCGGGGGATAGGTGTAATTTATACCACCTAAGTCTAATTTTCATCTATCTTTGTAATAAATACAGTTCAGGTCTTTTTACTTTACCATACAGGGTATGGTCAAGTATTGTAATCGTGCATGAAAAAAGTGTTTTTTTCCTTCTTTTTTTCAAAATATCTAAAAAACGGCTGAAACTATTTCGATTAAAAAAATTGAGCAAAACCATGGCATTTAGGTCTACAAAAAAGCTCTAATAAGTGAACTTCGAAAAAATTATATTTTTCGAGATAATAATTGTTTTGTCAAAATGTCAGTTAGTTAGTTAGTTAGTCTGTGCGTTACCAAATTTGTGGACGAGCTAGCTCAAAAACTAGTGTGAATGTCGAAACCAAATTTCACACCTAGTTTTGGCCCATTGAGATTAAGAGCTGATTAGATTTTGGTGCATATCGACCCAAAATTAAGGGGGTTAAAAATTAAAAATCTAGGTCGTTTGAGCAAACTCAACCAAATTTTGATTAGATTTTGGTGCATATCGACCCTATATTAATGGGGGTGGAGGGGGGGGGGGGGGGTTAAAAATTAAATATCTAGGACATTTGACCAAAATCAACCAAATTTTGTATACATAATCAGTGGGACCCCAGATGTCTAAAAATGCAAAAACTAACAGCCCAAAATGGGGGATGGGGGTGTAGGGTCAAAAAATGAAAATCTTGGCCATTTACTAAACTCAACCAAATTTTGTATACATAATCAGTGGGTCCCAGGAGTCTAAAAATGCAAAAACTAACCCCCCCCCTACATGATTATAAATAATGTCATTAAATATTAAATATAAGTGAGGGGCCAGGTTGTATGGTAAAGTCAAGTGGATGGCCACATCAGAACACGTCAGCTTATTTATAACTGATATCTACATTTGTCATTGTTAACTAATTATTACACCCAAGTGGAAGGGTGGAGGGATAATTTGTTTAATAGATTCGAACCCTTGTATATTTCCGAAAGAGGGGAAACGAACTCACCAAAGGGAGGAATATGGTTCGTTGATGACTTGAATCTAATTTGGAAATATTTAGACTAGTAAACCCCGCATAGATAACCAAATAGATGAACGACGCGTTGTGTGTTTCAAGGGCTAATTGATTGGCTCTGATATTTGATATGCTTCATCTCGCTTTTGCATTCGTTTGAATTTTTTTAACTAAAACATTTTGTCAAACATAGAACCGTATCTATTTCACCCCCTTATATGATTAATAAATATATTATAATTTTTAAGAACAAAATAAAAACCGACTTCAAAAAATTAAATGCAACAAATAAAATACACTAAAAGGTATAAAATAATTATTATCTTATTTAGTTACAAGTAAACTACGAAATATTAATATGAAGTTACTTTTTGAAGTCGGTGCCAAACAAACTATACCTATAAGCACTAAGCAAACGTACTAAGATCCGTCGAGTGCGATTCATAAAAGGTGTGTTTGGAACCGTCTTCAAAAAGTAATTTCATGTTAATATTTCGTAGTTTACTTGTAACTAAATAAGATAATAGTTATTTTATACCTTTTAGTGTATTTTATTTGTTGCATTTAATTTTTTTGAAGTCGGTTTTTATTTTATTCTTAAAAATTATTTTTATTTTTCTCTTTTTAGTGATGTTATTAATAGTGATCATAGCATCAGAACTTGACCAAATTAATATGGCACTATCCATAAAATAACCCATTTCCAATAAAAAAAGAATCATCGAAATCGGTTAATAAACAAAGAAGTTAGGCCTGAACAAACCTAACAAAAAAGGTCTAATACCTATGAAAAAAATGGGTCCAATCGGAAAGTAGACTGAACTAAATGCAAATTTTTTTTTCAAAATCGGTTCACAATTGGCGGAGATATGAAGTAACATAGGCACAAAAAAAAATTCAGTTGAATAGAGAACCTCCTCCTTTTTTGAAGCCGGTTAAAAATACTAGCTGCAAGGCCCGTCTTCGGGGCTAAGCCAGTGATTCTCAACCACTGTGCCGCGGCACTTTTGTGTGCCGCGAAATTCTTGAAGTGTGCAGCCAAATTTTAGAAATGCAAACAATGAAAATTTATTTCGCTTTGTAACAATCGAGATTTAATTTCAAAACATTCGGAAGAGTCAATTAATTTATTTTGGATTAACATTAGATGTGATTATTCCATAATAGCCAAAAAAGATTTAAAAATATTATTACAATTTTCTACATCTTATTTGTGCGAATTCGGATCAATATAAAAACAAAAAAACTTTTAAATGAGAGTGGTATTATCATTTTTACGACCAAATATAAACGAAATTATCTTATATTCTTATAATTTATTTGTAATTAATCACTCAATGAACATCATGTTGTCTTTGTAGTACGTATTATTTTATTTTACATTGAAAATTATTATCATAAACTATTTTACACAGTAACACAGGGTATTATACCTAAGTAAAATTCTTTTAAACTATTGTTAGTGTGCCGCCAAATTTTGAAATTGTTAAAAGTGTTCCGCAACAAAGAAAAGGTTGAGAATCACTGGGCTAAGCGTTAAGCCCACTGTGCCCCCTCACCCGTGAATTAATATGTGTGTTTAGATAAATAGAAAAAAATTATTTTATCCATTTTATGGTACCTTCTCTTATAGTGTAGTGCTTTTCGAAAATAAATTTCATTTTTTTATTTGTATAGATAAAAATTTGCTGAATTTAACAAAATGATATGTTTTTAATTTTTATATACCTATAGTGGCCGACCATAAATTACGTCACACCCTAAGTGGAGAGAGGGCATCTCAGATTTGTGACAAAATGTGACGGGGGGCCCGGAGATCTTAAAAATTTTTATGCCACAAAAGTCAAATTAAAATTTTTTTAAATAAAAGTGATAGTGTGAGGTCACAATACAGGGGGGTTCAATGAAAATGTGACAGAATGTGACTCAGGGTGAAATGGGGTCTAAAAATCTTGAAATTCATGTGACATAATTTATGGACGGCTCGTTTTTTCATCTAAAAGGAAAGACTTTGATTAAACAAAAACAATCGTCTTGGTTACCAAAGAAGTAGGCTTGAGGGGGCCGAAAAGGGATAGGTACCTCAGGGTCGTAGCTTGAACATTTATGATATACTAAAAAATATTCCAACTCAAAATAGCTAATTTTTTTTCTCCACCCTGTACATACATTTTATATAGAAGTGTTTTTCAACCTTTTTTATGACGCTAGCCCCTTAGTATAAACAAAATTTCTCGACCCCCTACACCCCGATGTTTGTAACCTTTATTTTATTATGTTACAAATATCAAATCCGTACAGCATTTTTATTAATTTTTATAATTAGGTATCGGCTAAATACACTTTTTACTGAGCGTTTGCGACCCCCTTATAAAGGCTTCGCAACCCACACGTTGAAAAACACTGATATATAGTATTATAAATATATATTTTAAAACCCGCATCCACAGATCCTTCGACCCCTACCCATCCCATAAAATCCCCTTTTGTTCTTATTTTCACAATGGAGGGGCCACCCCAGGCCTTTAGGGGATGCACCTTTTTGGTGTAACTCCTTCTCTCATTAATTTCATTAAAAAAAATATATATACAGAGTGTTTAAATTAAATGTGGACTATTACTATATACCTACTTATTATTTTTATTGACCTATTAATTCTGTTAACTCGACAAAGTACTAGATTTTTGAGGCATTACAAGAATGAAAGAAGAAAAAAATTGAGTATTTCGTTTTTTAAGCTATTTTTAAAAACATACTTTTCATTTAAAAAATATGTTTTAAAAAAATAGCATAAAAAGTCAATTCTCAATTTTTTTCTGCTTTCTACCCTGCATTTGCCTCAAAAATTCTACAACTTGTCGATTTAATCGTAACCGACTTTTTAGCTCCAATAATAACTAGTGAAAACTTAAATTATAACATCCTATATAGGTCTAACTCATTAATAGAATTAAATCCCCCTCTCTATTAAAAACTATTATCACCCCATTGAAAATTTCTCATTAGTGAACAATAGAGTTCAATTAAAAAGAGAGATTCATTCTCGTTTTATTTTATAACTTCACCTGACTAATGAAGTTGTTAATCACTTAATCCAGACATATGCCACACTTTTTACTTCCCCTAATTACTCATGAACAAAACATTAATTAACCATCTTTTTAATTACACTTTAATCATACGCCTGGTTTTTAAACAATACTAAATTATGTCAGAATAGTGACTTTTGTAATGTTTTTTATTTTTAAATATAAATAAATATAATATATTAAACTAGAGAGCTATTTAGTTTTATAGTATGTAATTAGTGTTTATTATTTTTAGCAAAAATTATTTATTAAATAAAAATTGAATCATCTTATTAACAAATGATATTGGAGGATTTTGAAATTGGAGGAAAAAAATAAATACATTATAGATTTGGTATGCTCTCCGCTGGTATAAATTAGAAAGCTGGAAAAAAGCTTATTCAGTAATACAAAATTTTCTTCTAAATTTCAGCTCATTAGCTCAGTCGTTATTTTTATATTTCTGAATTTTTCCTCTGAAGCTAAAAATCCAATCGCTTCTTTGTTATAAAAATACAAACATTATACTAGGTACTGGAACAAACTTTATATGGTCATCCGTTCTTGAGTTATCGTTAATATTGTGAACCAGACAAACGAATATGATCTATTTATTTATTAATGGCCTCGACTCTGATACCATTTGGCCAGTCTTAATTATATATAGAAATTTATTTAAATACATTTAGATTAATGTAAAATATCTTATATCTATTTATTTTAAAATAAATACATGAGTCTAGGACACATGTAAAATTATTCTATACAATCATTCAATATTCAGGAAAAATCGATTAAATGATCTAGAATCTATAGGAATATTTTTAAGCCCCCCCCCCTTCATCTCGAGCCCTTAAGAAATATTCACATCTCTTTTTAAATCTTTTTTAAATAGGACCCTTTTATAGTAAATTTCAATTTTCTTTGATTCTTTGATAATATGATAATTTTATGTAAAGAAATCTTTTGAAAGTTAAATTGAAAGTTTTGCCGAGAGTAGCAGAATTTTTATATATTGAAGGAGACAATAAAAGAGTGTGTCTTCTGCTGGAATTATAAGTTTTATTCATTTATTTATAACGAGACTATAGTTTCGAGGGCTTTGCCCTCTTCATCAGTCTATTACAATGGATTCACAGGAATTAATTTATGAATGAAAGGTTAAAATCTTTCATGTGGTTAGGTAAAGAAATTCTACAGTGTGGGCAAGTTAAGAATTGAAATTTATACTTGTTTTATTATTTTGGCTGTAGGTGGCGTTCATGAGGTTCATATTTTAGCGGCTATTTTTAAAATAAAGCTTTCGGGAATTTCTATTTTCCGATTTAACAATTTTTTTGGTGAATTATTGTATGATTTTAAAATTTCTAACGATTCGAAAACTAAAGTCTCGTTATAAATAAATAAATAAAATTTATAATTCCAACAGAAGACACACTCTTTTATTGTCTCCTTCAATATTTGAGAAAGAAAGATCGAATTTTTTCTCAAAATCAACTTGCGATACTAGTGGTTGGGTTCAATTCCTGAGGGACACGATCCTCCTACATGTAATATAAACATATCTATTAAAATCTATGATTCGACCTAAATTTATTTTCGATGTTAATTTTAATTTTTAACTCCTCCTTTCTTAAATTTTGAGTTCGATTTCAGCCAAAATCTAATCAGCTCTTAATCTAATTATAATAAAACGAAAGACAACATTTGTTAACTAACTAACTCATTAAATCACAGACATTTCAATAAAATAAGTAACATCATTTTTTCGATACCTATTCACTATGTATAACTCTCTGTGTAGGTAAATCGACATGATTTCACTCTTTTTTTATATATCAAAATTGTTATACAGTGAAACCCCTCAAATCCGAACCCCCGAAATTCCGAGAAATCCGACCGCAAAAAAGAGAAACTTATTTATATATTCATAAAACAATTATCTATATATTCTACATTATAACCTTATTTTACATAATTAGCTGAAAAATTAACAAAAAAGTACAGTTAATACCTAACAAAGTGTACATGTGTCTACATACTTATATCATCCACGATTGAAAAACGGTAAAAGTTGGTTATTGAAATTTTTTAGGTTAATCACTTTGCACAAACAATGAAATAATAATAGAAACACACAAAATATCACTTAATCTTTCACTTGATATCAGTTATCTTCAATTGTCGAAGCTGCTTTCGGCTAATCCGAAAAAATTGAAATCCGAAAAGGCTACAGCCTCAATTAGTTCGGATTTGAGGGGTTTCACTGTAATTCTTATTCTTCGAGTACCATACTTGATTCCTAGCATCCCCTCCTTAGTAATTTTCAGGGTAAAAGTGTTATAGGTGATTTCCCTTTGCATCCCTCAGCTATAATAATATTTTGAAATATTTTCTAATAACTAAGAAAAAAAAACTTTTTCATGCAAAATTGCAATAATTAGCCATTATCTATATAGAGATATGGGTAAAGTAAAAACAAAATATTTAAATTAAGTTCAATAGGCCAATATTAGGGAGACTTTATCCCCCTCGTCTCTTCACCACCTCTGATTAAATCTCCAATTTTTAAAAATGAAGAATGCAAAGTTTTCCCTGAGTAATTTTTTATATACCCCTCTACTAGTTATTAGTTCTTTTTAACTACTCGATCAGTGAATTTGCATATTGGCTGTTGGTTCTAAGCCTGGAATGGGTTGTGCAACTTGTTCTAAGCCGCTGGCAAAGTTTTTAATTCTGCCAGCTCGAAACACAATGGAACCCTCTCTCTCGTTGTAATGAACATTTTTGAAATATCGCCGGCGTCTGCAGGTAGTTTAGATGGCGGTGCTGGCAAAAATAGAATTAATTTTTCCGGTTGGCTCTTAAGCGAGGACCAACGACGCCTGGGGCGATAAACATTTCGTTGATTTTTTTTTTTATTATTTTTGTTGAGGGGTTGAGGTCGTCGGCAAGTTGGCAAGAGTTTTTCACCCGGAGATTAATCAATTCGCCACAACATATTTCGGCTTCTAGAAGCATCATCGCAGTTTGCTTTTTTACCCTTGCCCTAACCCTAAGACCCTTCCCCCTTACACCCCCCGAATCTCCCCGGCTTTCACTTCTTCTCCAAATACACCACTGATGATGAAAGTGCAAAGTTTGTCACTAGGGCTTAAAGAATACTTTGGAGAAAGAGAAAAAAGAGAAGGATTGCCTTTGGGAATTTCTTAATATTTATCAAATCTTGAAAGTGTTTATAGTATCAATCATGGATTCACATTATTTAATTTCAAATTTATAGTTGAGAAGAATTAAATATTTTTTTTATAGGGGGCCATTCATAAAATACGTTCTTAATCAGGGGGTGTATTGCTTAGCGTGATGAAATATGACAAGGGGGAGGGGTCTAAGAAAACGTGATGTTCCCACTCAATCAATTTTATTTTAATTTTTTTCTTAACTTATCAGCAACAAATCGTTTATAGGTGGCGGTCTAGCTTTTGTGACGTTATATTTGTTAGGGGGTCTCAGAAATTGTGACGCAGGAGGGTCCAAAATAGCGAAATTTTGTTTGACGTAGGTATTTAATGAATGGCCCTTAAGATGTGAAGACAAAAACACCTTTAAATTTTATATTCTTTAGATGGAAATAAAATTCTGGCTCAAATCTCGGTTAATATTTAGGTAACGTTTCGAAATCTCATTTGAATCCTTCTTCAGGACAGAAGCTAATTAATAAATATCACATCCTCCCCTTAATTCTTCAAAAAAAGAAAAAAATAGTCTAGATCCCGACTTAGGTCTACCTTCACCTATCGAGTTTCCTAATGAAATAAATATTTTATAATATAATGTATTAATAAACAAAACTTGATATGGGTCGACATCCAATTTCCCTGCATAGCTATTTTTAATAAAAAATTAAACCTGTTATAATTTAATTACATAAATGTAGTTATCGAGTTTCCGGATATATATATTACTAATCGAGAAGTAAAATCTATATATATAAAATTAAGGTTTTGTCTGTACATTGCTCCAAATCAAGCCAAATTTTGGTTGCACACGTTTCAAGCAAAGTTATGAACGAAAACACCCTCAACAAAATTCATGTATGTCTGTCTGTCTGTATGTCTGCCTGTATGTTTCCGTGGTTTCCGCAAAAAGTTGCTCACGATTCACATAAAAACGGTTGAAGGGATTATTATGAAATTATTTTATATTTGGATCAGATGTCTTCTAACTTACGTTACGTCACGGGGTGGACGGGGTGCGGGTACAGGGTTGGTGGAGTGGGGGGTTTAGGTCATGGTCCAGACGCGTAGTGGGGTAACTTCGAATTAGTATTTTGTAGTTATAGAGTTTCCTTTATTGTCATAGGTATATGAAAATGGAGATAATTAAAAAAATAAAATAAATAAATCTAATGAATTAGATAAAATACCTATGCAGGGAAATTGTATGTCGACTATATCAAGTTTTGTTTATTAATACATTATATTATCAAAATATTAATTTCATTAGGAAACTTGATAGGTGAAGGTCGACCTAAGTCGGGATCTTGTACTAAAATATAATTCAATATGTATAATATATATAATAGGTTCGAGTTGGTGGTGTTTTACAATGAGGAAAAATAAAATAATTTGATTAAACTATTTAATTTTTAAATTCTGAATATATTTCGAGTGGTTAGTCTATTATCAGGAGTACATTGACTTTGATGATGAGCTAACAAACAATAAAAATATTAAAAACACTTTTTTTTATTAAATTTTTCTTAGATCGAAAAGTAACTTTGTTCATTTCAATTGTTAAAAAAATATTTTAATGTGAGTTAAAAAGGTCATCATTGTAAAATGGAAAGAAATTGCTAATTTGATCTAAAAAAAGGTAATGATTTTTTTTTTTTGTGCTCTTGATATAAACATATTGGCTTGGCAACTAAGTTCCCGCCGTTTTTTAAAGGTGTTTTATTTAAAAAAAACGGCGGATTTTAGTTGACAACCCAATATTTCTAAAATTTGGGTCGCGGCTTAAAAGATTAAGAACCACTGCTCTAGGCCACTTTTCAATTTTTAGAATTTTCTCAAAATCAGCTTTATTAAAAATCTATTTCACTTATCAAGTATCATCTGATCTTCAATGAGTACCTACTATAAGTCTTATTCCTATTCAAATGAAAAGGGGTGGGTTCTTAGCAATTAGGCGTGATTCAAAAAAGTGAAAAACACCTATATCTCAACATTACTACGTCATGAGAATTACATTTTATTTTTGACTAGCTGCAAGGCCCCCACTCCACCCCCCGCCCCCGTCCACCCCGTGCCGTAACGTAAGTTAGAAGACATCTGATACAAATATGAAATTTCATAATAATCCCTTCAGCCGTTTTACGTAAATCGTGAGCAACTTTTCGGAAACCACTGAAGCAGACATACATACATACAGACAGACAGACAGACAGGAATTTCGTTGAAGGTGTTTTCGTTCATAACTTTGCTTGAAACGTATGCAACCAAAATTTGGCGTGATTTGGAGCAATGTACAGACAAAACCTTAATTATATATATATATATATTGGGTATTCGCCAAAATGTATACATATAGAATTTCTATCCCCGGATCAATTTGAAATAAGAAAATTGTTAAGATGAATTCAAAGAATCGAAGATTTTAAGAGAAAGACGTGTTGCGCTCATAACTGTGTTTTAATTGGATCTTTTGTTATTCAAACAATAATTTTTGAACTTAATTGATTTCTCTTCATAATTTTTTCCATTTCAAAGTTCATGTTTTAAGCTGCTTTTAAAAAGTAATTAAAAAAAAATATCTATATCCATGATTTGCGAACGTTTCTATTGATTTTTCTTTGAACTAATCCGTTGAGACTAAATTAGTTGATTAAGTTATCATGCTTACAAGTTTTTTAAACTCCCAAATAATTAAATCCCAAGAGATTTAATGATTTTTTTTCTTTTAATAAAGTTCTTGTTTGTGAGATTTTTTTTCCTTCTCAACTTGCCACTTTCTTTTTTACTTTTTACTTTCCCTTAAATAGAATAAGTTAAATATTGGAATGACATATCGTTTTATGGGTCTTTTAAAATCTTCTATTTTGTACATTTTAAATTTGAATAGAGGTTTTTTAATAGTAAATTTAAGTTTACAATTTCTTTTATAGTTAAATCATAAATATTTGAAAAAATTCAATCATTTTGATTCTTTGAATTGATTTGTCTACCTTTCGGTTTGTGGTAGCGATAACTCAAAATTTACTTCTTGGATATATTAAATTCAAAACTTGAGCTAGTTATTGACTCAAAATATCTCAGTAAGTTTTCATTTCAATTTCGTACATTTTAAATTTGACTGGAAGTTTTTGAATAGTAAATTGATGTTTACAATATCTTTTATATGTAGTTAAATCGCAAATATTCGAAAAAATTCAAGATTTTGGTCCTTAGAACAGAACAAGTACCCCGAATTGTATTGATTTGTCTACCTTTCGGTTTTTGGTAGCGATTACTCAAAAATTATATTTCTTGGATATATTTAATTCAAAACTTGAGCTAGTTATTGCTCTCAAAATATCAGAGTAAAGTTTTTATTTTAATTTTGTGCATTTTAAATTTTTAATACTTAATTAAGTTTACAATAACTTTTATATTTAAATCTCAAATATTCGAAAAAATTCAAGCATTTTGATCCCTAAAACCTAACAAGACACCAAATCGTATTGATTTTTGGTAACGATAACTCAAAAAATATACCTCTTAGATATATTAAATTCAAAATTTGAGCTAGACTCAAGATATTCCAGTAGTTTTGATTTTAAAAAACACCCTATGTAGCTATCCAGTTACATCCAGTGTTTTTATTTTTTTTAAACTCTCACTCATTATCCAAAATCGAATTTTATGTAATTTCTAAAAAATTTTACAAACATCGTATTCTCGAAAACGGTGTTTTAAGTATTTATTATTTTATTGTTTAACTTTCGGTTTGTAGTAGCGATGACTCAAAAACTATATGCATAAACTTCCAAAATGAAGCATTTGAAGCTCAAGAAATGGTAAGTTCTCGAAGTAAAATCAAATAAAATTCTTCCTAATTGGAAATACTTCTCTTTATTACCTACTCAGATAATCAAAATTATCGAAATATATTTCGATTAATACTAATAATGGTCTTTTAAAATCTATTTTGGACATTTTAGATGATTTTGATTATCTGAGTAATAAAAAGAAGTTTTTCCAATTAAGAAGAATTTTATTTTATTTTACTTCGAGAGCTACACATCATTCTCTCTTGGGCTTCAAATACCTCATATTGGAAGTTTATACATATTAATTGCCATTTCAACCAGTAATGATTAAAAACTATAGTTCTATTAAATATCTAATATTAAATTCAAAACATAATTATTGACTCAAAATGTCCCAGTAAAGTTTTCATTTCAATTTTGTACATTTTCAATTTGACTGAAAGTTTTTTAATACTTAATTAAGTTTAAAATGTCTTTTATATTTAAATAGCAAACATTCGAAAAAAGTCAAGCATTTTGATCCCTAGAACTGAACAAGACCCCAAATGGTATTGATTTGTCTATATTTCGGTTTGTAAATTTTTCACTCAAAACCCTTCAAAATATTCTAAAAATAAATTCTAAAATATTTTTGTTTAGATGGAGGTTCAGAAATCAAGTCACCACGAAATTTTTTTATTGACTCTTTCTTTGAGTAAACAATTTTAGGAGTTTTTTTTTTTTTTTTTTTTTTTTTAATGATATTGATGTGAGGAGGAGATACACCAGAAGGTGCATCCCCTAAAGGCCTGTATGGGCCATCGTGAAAAGAACATAGTAGAAGGAAAGAAGCCGGAATCACGAGCCAAATCTCAGAAAGTTAGATACAATCCAATTTACTAAGTTTTAATGGCTTCGAGCAGTGGTAAATTCTCCGCGCGATAAATTGGTTAAATTTATCTCCCCATTAAAGTTCTTTATGTTAAACGCGGTTACACCTTAGTAGGCGAGCCAAGAGACCGAATTGCATTTTTGGCACTTAGGTTCTATCCCCAGGAGGTGAATCAACCCTTCTGACACAAGAAAAATAATCCAAAACACCTCAGATTTAGTAGTTGACTATCTCTCTTGATTTTCTATCATGGGCTTCTTGCTAAAAGACACTAAGTACACTTTTGGTTGATTTTCATCTAATAGTACATATTTGTGTGTTTCGATCATATTTATCGATATAAAAATGGTTGGAGGGAATCAAAATAACACAAACCCTATTGAACGTAAAAAACAACTTCACTAAGTGCACAATGTTCTGATTTTTCAGAGCGAAAAAAAAAATATAAATGTAAAGTATTTTACTCAATTGTGTGAGGTATGAAACATGTTTATTATTATAAAAACAAAAGCTAAACAATTGAATTGCTAGTTAAGTATTTTTAAAACTAATCGTAAGTTTGAAATTGGGTTAGGTATCTCAAATGTAAGAAAATGTTACTTAATCACTTTTCGCAATAAACTCACGATATGTTCATTTTTCCCTCTTGGTAGGTTTGTATATATTCATTAATTTATAAAAAGGATAAATTCTTTTGATTTAGTAATATTATTTTTTTTCTTTTAGATAAATTAACTTTTTAAACCTTAGTTTAATTTTTTCTTAAAGCAATTTTTTGTTCCTTTATATTATGGGGCTTAAGCTATTATTATTATTTACTAGCTTCAATGCCCGCCTTCGGCTTCGCCCCCTGGACCCCCACGTGGCTGCTTTATTGATGTTTTATTAGTAACAGAGAATAAATATAATTGTTTTATTATAAAGTCTTAAATAGATATAATTTGAGATTCTATTTAACTGTAATATACACTCAAAACAAATAAGATGAAACAAATATTTAAAATGTATTAAAAATCCACGTTTGTTATCATTAAGGGGAAAATAAAAAAAGTTATATTATATGTAGGTATTATTATAGATAAGAAGACTTGAAAATTACAATTATTATTCATTTTGCTAGGCACAAAAGTATATACAATCTATTTATAAAAAATTCTCTTATTCTCAAGCTTGAGTTGTTTATCATAAAAGAATTTAGTCTTATTGATTTTAAGTCGATTCTTCCACGTTTTCAGTAGAGCTTGCCATTAATAGTCAAAACATCAAAAATGGAATTGCAATAAGGTTATTCCTCTAGTATTAGATAAGAATCGATCGTTATTTTTGATTTTAAGTCGATTCCTCCATGTCTTCAGCAATGGTTACCAATAATAATCGAAGGGTCAAAAATCTAATGTAGAATTCTTATTCCTCAAGTATTAGATGAATAATCGATTGCTATTTTTGATTTTAAGTCGATTCCTCCTCCTCCATGTCTTCACCAATGGCTACCAACAAAAACCGAAACGTCAAAAATCGAATGTAGAATGGTTATTCCTCGACTGTTAAATGAGAATCGATCATTATTTTTGAATTAAAGTCAACATAAACTGCAAATTGCAAGTGATATCTGATTAATAATAAAGAAATAAACATATTAATATTTCAAATCAATTTGGATAAAGTTTAGCAACGATCCGTTGCAGTTTATTTTTTTAATTTTTGTTTTTAAATGTACTTTAAAAAAATAGATAGTTTTTTAAATCTTTGTTGCATTATTAAATTCTTCTTCAACGATAATGTGGTTAGAACTCTATTATCTATGCTATTAAGAATGAATGACATTAAAAAATCTGACAAACAGGGCCGCCAACACATGTTTAGTTTGCTAGTTTAGTTCTTTTATTGTTTGGCAAGCTATGTTGGCTAACCTGAATTTTTTTTAGTTTTTCCTGAATTTTCCAATTTTCCGGGCAACTTTTCCAATTTTTTTTTATGTATTAACCTGAATTGGACTATTACGAACATTAAAAAAAAAATAGCCAAATCGGTCCAGGCATTTGAGAGATCTGCGCTTACAAAGAAAAAGAAATTCATTTTTATTATATAGATAAACTACATCCTCACCTTTTTATCTCAAACCGTTAGTTAACTAAAAATTTGGAAAAATTTATGGAAGCGGTATTAAAGGTTTAAAAAGTTTTCACTTTTTCCTTCGATTTTATTTTCATGTTGGTTTATTTTTAATGTGAATGAAAGTCATGTGATGTGCACAAAACCCACCAAGAAATGTTTTAATAAGTAAAAGGGTGAGTGTCCTCTATCCCCTTTTCCGGTTGCCTGGTCTCTATTTTATCTTCTATCTCTCATGTCAGAGCTCTCGAGGACCAAGGAAGGACCACTACATTAACGGCCAACTTCTGCACACTCTGCACGGTCCGATAAATTTATTAACAGATTATCCGTGGTCGGACATACTCTTGGCTGGGTTGGCTGCTTGTGCTTAATCTATTTATGACACTACGATAATTTTCACTAACACTTTCGGTGTTATATGCGATCTCACGCAGAGTCCTAAACCCTTCTCTAATTTGGGAAACGAGAGAGAAAAAATACTTTTATCGTGAATAACAATCCTTCCATATTAAGAAATTAAATATTTATTATTGTACTATCAACATTTTAAATGATAAATTTCTGATGTGGGTGGTGGATAAACAATTTCTTCTTGATAAACATCAATTTTTAAAAGTTTCTTTATTGTAATTAAGTTTCGACATCGTTGTCTAATCATTAGTCTCACACACAATTTGCAATAGATATTTTCAACCTAAGTTAGAAAATATGTATTCAATGTTAGATCACTCGTATTCATATTAAATTTCATAGGAGGAATCGCAGGAAATTGGATAAATTAAAACACAGAGTTTTTTATTAAGTGAGCCAAACGTTTCGTCAATTTATTTTGACTTCCCCAGTGGCTCATTTTTAACCGACTTCAAAAAAGGAGGAGGTTCTCAATTCGACTGAATTTTTTTTTTTGTGCCTATGTTACCTCATATCTCCGCCAATTGTGAACCGATTTTGAAAAAAAATTTGCATTGGGTTCAGTCTACCTTCCGATTGGTCCCATTTTTTTTCGTAGGTATTAGACCTTTTTTGTTAAGTTTGTTCAGGCCTAACTTCTTTGTTTATTAACCGATTTCGATGATTCTTTTTTATTGGAAAGGGGTATCTTAGGGATGGTGCCATATTAATTTGGTCAAGTTCTGATGATATGATCACTAATAATAACATCACTAAAAAGAGAAAAATAAAAATAATTTTTAAGAAAAAAATAAAACCGACTTCAAAAAAATTAAATGCAACAAATAAAATACACTAAAAGGTATAAAATAATTATTATCTTATTTAGTTACAACTAAACGACGAAATATTAACATGAAATTACTTTTTGAAGTCGGTGCCAAACATATACCTTTTATGAATCGCACTCGACGGATCTTACCTAGTACGTTTGGTTGGTACGCTCGCTTATAGGTATAGTTTGTTTGGCACCGACTTCAAAAAGTAATTTCATCTTAATATTTCGTAGTTTAGTTGTAACTAAATAAGATAATAATTATTTTATATCTTTTAGTGTATTTTATTTGTTGCATTTAATTTTTTTGAAGTCGGTTTATTTTTTCTTAAAAGTTATATCACTCTTTTGTCAAAAACAGTTTTTCTATAAGACAAAATATCATATTATATTCATTGAAAGGATCATCATGTTTTTGACAAAGAGTGATAAAATGAGCCACTGAGGAAGTAAAAATAAATTGACGAAACGTCTGGCTCACTTAATAAAAGCTCTGTGTTTTAATTTATCCAATTCTCCTCCTATGAGAAAATTAATAGATGCATACGAGTGATGTAACATTTCATACATCTAACTTAGGTTGAAAATATCTATGAAAATTGTATGTGAAACTGATGATGAGACAACGATGTCGAATCTTAATTACAATAAAGAAAATTTTAAAAATTTGATATTTATCAAGAAGAATTGATTTTCACCTAAGGTATCAGAGAAATTTATAATTTAAAATGTTGATAGTAGAATAATAATTAATTTCTCAGTAGAGTGAAGAAAGGTTAAATTAAATATTTATTTTTCTTCAAATATCCATGAAAATTTTATTATGAATGTTTCGTTATTCGTATCCATATTTATAATTGTTAGTTATAATCGTAGGAAACTGGAAAATCAAAATTAAAAATAGAGTTTTACTTTTAATGATTCGGATGTTTCGTTGTTTATTTTTTAAATAAATAAATAAATAAATAAATAAATCTTTATTTCTCGACTTTCTCAGTGGCTCACTATGTAATCTAATAATCTCATAGTTTTATCAATGATGGACAATTAAGATACATAGTGAGCTCCTGAGGAAGTCTAGAATTAAACGACGAAACCTCTGAATAATTAAAAGTAAAACTCTGTTTTTAATTTTGATTTTTCAGTTTTTTACGATTACAACTAACAATTTATTTAAAGTAAAGAAAATTTTTGAAATTTATTTTAAAATAACTTTTTGAAATTTTTTCAAAATATTTTAAAATTTAACATAGGATGTTTTAAAAAAAAATTCCAAAATTGTTTTTTACTTTTATTCAAAATGTTTCCACCAAGAACCCACACCATTCTCCCTTGACAAAATTAACAATTTATTATGAAATTTTAGGAGTAAAAGTAAAACGGGACCTTATTAGTGTCTCTACAATGTCTGTCTCTCTGTCAGACCATTGTAGCTCGTAATAATAAATATTAATGTACGATCAGTAACTTGGCGTGCCTACGGCACGCCCAGGCCCTCCAGGCTGGCGGCCCTGGCAGGCAGCGTCTCGAGATGTGATTATTAGCTGTCCGTAATTATATGTTTTGAAAAAAATATTTTTTTGAATAATGAATATTGATCAAAGAAAGATGAAAAAATATCATTAAATGCTTTATAAATACTTTATTAGAGCATGCAACCATTTCTCTCGAAGTTCCCGATCGGTTGGAAACCTATTTCTTTTTTAATAATACATTTCAATATTTAAATTTATCTAAAAAGTGTCTCTAAATTAATTATATATAATAATTTTAAAATTAATTTATCTACTAAAATTTCAAATGACCCGCGCAGTAATAAATTAAGAATTAATCTCATTATCCCATTAAATCATATCTCATTAAAACTTATATTATAAATTAAATATATATAATATATATATATATTTTAAAATTAATTTGTCTACTAAAATTTTAAGAATTTATATTTTTCTTAAATTCAAAAAAAAAAAAATTAATTTTCGCGGTATGAATTATTTCCAAAAAATTAAATATATATTAATATATAATATATTTTAAAATTAATAAATTTGTGTACTAAAATTTCAAATGGGACACGCCGTAAATCTAATATTCTAAGCTATATAGAGGAATATATTAATATATAGAGATATTATAGATATATAATATAGAGAATAGAGATGTTTTATTTGTAAAATTTGACAATATAACAACTGTCATTGAATATTAGTTGCTTTTTCTCCCACATGTTCACCTTGCTGCGCCACGGGTACTGTCTGACAATGGCTTATATATATATATATATATATATATATATATATATATATATATATATATATATATATATATAGATTTATTTTCCCAAAAAATCAAAATACGTATTAAAATGTTATTCAAAAGATTAATTTGAGGACAGTCAAATTTCTTATGGGATAAAAAAAAATATCATAGGATGTGAGGTATTCTCGTAAAGACATCTTAACGTCGAATTAGACTTAAATTTTGAAAATTTGTTTCGATATGAAATGAAGATGTGGAGAGTTCCTGACGGCCAGAAGAAAGCAAACTTAAAATTATGAAAAATCCTACGAATTCACTCATTACATCCCATTTTACTTTACCATACAGGGTATGGTCAAGTATTTTAATCGTGCATGAAAAAAGTGTTTTTTTTCCTTCTTTTTTTCGTAATATCTCAAAAACAGCTGAAACTATTTTGATTAAAAAAATTGAGCTAAACCATGGCATTTTCCTCTACAAAAAGTTCTAATAGTGAACATCGGAAAAATTACATTTTTTGAGATAATAATTGTTTTGTCAAAATGTCTGTTAGTTAGTTAGTTAGTTAGTCTGTGCGTTACCAAATTTGTGGACGAGCTAGCTCAAAAACTAGTGTGAATATCGAAACCAAATTTCACACGTAGTTTTGGTCCATTGAGATTAAGAGCTGATTAGATTTTGGTGCATATCGACCCAAAATTAAAGGGGGATGAGGGGTTAAAAATTAAAAATCTAGGTCGTTTGAGCAAACTCAACCAAATTTTGTATACATAATCAGTGGACCTGCAGAAGTCTAAAAATGCAAAACTAACTGCCCAAAATGGGGGGGAGGAGGGTCAAAAAATGAAAATAATGGCCATTTACCAAACTCAACCAAATTTTGTATATATAATCAGTGCCTAGCCCCTAGGAATCTAAAAATGCAAAAACTAACCCTCCTCCCCTACATGATTATAAATAATTTTATTAAATATTAATGTAAGTGAGGGGCCAGGTTGTATGGTAAAGTCAAGTGGATGGCCACATCAGAACACGTCAGCTTATTTTAAGATAAAAAAATAAAACTTTTTTTTGAAATTTATTGCATTTATCTAGACAATAAACACTTTTGAAATTATCTGGAGAAATTTGAATAAAATAATGCAAACACTCTAGGGGCCAGTTGTATGTCAGTTCTTAAATTCTTTGTAAAAGTTGACAAAGGGTAAAGCCTTAGAATTCACCTTGTTCACGGCGGAATGGCCAATCAGATGAAAGTGCGTGTCATCTGATTGGCCATCCGGCACAAGGTGAATTCTGAGGCTTTAACCTCTGTCAACTTTTACAAAGACTTTACCAACCGACATACAACTGGTCCCATAAGCGGGACACGTTTAAACCAACTTAAATGAAAAATAAAAATTTAATGTGGCCAATTCATAACATTACCATACAACTGCCCCTCCTCATATCTCAAAATTAAATAAAAATCTTAATAATGTTTTACCCAATAGTTTTACAGTGTTCTAAAGAGTAACTATGCAAAATTTGGCCCGAATTAGACAGAAGGCTCAAAATTTTAACCTCATTTTTTTTTGTTGGCTTTTCATCTCTTCTAGATTCAGCCAATTTACGATAAAATTATGAAATTATGTCTTCTATGTAGGGATCAAATTTTTAGCCGTACCCTCCTTTCTTATTTTTCGCCCAATATCAACCAAAATATTTTAATCTCAATATAAAATTTCGTTTTGAAAACATGGTTTGTGAACTAAAGCGTACCTACATAAAATTTATTAACACACTCACTCACTTACTAACAGACATTTTGATAAAGTAATTAAATCTCTTAAAAAATAAATTATAAAATATTTTATTTTATATTGAAACTCACTGCTCAATTTTTTATGTTAAAATATTTTCCGCCGTTTTGAGATATTTCAAAAAATATTTTTTCTCATGCACGATTACAATACTTAAATATACCTATACTGGTAAAGTAAAATCACTTAATTATTTTAATTACCTCCATAGTATCTTGCGCAGTAAATATAAAACAGGGTGAAATGAATAGACTAGACTATATTCTGCTTATTTTGATAATCTGTTCACACAATGCAATATAATTTTATACTGATTCATCGAATTCCAAAATATCCCGTTTAAACGGTACTAATGTTTGCATATACAAGCAAATATCCGTTGTTTACGACAACCACTCTGCGGAGGATAATAGCGCGAAAGCATTGGCATCTAAATGTCTAAATCATTTTTCATGTATATTAGACATTTTAGAATGAACTGAAAAAACACTTTTTACCATTCATATACATATGGTAGACATGATTGTTATACCCATGCGAAAATATGGCTTTTAAATCCCCCCTTCATCTTTATTTTAAATAATAATAAATGGAATTGGAATAATTATCGGAAAAGTAGGTTTTTTCTTTAATTAGTTTTTTCCTCTTATTAAAAACCAGAACTAAAAAGATGATCAAGGACACTCGATGGTGGAGAAGTAATCCCCGGAGTCGAAGCTAAAATACAATGTATACATTAATTCATGTAAAAATAATTGGTTCAATAAAATTCAATTGATATAATTATTATGGATGTTAGGGGATAGACAATCAACAATCATTGAATATGGAATTGGAATAATTATCGGAAAAGAGGTTTTTTTATTTAATTAGTTTTTTCCTCTTATTAAAAACAAGGACTAAAAAGATGATCAAGGACAGTCGATGGTGGAGAAGTAATCTCCGGAGTCGAAGTTCAAATACAATGTATACATTAATTCATGTAAAATAATTGGTATAATTATTATGAGAGAGTGAATTGGGAAGAATAATGGAATTGGAATAATTATCCGAAAAGAGGCTTTTTTCTTTAATTATTTTTCCTCTTATTAAAAACAAGGACTAAAAAGATGATCAAGAGGACACTCGATGGTGGAGAAGTAATCTCCGGAGTCGAAGCTAAAATACAATGTATACATTAATTCATGTAAAATAATTGGTTTAATAATAAAATTATAATTATTATAATTTAGACGGAACGTGGGATTAGGAATAATTATCGGAAAAGAGGTTTTTTCTTTAATTAGTTTTATCCTCTTATTAAATCTTATTAAAAACAAGGACTAAAAATATGATCAAGGACAGTCGATGGTGGAGAAGTAATCTCCAAAGTCGAAGCTCAAATACAATGTATACATTAATTCATGTAAAATAATTGGTTCAATAAATTTCGAAAAAAAAAATTATAATTCTAACTTGAGGGGATTGAGAGAGACGGAGGAGAATAATGGAATTAGAATAATTATCGGAAAAGAGGTTTTTTTATTTAATTAATTTTTTCCTCTTATTAAAAACAAGGACTAAAAAGATGATCAAGGACAGTCGATGGTGGAGAAGTAATTTCCGGAGTCGAAGCTCAAATACAATGTATACATTAATTCATGTAAAATAATTGGTTTAATATAGGACTAAAATGCAAATTAAATTGATTTTAAAAATTGATGAGAATACAGTCCAATGATAGATATAAAATCGACAAATTCTGAATACTAGTATAACAATTTATTAGAACGCCATTTAATACTCTTAAAAAAACCTACTTTTTTGAGGTTCTTTCATGCTTCTTCATTTTAGATATATTTTTTAATAAAATAGGCTGAAACTTAAATATGAAATCGACATTTAGTCTGATATGTACCTAGATTTAAAATAAAATAAAATAACAATCGTAATTAGGTAAAACCTGTATTAAATTTATTGATACTTTCCTGTGGGAATATTAACAAAACGTAACAAATAGCTAAACATTTCAAAATTAGATTCAATTAAATATTAATTATAAAAGTAGACTTAATTTTCGTTAACCTGACCTCTGGCGTCATTCTGGTTTTAGCTATAACTTTTTGTATTTTTAAATATTTAAATATTATCGAAAACGAAAAATCTATTGATTAATATTTAAAAAAATCTTAATTTTTGCTCAGATCTTTAATTTGATTTCATTCAATTTACTCGAGGGGTGAACCGGGATCGGAATTAGGTGTACACTAGGGTGGTCCTTACGTTGGGTATTTTCGAATTTTAAAGCGGACAAAACCTCATATGGTTTGAAATAAATAAAAAATAAAAATATTCCACAAGTTTCAAGTCTCTATCTCAATTATAACCTGGACACTAGCGATGTAAGTTTCTCATCTAAATAACATGGGGTTTTTGACATTCGAATATCAATTTTTTATAATAATAAAACTTGAGTAAGATACGAGGTAGGTTTCACACCTGTTTGTGAGAACCTACACTCGTATCTTACTCAAATTTTATTATTATATTAAAATGTTTCACCTAGAACCAACACCGAACTCCTTAAAAGTTATCAATTTTTTATTCCGGCCAAAGAAATGCTTCAAAAATTTGAAACTTTGTAGACTTTATCTTTATAATACTAGGTTTCCATCAGAATTATTACAGATTTTTAGCTATTATAATTTCGGAGTTACAGCTAGATAAAATACTTCATAAAGAGAAACAAAGAGCTTGTCCTCTGCATGTTGCATCAAGCATTACTAAGTTATAGACTCCAAAATTATAATAGCTAAAAATCTGTAAAAATTCTGAGGGATAGCTACTATTATAAGGATAAAGTCTACAGAGTTTCAAATTTTTGAACCATTACTTTGGTCGGAATAAAAAATTGATCTTTCAATGGCAAAACCCCCATGTTATTTGGATGAGAAACTTACATCGCTGAGGGCACATATTATAATTGAGATAGAGACTTGAAACTTGGGGGATATTTTTTGTTATTTATTTCGAACCATATGAGCCCTTGTCCGCGTAAAAATTCGAAAATACTCAAAATAATGACCACCCTAGTGCAGTGTTGCGCAAACTTTTTGTGTTCAAGGTACACCTAGCAAATCAAGAAATTTTAGAGGTACACCAAATAAAAAAACCAATGTTTATTAAATATTTATTTATTATTAAAATCAATATAATATGAAAAGATTTTTAATGAGAAACGTGAGCCTGCTTAACTGAGCACAGGCGATCAAAATTTTGAGCAATCGTTGATAAGACTGCTCTCATCTCTTGTTGCTCGTTTTACTCTCAGCTATGTGTGTGTAGGTGCATTATTTTCACAAAACTTGACATTTTTCCGCGGCACACCAACTAATGACCACGGTACACCAGTGTGCCGCGGTACACACTTTGCGGAACACTGCCCTAGTGTACAAGTCTTTGGAATTATGGGAATTATTTTGGAATTCATTAGATAATGCCCCTTCATATATTGTCTTCTACTTGGAAATGAATCTGGAAGTAGGTGTACACGATATTAGGTCGCGGTTCACCCCTCGAGTTTAGTTATTCAGATATAAGCATTATTTTGTCCTTCTATTTTTTCTCTCACTCTGTGGCCCGAATTATCCCACATAATATAGTGTTGTTGTTTCCACGTCAAGATCAAATTAAATTTAAATAATCGAACTTAAAACATATGATCAAGTTATAACAAAAGCTTTAAAAAATAAATAAATATTCATGATAAAAAACATCCAGCATATAAGAGAATCTTTTATTTTTCCATTCAAAGAAAGAAAAGAAACAATCCAATTAATTAAATTCATGATAAAATCAGTTCCAATTTATTTGGCAAAAGAAAGACAGAGGAAAAAAGGGAGAGTACAGATGAGGATGGGTGGATGCCGTCCAATTTGTTCTATTGCTTTGATATGAATTGAAGGACGCGTTTGAATTTTTTTGGACTTCTACACAGAGAACAAACATTTTTTCTATATCTTTGAAACAATTAAATTTCAGTTAAATAATAGGAATTTGAGCAATTCGCTCAAAAGATATTCCTAATTAGAAGAGATCAAAGTGGAAACAGAATCAATCAATGAGAAAAAAATATTTATTCCCTTAGGCTTCTCTACCTTTATAATTCAAATATTAATTCATACTCCATAGATTAAAATTTATTTAAGCCATTGTCTATATAATTCATTTACATAATTAAGTGAAAAAAGTGAAAAATTTACCAAGACTATAGGGGAGACCGGGGCTGGTTGTCACAAGTCTCAGCTCTCGATCGCCGGTGCTTCCTAGTGGTCTAAACTCAAACCGTACTTTACGATCACAATATTCTGAGTAGGGTGTATTCGCATTTTCTAATTTCTGGCTCCAGTTTTTGATATTATTATTATTTTTTTTTTTATTCATATAATTAACTCTCATTTCACTGTATATTCATTGAATTCTACAAATATCCCAATTATTTTCTATTGCAAAATGTTATATTCTGTATTAACATTGAGGTTAGCTTCAATCTCTGTTTTTCCAACTGTTTGGGGTTGGTTGTCTCAAAATTTCCGGGGATTTGGTTGTCTCAAAATTTCCGGAGATGGTTGTTACATGTAAAACTAAGGAAAAATGAATCCAGTGTATACATTGTAAGAAGTTGGCTTTGGTATGCGAGACCAACTTGCATTTGACAGCTTATTTATGGAAAGCTTCACTATAAGCATTTTCAATATTAAAAATTGAAAATTTATTGCAAGCTGTAAGCGAAAAATTAAATTGTTTTACATTGTAAAGGTCTTCTTCAACCATTTAGTAATGGTATCAAATTGTTTACAAGCACCTCGTTATCGAATTATTTAGTTTACTATCAAGCACCAAGTTTATAATGGGAATTAAGGACAAGTTTTTGGCTGATTTTTTTCACCAATGTTTCGTCGACTTTACCGACTTCTTCCGTCACATTTTTTTTGAATTTGATATTTCTATGTGTAAAAATGGATAAGTAAAATGATTCCGTTCCATTGTTCTAAAACTGTGTTTTATTAGATGAAGGACTGAAACTTTTGGGTCCAGGCACGTTATAAATTTACATGAAGCTAAAAATTTTTAAATTTGACAAGGCTTGGTTCGATCACATATGTGTACCGCATTTTGTGTATAACTCATAATTAACTGAAGATGGCCAAATAAATTCAGCCCGAAACGTTTTATTAAAGGTGTTTTATTGAACCCAGTGATTCCATCTTTGGCTGATACCTCCTCCTTCATCTAATAAAGTTTCATCACAGCCACGAACTCTAACAATATTAAAACTGTGTTGTCTGATTCTGTTTGTATTGTTTCTGAAACTGTTTGTCTGTTTATTGTATATGTGAATATCCCAAATTTTAATGAATTTTTGAATTTCTGATGGTCATTGGTAATTGAGATAAAGAAAGATAATGTATAATAATAAAAATTGCGAGGTAGGTTTCACAAAAAAAGAAATAAAACAAAAATGATTTTTGAATTTGATATATTTCGGGTGTCAGCCCATCTTCAGGAGTCAGAGAAAACTGAATATAAATTAGAATTTTTTTTACAAATAATAAGTTTTCCAATTTATAACCAGTTTTCTCTGACTCCTGAAGATGGGCTGACACCCAAATTATATCGAATTCAAAACTCATTTTTGTTTTATTTCCTTTTTTGTGAAACCTACCTCCCAATTTGGCGCAATTTTTATTATTATATAAAAATGTTTTACCTAGAACTAACACTTATCTCCTTAAAAGTTAAAAATAATGTGTTTTAGACGAATGTGTTGATGTAGGTATTTGAAGCCTTGAAGAAGTTGGCAAAGTCGACGAAACGTTGGTGAAAAAATAAAAAAATACCAAAAGCTTGTCCTTAATTTTCATTATAGGTTCTCATTATACATACTATGAACGAAAATAATAATAATAATTGTATATTAAGAATTTTCTTTTCAAACTCTTCCTTTTGGTGGTAAATTTTACTCTTCACTTATACACCCACAAAAAAAGTAGGACATTTGAGCAGGATCTCGTACGTTTTCTGATTACTAATTCAATTAAAGTCCCGAGTTGTTTTCTTCCCTTGGGAAAAACTACCCTTGCCACTGAATCACTTCCGCCCTCGGGCTCTGTCAGCAACAGTTGAGGCGGAGGACTCTCCAAACCTATATATAATAGCCCCAGGGCAATAAGAAACAAATATAACACTAAATTATGTGGCCTGCTATTATTTCGCAATTATACACACAAGAACAATAATACACGGATTTTTATGCGCAATTAATTAACACTAGTTGGAGAAGGAAATGTCACTGCTATTCTCGTTTCTTGTGGTTGATAAAGAGAATAATTCACTTGCAGAATGAATGAAAGATTCAATCTTTATTATTAAGATATATCTTGTTCATTTTCGCTCGGCAAGCGTAGCTCTCCGGACTGCCAGGATATTGAATTAACTCAATGAGCATTTTTTGCTTATCCGTGTATCGAAATGTCTAAAATATGGAGAAAAATCAATTTCAATCATGATTTTCAGGGTTCTGTTGAATATTTTCATCTAATACAGTTAGTCCTTATAGCACGGCATCTTACAACATGGTTTCACTCTATCACGATAAGATAAATTGCGAGAACCCTCGTATATCGTATAACACTGGAACCTGTAACACGGTTTCGTTCTAACACGATAAAAAATTGTAAAAACATTTGTACAACACTGTACTCTTACAGTACTAGATAACATAATTTTTGTTTAATTTGTTGTACTGAGCAGTGATGAGGAAGAATTTATTAAATAATGTCGCATTGAATGAAAATCTATATATATAAAATTAAGGTTTTGTCTGTACATTGGTTCAAATCACGCCAAATTTTGGTTGAACACGTTTCAAGCAAAGTTATGAACGAAAACACCCTCAACAAAATTCCTGTCTGTCTGTATGTCTGTCTGTTTCCGTCGTTTCCGAAAAGTTGCTCACGATTCACGTAAAAACGGCTGAAGGGATTATTATGAAATTTCATATTTACATCAGATGTCTTCTCACTTACGTTTTTAACTATATAACGTTTTGATATTTTGACCCCAGAAGGGGGTTTGGGAGGCTCACGAATGAGAATTATCAAATAACTCCTAAACTATTAACCCTACGGCAAATTTTATAATAAACAAAGTTGTATGGGATGTAATTTCTGATAACTTTTGTTTAAAAAAAATTCTCCCAAAAACCACCCAAAAAAAGGGGGGGGTGAAAAAATGTAAATTCTTGCCCTTGGAGCAAACTAAACCAAATTTTGTATACATAATCTCTGGGCCTCTAGAGAGCTAGAAATGCAAAAACTAACCACCCAAAATGGGGGGGGGGAGGGTCAAAAAATGAAAATTCCTTCTCTTGGCCAAACTCAACTAAATTTTGTATACATAATCTGTGAGTCACTAGAAGGCTAGAAATGCAAAAACTGGATGCGGAAGGTGGGTGCGGGGATGGAATGGGGGTGGGGTGAGGATTGAGGCGGAGTAGGGTGGGGGTTGGGAACGGGTGCATGGTGCGGGAGTGGGGGTGCTGGAGGGGATGGGGGGTTTCTCGGGGGGGCATGGTGCGGGAGTGGGGGTGGGGTCCAGAGGGCGTGCCCCCGGCTAGCAAGAGGGCCGCCGAAGGCGGGCGCTTGCAGCCAGTAATAAATATTTTTGTTTCTTTTTGTTTTATGTTATACATACATTTATATTTTTAATAAAAATTAAGTTCTTTATATGGAATTAAAAAAAATTGCTTATTTTTAATAAGGTTTCGGAGCGTAGCTGGGATTTATATAACACGGTTTCATACAACACGACATTTTCTAGGAACCTATCTACCGTGTTATAGAAGGGCTACCTCGAGGGGTGAACTGCGATTGGAATTAGGTTTACACCGTCTTTGGAATTATTAGGAATTACTTTGGAATTCATTAGATAATCAATTGTCATCTATTGTCTTCTATTTGGATTATTATTATTTATTACAGTTTAAAAGGGCGCCTCGACTGCGTGGTCATTTGCGCCACAGATATTAAATGCGTTATATTTTCAATTTTTAAATTTCTTTTACATGTTTGGTTTTATAGTTAAATATAAAAGTGAGAACTCAGATATTATCATAAATGTTAATGACTCTCAAAAACTCGAACAAATTATCATATCCTTCCTCATTTTCGAGTATTTGTTTTAAGTCTTTGTTCCCCATTGAATGACATTTTCTTTCCCTTGCGTAAATTGGGCATTCCACTAATACATGATTTACATTTATCCTAACTTTGCAAGCTGGACATATCGGTGGGTCATCCTTGTTCATTAGATGGCCGTGGGTGAATAAGCAATGACCCAATCTTAGGCGGGTCAATTTAACTTGCTCTTTTCTACTTAGATCTGAAGCTGATATGGAACCAATGATGGGTTTTATCATCTTTAAATAGTTATTAGTAACTTTTTCCCATTCTAGCTTCCAGTTACTTATAGTTTTGGTTTTAACAAAATTTTTAATGTCTTCAGGCAGATTTTCTGTGAAGTCATAATTTTGTTTATTGGCTCCCCTTTTCGCCTGTTCGTCAACAAGCTCATTACCTGGGATGCCTTTATGGCTGGGAACCCACATAAAGTGGATTATTTTCCCTCTTAGAATAAAATTATGAAAGGATAAATGTATTTTCTGTATGAGTGGATGCTGAGTGTTATAATTTTGGATTGCAGAAAGAGCACTAAGCGAATCGGAGATTATAAGAAATTTATTGTTTGGGTGATGACTGAGGGTTGACATTACTAGTTCAATAGCTTTGATTTCAGCATTGTATATGTTTGTTACAGAAGATAATTTGAAATTTCTCTCTGATTCTTCAATTTTAAAAGCACATCCTACCTTATTTTCAAGTTTGGACCCGTCTGTAAATATTAGAGAATAATTTTCGAATTTAGAAATTATATTATAAAAAGCTTGTACATACATGCAAGGGCTGGTCGTTTTTCTTATTAAAATTGAGAAGCTCCCATATACAATTTGGCTTTTCTATAAGCCAAGGTGGATAGGGGGGTTGATAACTTTCACAGACTGGTCCAATTGATTTTCAAATTCAATTTGAAAATTTAAACTTCTTATTGCAGTGGCTTAGTGCTCCTTGTACGTTGTACATATTTGTTCTTCTATTTGGAAATGAAAGTGGAAGTAGAAGTAGGTGTACACGATTTTAAGTCGCGGTTCACCCTTCGGGCTACTTGTATATTATATATATCTACGAAACCCTCGAAATGAAAGACCGGCTCTCATTTAAATGTTTTTATTATTTTTTAATAAGAAGAGAAAGAATTTAATTTTTTAGGACAGATTATAAGATTTTAACAGAAATATTATTAAATTGCGATATCAGAGGGGATTAATCCCCCCAGGAGTCGAACCTGAGAACTAACATGCTTTCCGGGCAGTCAGCTCACACCCTCGAGACAAAAACCTCTCTCTGAATCGCAATATAAGATTTAAGCATAGAAATTCTTCACTCCATTAATATATAACGGAAATTAAAAAAATTAGCTTAAAATGGAAAAAAAGTTTTTCATAAAAGTCCTCCTATTTAAGTTGGAATGTTTTTCAAATATCAGCTCGGGTTCAGATTAACAAATTAATTTTAAAGAAAAGAATTTAATTTTTTAGGACAGATTCTAAGATTTTAATAGAAATATTATTAAATTGCGATATCAGAAGGATTCATTCCAACTATTTTCAAATCTTTACTTTTCTTTTTTTTATGTTGATTAAAAACTTTTCAAAGGACTTTAATACAAAAAATCTTAGAAAATCACTAGATAGTGTCATCTATTAGAATAACCCTTTTTCTACCTTCCACATGCCTTTAAATTCAACCACTCCAATTCTTTCCAACTCCCACTGGCTCACCCCCTCCACTCGCCCTGTACTATAATAACATCGATTACAATGTAAAATTTTTTATATTCAGTGTTCTGTTTAACCTCCTGATGAAGGGTTCATAGCCCGAAATATGTATAGAGATAAATAAAAAATCTCCAAAATAATTTAAAAGATTTTTTTAATTTTTTTAATTTTATTTTCACTCTTTGTGGCTTACACACTATAACCCGTTAAATAATAATTCCTTTGTCTATTAGATCCGATGGAATGGATTATCTACTCTTATTTAACGAGCAAAAATTGTATATTTGTATATATATATATTTATTTATATATTTGTATCTTGGTTCTATTTTGAAAACGGCTTTACCGATTTTGATGAAATTCACGGGTTAGGGAGTTTTTGGGGTGACAATTCGATCTGTCACGGTCTCATCTTCGACAAAATTGTTTTTGATGGGTTTTTTCGTAATCAAATTAATTATTTT
Organism: Forficula auricularia; assembly: GCA_024734495.1. Classification (NCBI taxonomy): domain Eukaryota; kingdom Metazoa; phylum Arthropoda; class Insecta; order Dermaptera; family Forficulidae; genus Forficula; species Forficula auricularia. The sequence goes on from JALMQS010000811.1 coordinate 303,149, forward strand.
CAGGTAGACAAATCCCATTCTTAGGGTTTTAAAAAAAGGTTTCCCTTCTCCTTTTGTGCTCAGGCAGACAATGGGTCGGGTAAATCCTTTATTCTCAAAGGCCTTGAAGAAGTATTGCGATTGTGGATTTTAACATATTTTGTTGTCCCTAAACGTTAGAAATATTAATAAACGTTCTATAATTGTTTTTTATGAACTTTATTTATTTAATAGAATAAAAAATAATCAAGAGCAGCTCTCAATTTTTCTGAAAAAACAACACATTTTGATAGGTTTTATTTATTAACAATTGGATGAATAAAAATGAATCATATGGTTGAATCAAAACAGGTGCAGGAGGTGGGGTGCAGTGGTGGCTGATTCAGGGGTATGGCGAGGTTTCGGGGGTGGGGTCGAGCGGGGTGGAGGTGGGGGAGGGGTACAGTGGGAGAATATTATATATTTTTATATTTTTTTTAATTTAAAAGCGGCTCTCAAATAAAAATCGACCTTTTTTATCAGAATTTTAAATTAATTTAAAAATAATATTAAAATAAAGCTTTTAACTGAAGGAAGAAGTTACCGAGCATCGCTCTGTGCTTCCAGGTACTTTTTAATTATATGTCACACGGGTTGTTTTTCACCCCATCGGGAATCGAACCCGAGTGCCAATAACAGCTAACCAGGCCATTTCGTTACTCTTTGAGGTGCGATTTTGAGATCTTATGATTTTCTAAGAAAATTTAAATCTATTTCTATAGGTAATTTGAAATCTCCATATAATAAAAAAAAGATTTATAATAATATTTATTAGATGCAATAAAAATATTTTTAAATTATCAAACTTATTATATTTTTGAGTGGATATTGATGAGGCAGTCCAAAAAAAGAAGAAGATAATTTATACTATCTTTTTATTCCTAAACCGACCTTTCGGAGGCTTATTCCCTCCTTCTTCAGGGGTTTGAAATGTCAGTGAAGGAAATCCAATACGACATTACCCTCTGTCTCCTCTTTCACTGGCAGTAACAATACTATATTTTATTTCATTCTCAGCAGAATTATAATGTAGTATGAAATACAATTTATTATTGTTACTGCCAGTGAAAGGGATACAGAGGGAATGTAACATTTGATTTCCTTCACTGACTATTCAAAACCCTGAAGAAGGACGCAGTAGCCTCCGAAACGTCGGTTTATTAATAAAAAGATAAATTGAAAATTTTTGTGCCGGGGGTAGCAGAATTTTTATATATTGAAGGAGATAATAAAAGAGTGTGTCTTCTGCTGGAATTATAAATTTTATTTATAACGAGACTATAGTTTTGAAGGCTTTGCCTTCTTCATCAGTCTTTTTACAATTGATTCACAGGAATTAATGTATGAATCAATTGTAATAGACTGATGAAGAGGACAAAGCCCTCGAAACTATAGCCTCGTTATAAATGAAATTTATAATTCCAACAAGACACATTCTTTTATTGTCTCCTTCATTAAAAAATATAGTATAAATTATCTTCTTTTTTTGGACTGCTTCATCAATATCCACTTAATTTCAGTTATAAGTCCGTCTCTAAAAATGATTATAGTTTTATTATTTATTTTTTTCAGATGATCTACGAGAGTCACGGAATTGTTTGCTTGAAGGTTCCTTCACCTTACATAAATCGGTCTTCTACTTTTGGTGAGAATTAAACATATAATAAATCTAACATAATTTTTAACCCATTACTTCCCAACCATCGAGAAAATTGGATTTTTTTATTCAGGTCTTTAAATCCTGTTCTTAATACATCAAGAAAAAATAATGTGACAAAAACAACACATAATAGAACAGTGCTAGTATCTTAAGTCGATTACACTATAAAATAATCATTAATCAAGTGACCAGATGACTCTATCCGATATTAAATCTGTTTTAAAATATAATATTCATGTTATAACACTCTTGGCCATAATAAATATTTTTGTATTAGGAATATTAGGTAAGTGGACAAAATAATAAAAAACACAGAGCTATTATCAAATGGGGCAGACGTTTCGTCAATTTATTTTGACTTCCTCAGTGGTTCATTTAATCACACTTTGTCAAAAACAATTTCACTATTTGACAAAACATGATTTTTTTTAAATCATTCTTGGCTCAATTAATCAACAATCTTGTACTTTTTTTAACAGTTATTGTCGATTAATTGGAGCCAGGAATGTATTTAAAAAGTGATTAATGATGTTTTTTTGTAGAATAGTGAAATTGTTTTTTGACAAAGAGTGATTAAATGGGCCACTGAAGAAGTCAAAATAAATTGTACGAAACTATCTGGCCCATTTGATAAAAGCTCTGTGTTTTTGATAATGTTGTCCACTTTAAATTATTAAATAAATCTTTATTCCTCGACCTGCTTATAGGCACAAGTCCTCGGTGGCTAGGTCCTCCAAACATCAATACAATCTAGCTACAATACATTAACAAACATCAATACAAATTAACTACAATAATTTTACAAATAATAAACAAGTACAAAAAAAAGAAAAAGAAAAAAATAGAAATGTATGCTCATTATCAAATAACATGGCCATAGATTTCCATCAAAAAATAAAAAGTAATTTAAAAAAATCCGCGTGAAAACCCGATACCAGGAGCAAGCGGTGCATTAGCCATCCCGGCATTTGCCATAAGTTGTTAAGGAAACCGGGTCAAAACCTTAACAAAGATGGTATGACCTCTCTCAACCTCAGCTAATCTCTGCTTGTGAGAACTAAATACAATTTTGAACAACTCTAGGACTTTAGGACTTAATAAAATTTATAATTGACTAGCTGCAAGGCCCGCCTTCGGCGGCCCTCTTGCTATCCAGGGAGCACGCCCCCTGGACCCCCAACCCACGAACCCCACTCTCATACCCCACTCCCACCCACCACCCCCCCGAACCCCACCCAGCACCTCCACCCCCACAGCATGCACCAGTACCGAACCATCGCCCCTACCACACCACCCCGCACCCCAGCCCCCGCACCACCCCACTACGCCTCTGGACCCTCACCTGAACCCCCCACTCCACCCTGCACCACCCCACCCCGTGCCCTCCACCTCACCCACAACCCCACAACCCCGCACCAATCCCCAAACACAATTTTGGGATCAAAATATCAAAACGTTATATATCTAAAAACGTAACTTAGAAGACATCTGATGTAAATATGAAATTTCATAATAATCCACTTCAGCCGGTTTTACGTGAATCGTGAGCAACTTTTCGCGGAACCCACGGAAACATACAGACAGACAGACATACAGACAGGAATTTTGTTGAGGGTGTTTTCGTTCATAACTTTGCTTTGATGATGAGGTAACAATAAAAATATTAAAAACACTTTTTTTTATTAAATTTTTCTTAGATTGAAAAGTAACTTTGTTCATTTCAATTGTTAAAAATATTTTAAATGTGCAGTTAAAAATATCATCATTGTAAAAATGGAATGAAATTGCTAAATTTGATCTAAAAAAAGGTAATTAATTTTTTTTTTTTTTGTGGTCTCGACATGGACGCTTGGTGCACGCCTCAAGAAGGCCCGGTAGTGCCACAATGATATCAAAACGAAAAGCGCTGGGGCACACACCAAGTCAGTTGTTAATCTAAACGAATATAGTTTAGTGACTTGGGGCTAACATAAGGGCGCCCGAAGCGCCAAAACGAATGGCTATTGACTTGGCAACTAGTTCCCGCCGTTTTAAGGTGTTTTATTTAAAAAAAAACGGCGGATGTGTCAGTGCCAACCTAATATTTTTAAATTTGGGTCGCGGCTAAAAGAACAACTACCAAAGCCACTTTTTAAATTTTCTAGAATTTTCTTAAAATCGGCTCTTATTGCAAATCTATTTACTTTCCGAGCATCATCTGGTTCTTCAATGAGTACTATAAGTCTTATTCCGATTCAAATTAAAAGGGGTGGGTTCTCATCGTGTTCAAAAAAGTAGAAAAACGCCTATATCCCACATTACTACGTCATAGAGAATTACATTTTTATTTTTGACTAGCTGCAAGGCCCCCCACTCCACCCCCCCGCACCCCGTCCACCCGTGCCGTAGCAGCGTAAGTTAGAAGACATCTGATACAAATATGAAATTTCATAATAATCCCTTCAGCCGTTTTTACGTGAATCGTGAGCAACTTTTCGGAACCCACTGAAGCAGTACATACATACAGACACGACAGACAGGAATTTCGTTGAAGGTGTTTTCGTTCATAACTCGCTTGAAACGTGTGCAACCAAAATTTGGCGTGATTTGGAGCAATGTACAGACAAAACCTTAATTTTATACTTATATAGAATTTAATCATAGGAGACAGGAGGACTATAATCCCACTGCTCTACTATTCCTGATATAAATATAATATTAATTGAATGTAATGGAAGGCAGCCCAGAGGTAGTGAGGAAAGAAAAAATTAACACATATAAAATAAGGTGTAATTTATTGGAATCCTACCTGCTTCCTTTCAAACCGACGTTTCGGAGGATTTTCCCTCCATCTTCAGGGTTTCAAAGGGTCAATGAGATGAAACCCTGAAGAAGGAGGAAAAATCGCTCCGTAACGTCGGTTTGGGAGGAGAGGAAGGATTCAATAAATTACGCTTATTATTATATGTGTTAATTTTTTTTTCCGCACTTCCTCGCGGCTTGCCTGTGCATTCAATTAAAATTTTCTAGCAGTCCTTCTCTCTCCAGAAAATTTCGTTGCAGAAATAATATTAGTGTTTTTCTGCCTAGTCCTAGATAAATATAGAATGAGATGCCAATTTTCGTGCCATTTGAGATATCGCTAATAGATTTACTTGTTTTTTAAAAAACCGTACATAACAGCTAAACAGAACTTGAACTGACATTATTAAGCACTGTCTAATTTTAATGTGATAAATTGTTAAATGTGTACGAGGCTCTCTCGGACGGAACCTGTTGGCTAATACGTGAATGTCAGGAACCCCTCCATGAAATATTGTCCCACGAGAGAGTACGCTCCGACGAACGCTGATGAGCATGCTAGCCTCTCTTTCTCTTCTCATATTCCGACAATGAGAGCCGAATTATTTTTATCCCCCTGCTTTTCACTTCTATACTACTTAGTTGGCTATACACGGATTTAAAAAATATTGCCGTGGAAACGAAGATAAGAAAACAAAAATAAAAAATGACAGAATATGTGGATTTGAAAAGCTTTGTAATCCTCAGCTAAAATACAGTCATGGGATAAGTTTGTCTCTTAGGGCAGACTAATGTAAGAGAGCTAATAGAAATCCTTTTTTAAAAGATTGAAATATAGAGGCTTCAGGTTGTGGAAGTACGATATATAAAAATTGAAGGAGACAATAAAATAGTATATCTTCTGCTGGAATTATAAATTTTATTTATTTATAACGAGACTATAGTTTCGAGGGCTTTGCCCTCTTCATCAGTCTATTACAATTGATTCACAGGAATTAATTTATGAATGAAAGATTAAAATTTTTCATGTGGCTAGGTTAAGAATTGTTCAGGGTGGCCAAGTTAAGAATTGAAATTTATACTTGTTTTATTTTGGCTGTAGGTGGCGTTCATGAAGTTTTTATTTGAGCGGCTATTTTTAAAATAAAGCTTTCGGGAATTTCTATTTTTCGATTTAAGAATTTTTTTTGGTGAATTATTATTATGATTTTAAAATTTCCAACGATTCGAAAATACTAATTTTTAAGGGATCTAATTCTGATCTAATTAATTTAATATTTGATTCAGCTGGAAAACAAATGTTTCTCGGGGATTAAATGTTCTGCAAATGCACTATGACCCGAACCCCTTTATAAATTCTTTTGTGTTCCGAAATGCGTGTGTTTAAATTTCGTTCTGTTTTTCCTATATAGGTCGAATCGCATTCTCCACGTGTTATGGAATAGACACCTTTTTTGTCCATTTTTTGAATTTTGTCTTTCTTATTATTGCTAATATCAGATCCCAATGTTCTATATTAATATAATAATCCCATACTATGGAAAAATTTCGAAACATTAAAATTAAAATTCAAAACTTTAGGATATGAAACTATTTTCAAAAATCCTCTAAACAAGTATCTCTAAACAAGTATACATTTCAATTCTTAACTAGGCCACCCTGAACAATTCTTAACCTAGCCACAATAAAAATTTTAACCTTTCATTCATAAATTAATTCCTGTGAATCAATTGTAATAGACTGATGAAGAGGGCAAAGCCCTCGAAACTATAGTCTCGTAATAAATAAATAAAATTTATAATTCCAGCAGAAGACTACACTCTTTTATTGTCTCCTTAAATATATAAAAATTCTTCTACTCTCGGCACAAAAACTTTCAATTTGATATATAAAAAGCTGATGTGTACCTACGACATAGTTGAGTGGTCTAGTCGGGAAACTTCTTTGGGAATCCTCAAAATGTAGTCTAAATTAGAACTTTATGGCTTCCAGGTTCATTTTTTTGACTTATACGAGGCGCGAAGTAAAAACAAATGCCTCGGGCTGCATATAAAATTTAATAATAACACTTCTCGACAAAAATTAAACAAAAAATTTTTCCCCGTAAACCTAACAATGGATTCCAGTAGAGTTTTATACGCAGATTATCATGCAATATCCCGATTTTTTACATCACGTCAGAGTTTTGAGATATTATCGGTCAAAATAACGAAAAGGCCATTTTGACATATTTTCGAGTCCCATTAGATAATAAAAAGCAATATTTGAAATCAAATTATTTTGGTGACGTAATAGAAAACACCTTTCTCTTTGATTTCAAATTACCACTTGTTTTTAGCTCAATTAGAACTCGAGTTATATTTAAAAAACTAAGATCTTATGTTTTTATCTATGTTTAGTATCCTTTATAATCACGTAGTTTTAGTTTTTAGTTATAACTCGAGTTCTAATAGAGCTAAAAAAGTGGTAATTTGAAAATCAAAGAGGAAGCTGTTTTCTATTAAGTCAACAAAATATTTTGATTTCAAATATTGCTGTTTAATATTTAATGGGACTCGCAAATAGGTCAAAAAAGGCCTTTTCGTCATTTTGACCGATAATATCTCAAAACTCTGACATATTGTAAAAAATCGGGAAATTGCATGATAATCAGCGTATAAAACTAGTATACTGAATCCATTGTTAGGTTTACGGGGGAAATTTTTTGTCGAACAGTGTAATTCTATTACATAATACCAATTGTAGAATAATGATATACCATGACAAAGAATCAAAAATTTCTCAAAAATAAAGTCAAAATATGTCAAAATTGTGATTATTTTTTCGGAAATCTTGATATATTTTTATATGGTACATTCAAAATTTAAAATCTGCCCATTTATTTTTCAAAAATTTTTGGGGATATTGTCCAATTTCTTCTTATTTTAGAAATAAAAATAAGGTCAAATTGTTTTAAAGAAATTTATAATTTTATGTCGGGCCGCATTCATTGCAGTACAGGGCCGCGGGTTGGACAGCCCTGCCATAAACTCTGAAACCATCCATCAACGACTGGACTCGCCTAGCTCTTACGCAGCTTTCATTCTTCTGCGTGCAAATTGTTGCCTAAATACAGGCGCTCCAACGTCATAATTCAAGTTCAAATTCACGCTATCTTTTGAGGATTCAAAAAATATTACAGTTATATTTTATAATTCAATATTTTTCTTAAACGTTCAAAAAAAAAATTGAATTAGTTTAAAAGGTCTAAATGAAAAAATAATTAAAATTCAAGTTCTATTTCGGAAAATGACAGAGTATGTGGATTTGAAAAGCTTTGTAATCTTCCGTAAAATACAGTCCTAGGATAAGTTTCTCTCTAGAGAGCTAATAGAAATCCTTTTAAAAGATTGAAAAATAGAGGCTTCAGGTTGGGAAAGTGTAAAAAGCTGATGTAGACATACGACATCGTTGAGTGGTCTAGTTGGGAAACGTTTTGGGGAATTATCTCATAATAGCATATAGCAATATTACTCCATCGACTTCAAATTTGGAATTTTACTTTTAATTCTACACAATCTGAAAAATCCAAATAACTTCCAAATTCACAGCTTTTTTTAGAAATCTACCTTTTTGTTCAACTTTCTTGCTTCAAAATGAAAAATAGAATCAAACTTTGAAATATATTTTTAACTGAAATGACAATCCTGTAATTATTTGTTCAAAATCATCATTTATATATATCTACATTACTAGTTTTGCGAAATAAGCAATAGTCCAAGAGCTGGTGACACATTTTTGACTACGGATTTGACCCAACTAGAAATAATGCGTAATAGTACCGTCTATGATAGTTGTACAAGGAATGGCCAGTCTGGCTGGCTCTAAGCAGGTGGACCAGGTACTGCGCATGGTGTGAGTGCGGTAAAAAATACATATGATGTAAAAAAATATTTTTTACCCACAATGAAATTATAAAAATTATAATTTATACTCAATTATAAACATAATATATTCACTCCAGACCATTTGAGTGGTGGGACGTGGAACCAGACCACCCAAAGTGTATTTTTACAACATGAAAAAAATATCATTATTTGCAGTATTTCTAGTTGGGTCAAATCCGTAGTCAAAAATGTGTCACCAGCTCTTGGACTACAACGCATGAGAATTTTGTGAACTTAAATGTGCAAGTATATTTGCGAAGACATTTTTTGACCCTCCTTTAAAAAGCATTCTACATCAACATTTCTACAATTTTATTTATATATTTATTGAGCTTAAATTTTCATTTTAACTCCACTTAAGTAATTTACTACTGTGTTCCGGTTGCTGATCTGGGTCAGAGGTTATTAACCGATTGTAAGCGAGATATTTTTGTTGAAAAATACGTGGACGAATTCATTGAGATTTAGTATTGAATTAATTTGATTTTTCCGCTCGTTTTATTTAAAAATTTATGAAACGTGGAGAAACATTTCTTTCAAACACAATATTTTTTTTACTGTGTGTCTGGATTCATACCCAAGATTCGAGAAGGAAAATTCATAGAAATTTTATACTCGCACAAAAATATTTGTACTTTTACTGTAAAGAACTTGTTAAATTTTGGGCTCTCTAAATTTAATTTATCTCAAGTTAATTAAATTAAAAAATAATTTATTATATTTATGTCTACTACTAGAGTGGCTTTAATCGGAGAGCTTATCTAATCTTGAAAAGGCTTTCACTTTTTTCACCAATTTTATTTTTAAAACCAAATTATTAAAAAGAAAAAAATTCCGAAACATCCTTTTCATATTTATAATTAGAGAAATTTCTTGATTCAGTTTATTCATTACTTTTATCGTCACATTTTATTTACCTGATACGCTCGCCGGGCGGATTCCTCCAGGTGAAATTTTTCTATGGGACACACTTTTATAAAAAAAGAAAATCCATCTTAAACCATCTAAGATTGTACATTTTTAATATAAACTGATCTGAATGGACGGTTTTTTGACACCCCGTTCTTTTAAAGTGCTAGAGTATGTACCATATATCAATTGACTCAGGACTAGGTGTCTAAGCTTCTTGTATTTATTATGCTTACATTGAGCTTATAAATAAACGAGCTTCTCCAGGCGTGCCTTCGGCACGGCCTCTACAGCTCGGCCCTCCGGGCAGGTGGCCCTGGCGGGCAGCGTCTCAGCATGTGATTATTAGGTCTGTAATATATATTTGTAATATTTTGCCCCCTCTTTCGCCCCCACGCACTCATTTTGGCTATTGATTTTTACAGCATACATTTTATATAGTCTTAAAAACTAACATTACAAAATTTGATCTAAATCGGAGAGAGTATTAATTTTTTGCCCCCACTCACATTTTGGGAGGTTGAAATTATTTTTTAGATATTTGCAAATAAATAACTCTCAGTTTTCTAAAGAGTAAATGTACAAAAAAGCTAAAAATTTCTATATTTTGCCCCCCCCCCCTCTTTCGCCCCCATACAGTCAATTAAGATAGTTGCTTTTTACAGGAATAGTTTCTTAAAGAATAACTCTACTAAATTTGATCAAGATCGGAGAGAGTTTTAATTTTTGCCCCCACTCACATTTTGGATAGTTGGGAGTCGAATTTCAAAAAATCCTGAAATTACTTTTTAGATATTTGTATTTAGAATTTTATTAAGTAAAAATCAAGTAGATATCTTATCGTTCTTAATTGAAAATGCATAATTAGTGTAAACACATTGCAAAGACATTTTGCCCTTTTTGACCCCTCTAAGGGTCGAATTTCAAAAAATCCTGAAAGTTCTTTTTAGATATTTTAATTTAGTATTTTTATACGTAAAAAGCAAGAAGATATTTTATCGTCCTTAAGAGATATCGCATAATCAGTGAAAACACACTTTGCCCCCTTTGACCCCCTTAGGGTCGAATTTCGAAAAATCCTTTCTCAGTGAGCCCCTATGTCATAGATGTAATATCCTCTCCAAATATCATGTTTCTCGGTCCAGTGGTTCTGGCTGTTTTGATGATGAGTGAGTGAGTGAGTGTATCGGGCAAAGCATTTTATATATATAGATATACATTTAGATCGTTTTTTGATATTGGTACTAGTACAACCCAACAAACAAAGCTTTAATTTTCAAGGTTATATATATACCTATCTTTTAGATATTAAATAACTTAAAGTAGAAAGAATATTAACTTCTTTTAATTATTAAAATGAATTAAATTTTAGAACTGAATAAAGTTTCAAAAAGTAATTTCGTAAAAATTACCAACATAAAATTCAGCAGAAAATAATTTTTATATTCCTATTTGAATCTAATGAGTCTGTTGCTATTAAAATAAAACATGCAAGAATAAGGTCAAAGGAAGTATCTACTTTGTAGGTACTGGCTCTCTAGGTATAGGAATACGTAATATATTTGCAAATCCTCTGGGAATTGAAGAGTGGAATTTGAGTATAACGAATGAAACGGATAGGATTAAGACATTCACCGGGGAATTTCAAATAAAATTTAATTTATTTTCATCTGGAAATAAAAAAAGTAGTTTATGAATAAATTCAAGTATTTGCATTTTATATTAAGAAGGAGTCTTAAAATGAAGATCTTTTCAACATTTGCATTTATTTTGTTAAATATTATCCAATAGGAGCTATTATGAATTCTAGTATATTCTCGTTAATTCTTTCATCGCTTCAATTCGTTTCATAAAATATACATATATTAATATTTAATATCATTTATCTTTCAGAGATTATATATTTTCCACTATATTAAATATATTTTGATTAATAAAACAAATATCTAGATATATAATAAAAATACTCGACATTTCATTCACTTGATCAGTTATAAACAATTATGAGATGGAGTCAGATAAATAATTAATTGAATTGGATTTTATTTTTATAAATTATAACATTTACCTGGTGGTATAGTCTTATTAGTAATATTATTGACAGTTCCCATCAAGCTTCACGTTGACTCGTGATATTAATTTACGAAAGATTTCAAACAACTGGCTGCGTCAAACCAGCCTTTCATTACTGACTACTTTATCATGATCATGAACCTGAAACAATATAAATACAAATAGAACATCTAGAAAAATTATTATAATAAATTTAATCATTTAATAATGAAAGGCACTCCATAAATTATTTACTTTTATTCAATTTCCGACGTTTCGAAGACTTTTTCTCTCCTTCTTAAGGTCATTGAATAGTATTATTGGATAAAAATACTTGCTAGGTTTCACATTAAGAAAAATATAACGAATTTATTTTTGGAGAATCTTTAATCTCGATATATATATTTCGGGTGACTAACTCATCTTCAGGAGAAATAGAAAGTAACTAACCTGGATAAGTCGAAATTGAATACAAGTCAATGGTAAAATTTATTTTTAAGATAACAAATGGGTAAATATTTAAAATTATTGGAGGGAGAAAAGGTAGGAAGTCTACTTTTGTTTAATTTTGAATGGCCTTCTGAGAAATGAGGATTTCGAATTTGAATACAACTCAATGGTAAAATTTATTTTTAAGATAACAAAAGAGTAAATATTTAAAATTAGTGGAGGGAGAAGGGATAGGAAGTCTATTTTTTAATTTTGAATTGTCTTCTGAGAAATGAGAATTTACACACAAAAAATTCTCATTTCTCAGAAGACAATTCAAAATTGAAAAAATAGACTTCCTACCTATTCCTTCCTATTTATTTTTGGAGAATCTTTAATCTCGATATATATATTTCGGGACTACATCTTCAGGATAAACAGAAAGTAACTGACCTGGGATAAAGCGAAATTGAATACAAGTCAATGGTAAAATTTATTTTAAGATAACAAAGGGTAAATATTTAAAATTATTGGAGGGAGAAAAGGTAGGAAGTCTACTCTTGTTTAATTTTGAATGGCCTTCTGGAAATGAGGATTTCGAATCTGAATACAACTCAATAGTAAAATTTATTTTTAAGATAACAAAAGAGTAAATATTTAAAATTAGTGGAGGGAGAGCGGGGGGAAGTCTATTTTTTAATTTTGAATTGTCTTCTGAGAAATGAGAATTTTTGTGTGTAAATTCTCATTTCTCAGAAGACAATTCAAAATTAAAAAATAGACTTCCTATCCTTCTCCCTCCACTAATTTTAAATATTTACTCTTTTGTTATCTTAAAAATAAATTTTACTATTGAGTTGTATTCAGATTCGAAATCCTCATTTCTCAGAAGGCCATTCAAAATTAAACAAAAGTAGACTTCCTACCTTTTCTCCCTCCAATAATTTTAAATATTTACCCTTTTGTTATCTTAAAAATAAATTTTACCATTGACTTGTATTCAATTTCGCTTTATCCAGGTCAGTTACTTTCTGTTTATCCTGAAGATGGGTTAGTCCCCGAAATATATATATCGAGATTAAAGATTCTCCAAAAATAAATTCGTTTTATTTTTTTATATCTTAATGTGAAACCTACCAAGTATTTTTATCCAATAATTTTAAAAAATGTTTCACCAAGTACCAACAGCAAATTCCTTAAAAACTATCATTGAATAGTTATTGATGGGTCAGTATAACAGGGTTGAAGAAGGAGAGAAAAAGTCTCCGAAACGTCGGAAATTGAATAAAAGTAAATAATTTATGGACTGCCTTTCATTATAATCTACTTATTTCGCTTACCAGTCCGTCTTTCTAAGAAAATAAATAAAATTAATTAATTTCTTAGGAATATTATTTTAGAATCAATTTATAAATAAGTTTTTTACTGGAGGAAATCATCATTCGTTAGAGACACTCCCCATTGATAAATAACAAACATTCCTATGGTAAAAATATTTGTTGTTCACCGATAGTTTTCTGACTCTGATGTTAGAGAGGCGGAGAGAAAATTTACTGTATCTCATTTAGTCTATGTATCTTGAATAGATGACACCGTCAATATAAATAAGTTTCTTAAAATTTTTTTGACTCTTTTATCAAGTTTATCCATTTGGATAAACTTACAATCACAAATTTTGTAATTATCTATGTAATAAAAATGAATTTCTGTTTCTTTGTAAGCACAGATCTCTCAAATGCCTGGACCGATTTGGCTAATTTTTTTTTAAATGTTCGTAATAGTCCAATTCAGGTTAATACGTAAAAAAAATTGGAAAAGTTGCACCGGAAAATTGGAAAATTCAGGAAAAACTAAAAAAAAAATCAGGTTAGCCAACATAGCTTGCCAAACAATAAAGGGACTAAACTAGCAAAAAAAAACAAGTGTTGGCAGCCCTGTTTGTAACATTTTTGAGTGTCATTCATTCTCAATAGTTCTAACCACATTATCGTTGAAGAATTTAATACTGCAACAAAGATTTAAAAAACAATCTATTTTTTAAAAGTACATTTAAAACCAAAATTTTTTAAAAAATCGTCCCGATAACTAAATTTTTGAAAAAGTTATGGTTATTTAAAAAAGTTATTTTTTTCAAAAATTCCTAACTTCTTTTGGGTTAGGTGAAAAAATTTGAAAAAAATTCTGAAAACCGTCTTTAATAGGGTAGAAAAAAATAAGCCAAGCTTTTGATTATATATATTAGATGAAAAATATTTAATTTAAAATAAAATTAAGTTTATATATGAAAGTGTTCTTTACACGTGTATAAAACATCAATAAAACAGTCACGTGGGGTCCAGGGGGCTAAGCCCCCTAGTCTAGCGTCAGGCCCGCCTTCGGCGGGCCTTGAACCTAGTTTTTAATATAAATTTGTATGTCCATAATTCTCATACTTGTGAAAAATTTATTTTGTTTTTATGTTTAAAGGGTTTTCCATCTCAATAGGATTATTTAGACATTACAAATATCTTAAACATTAAAATAACAAAACAGAAAGGGGGTATAAACATCAAACTCAACCTTATTAGTGTCGATACAATGTCTGTCGGTCCATAATAATTTTACCATATGCCTTCGGGTCGAGTTTATAATTCTTATCTTCGGGCATTCCTCTCTTGTCTGCGGACCAATTATTATATACAATATACTACAGATTATAGGCTTACTTAATTTAAAAACAATATGTAAGTATATGTGACAGAGATTAGTGGATTTTCAATAGGTATTTTTAAGCTCTACCTATGTGTATGAATGAAATTCAATTATTATTAATTGAATTTACGGGCCGCATCTAAATTAGTTCTGGTAACTAAAATCTGTTTCTCAGTTTCTCAAAAATTGTTTATTATTTCTTATTAAAATAACCAGTCATTCAGTTAATGGAATATCCGGTTACAGGGATAATCGATATTTTACCACTAGTTGAGTCTTAGTTCATAAGCGGAATATCCGTCCAGTTTGTACAGTAGGGTGGTCCTTATTTTGGATATTTTAGAATTTTTACGGGGACAAGAGCTCATATGTTTTGAAAAAAAAAATCCCCAAGTTTCAAGTCTCTATCTCAATTATAACCTGTGCCCCCATCGATGTAAATTTCTCCACTAAATTACTTTGGCATTAAAATATCAATTTTTTATTCCGGCCAAACTAATCTTTCAAAAAATTTGCAACTTTGTAGACTTTATTCTTATACTACTAGCTATTCATCAGAATTATTACAAATTTCTAGCTATTATAATTTTGGAGTTACAGCTAGATAAAATACTGCTACCCCTAGTAACACACAATGTTTCAAACTATATAGTAACTATATTGATTTTGAGAATCTATATAGGCACTATATAGTTACAATATAGTTTGAAACATTAGATTCTCAAAATCTATATAGAAACAATATAGTTACTATATAGTTTGAAACTTTATCCTTATACTACTAGCTAGCCTTATACTTTGAGACTTTATCCTTATACTACTAGCTATTCATCAGAATTATTACAGATTTCTAGCTATTATAATTTTGGAGTGCAGCTAGATAAAATACTGCTATCCCTAGTAGCACAATGTTTCAAACTATATAGTAACTATATTGTTTCTATATATGTAGATTTTGAGAATCTACCATATATAGGCACTATATAGTTTGAAACATTAGATTCTCAAAATCTATATAGAAACAATATAGTTACTATATAGTTTGAAACATTGTGCTACTAGGGATATCTTACTGTTACTAAGTTATAGACTCCAAAATTATAATAGCTAAAAATCTGTAAAAAATCCTAAGGAAGAGCTACTATTATAAGTATAAAGTCTACAAAGTTTCAAATTTTTTGAAGCATCACTTTGGCCGGAATAAAAAATTGATCTTTCAATGGCAAAAAATGTTATTTAGATTAGAAACTTACATCGCTGGGGGCACAGGTTATAATAGAGATAGAGACTTGAAACTTGGGGATATTTTTTTATGTATTTCGAACCATATGAGCCGTTGTCCTTTTAAAAATTCGAAAATACCAAAAATAAGTCACCACCCTAATGCAAGCATCATTTAAAAACATTCGTTGCACACAAAGACAGGAATTTCAGGCGCAGATTTTCCGCCCGCGGAAATTTCCGACCTGTATACACAGCCTCATTTAAAATCATTGGTTAGACACAAAGGTGGAAAAATACCGCCCCATATAAACTAAGATTTATCTGAAACATTTCACCAGTTTCACATTTATTCGTTTTTTTACCAGTGATAAAATGGACCGAGACCTCGCGAGTTGTTTTTTTGGATTTAGTGACCTAGAATCGATATTAAAAAAATCAAGACATATAAACTACGACTGAAAAGAGAACAATTGTAAAAGAAATATTAAACAAAAAGGAAGATAACTTTCTTGTCAAATTTTAATTAATTATATATACATTCTAACTCCTCCAACCAAGTGATAACAGTTAACTCCATCATTTACATTTTCAATAGAAGACTTTTTCATTTATGTTAAATTGAAAGTTTACTTCCATTTAACCCCGACTTTAGGAGTTTTGTCAGTTCGTTGAATTCCTCTGGTTACTTTTGTATTGTTCTGTCCTTTTCTTTCATCCCTCGTACCCCCGTACCCCGCAGGTGATTCATAGAAAACGTTCCAATCTCTCGGATTCTTTGACCCATATCCTTAAACTACTCTCGCAAGACAAGACCATTGCAAGTTTTGATGGAATTTTATTGGTTCTCAAGTTGATAACTTTCGGGAGTTCTATTCAGACATTGTTTTGATTCTTTGCAAATAAACTTAGAGAAATCAAACGTATTAACTTATCGTTCAATAGAATTTTGTGCTAGAGAAAACCTTCTTGGTTATCACCGCTAACTTATTTTCTTACATAAGAAATAATAATGTATAATAAGTAGAAGACAGAGTATCGCTCGTGCATTAAATAGTATGATTAATTTATAACGAAATAAAGATATTTCTTGAGTTAATAAAGAGTACCTGGAGGCACCAAGCGATGCACGGTAACCCCTGACCCCCCCCCCAACCACACACCTCGCCCCAACACTGCACCCCCACCCCAACTGCGCCACCCACCCAGTTTTTGCACTTCTATCTTTCTAGTGCTCCACATATTATGTGTATATTTGTCTACTCGTACACCAATTTGACCACATTCGTTCATATTGATAAACATTATAAAAAAATAAATAGGAAAATAATAATAAAAAAAATAATCGTATAGGATCTGAAATAAAAACATAAAATTAAAAAAATATGTACGTCTCGGGACGCGCGACAGAAGTAATAACTTTCACCAAGCAAGTATTTTTTTAGGAAGAAAATGTCAAGGATAATTGTCCGAGAAAAGAGAATTGAATATTTAATTTTAATTAGAAGAGTGGAGGGGGAGGCCAAGGAATAATTATTAATATATTTAATGTTTCTGGATTTAAAATTAATTGTTGTCTTTCTTTCAGCTTAATTCAATTATACATATTTCAAATTTACCTCGCAATGAATTAAATTTATTAAATACATAGCTATATATAATATATTCAATTATTTCCACACTTATAATAAAGTCTAATTCAAAAATATTCTTTTTAGTAAAAGTAAAAAGCAAAGTTTTTTAAAATAGTTCTATAGTCCAGTGGTAGAGTGTGTGCCTCTGATGCAAGAGGTCTCAGGTTCTAATCTGACATCCAGCGAGTCTTTTTTTATTGAGATTTTCATCTATCAATAATTACTTTAATTAAGAAAAATCAATTAAGATGAATTTTGATGAGGTCCAGACCTAGCCAGATCTTTTTTTCATCCTTAAAACTTGTTAATAGATTTTGTTTCATCAAAATCGGTAGGGCCGTTTTCAAAATAGAACCAAGATACAAATATATATATAAATAAATATATATATATATAAATAAATAAATATACAATTTTTGCTCGTTTAATAGATTAATGAAAATTATTAGAGTTAGATTTTGTATGGTGGTCAGCTGGTCAGAGTCCATGCATATGGATCAGGAAGCCAGGTTTCACACCACCGCTAAATTTGATCGAATATGTCATCCAATGACGACCTTTGTTAGAATAAAGTTATAGCATTTAAAATCGTACTTACTGATAAAGGATCTAAAATTATTAGCTATAAGTACGATTTAAGTGTTTGATTGATTAGACTCAACCCCAGTTGTCATTTCTATATACAAGAAGATGTATTTTTGAATTGTAGTATGAATTAGTTACGGAATCTTCAGTTTTCAAATCGAAATCGCACTTGGCTGCTTTATCATTAAAAACAAAGTTTTTTTCCTTATAACTATGGTATATTTTTTCGAATTGGAAAGATTTAGATTGCCGAGATTAGCAGAGTTGATGATTCATAAGGAGAAATCAATGAGGTTGTCCTCTGCTTGATTCAAATTAACATATACATATATTTAACTTATTTGTTAAATACTATACTTTTTACTATACTATACTATCTAGTTTGTAAGGTTTGATCTCCATCATCAGTAAAACAATCGGATATTTGAACCCATGAAAAAAAAACGAATATTTCTCTTTAAAATAACGGGGCTAAACTTTTGAAACTATAATCTTATTAAATATACAATATGTAGCTGTTAAAGCTTCTATTTTGGTGACTAAATTTATTAAGAGTAGAAATTTTATTGTTGATCGTAGTCATATTGTAATATTTATTCGTGTTCAATAAATATTTATTATTAATTATGTGTTATTTAAATAAAATTTCTATTCTTATATAGTCTCTAATAAATAAACTATATTTTTCATAAGAGTTGATTAAAACTACTAGGTAGATTTCACATAAATAAAAAAAAAGATTCCTGATAAGATGAATTGATAACCTCCTTCTTTTTTTGAAGTCGGTTAAAAACAAATATTTTTCATGGATCTCGCTATATACATATATTAATTGCATAGTAGAGTAATCAACTCTTTTTATTTAAAATATTTCCAAACCGACACCAATCTAATTGAAAATTTTTTGTTTTGCCGAGAGTGGCAGAGTTGTTGATTCACAAAGAAACAAAGGTGTCCTCTGTATGAAATAACACACTATATATATATATATATATTATTTATTTGTTTGAGACTATAGTTTCAAAGTCTTGGTCCTCATCAACAGTCTTTTTTAATTATAAATATTATTTTTCATGGAGCCAATACTGGATATTGAAAATTTTCGATCTTTACTTAGCTGGAAGCCAGCTGAAACTATAGTCTCAAACAAATAAATATTATATACAGATATATAATTTCGATATATATGTGTGTATGTTTATTTGCATCAAGCAGAGGACAACCTCTTTGTTTCTCTCCCTTAAAATAAAAATATATTTTAATTTTAAATATTTGTTTATTTGCATCGTGCATAGCACAACCTCATTGAATTTTACTTATATATATTTCTCTCACTTTTTTGAAATGATAAAATATATTTTATGAAGATGCAAATCAGCTCGTTTTTCTTTCCTTATAAAATGAAAAAGATTTTAAATTTAAGTTTATTTACTTCTTTTGGCAAATAGTGATAGAGAGATAGATCGAAAGATGAAAGACACACTCTCAAGGTAAACAAATATTCTTTAAAAAAGTAATTTCGTTTGTACTTTTTTATTTTTGCTCTTCTTCTTCCTCTATCAATGACAATAAATTTTTCTAGCAAATCAAAAATTCATATAAATCGCTTTCGGTCGATAAGACAATCAGTTTATGTCTTTGCCCAAAGACATTTTGCTTGTCTCTTTAACAAGAATAAAAAGAAAACATTAAATCAAAGAAAGACGGAGAGGGGGGGGAAGAAATTTGAAGAATTATCGCTCGTAGTTTATTTCGACTTTTATCCTCTCTTCTTTCTCTTGCACCCCCTATAGGGAGGGCGCCCCTCAGGATACAACATGTTGGTTGGCAGCGCCAACATGTAAATCACATGGATTTGCTGGTCCCTAGGCCAAATTAAATCACAATCAAAAAAAAAAAATGGTGGAAAGAAAAATCCCAGAAACAAAAGCTGCTGGTCCTATGCAAATGAAACGAAATTAAAATTGAGAGAGGGAGAGAGAAAAAATATTTCGATGTATTTTGTGCATGCTATACCAACCACTTTGACTTAGTACACATTAAATTAACATTAAAGGAGAATTTATTTTGATTAAAAGCAAGTAAGTTTTTAAATAAAAAAATAAAAATAATAAAAAACTATTTTTAGGGATCCATTTAAGGTAGTTGTTCTGCCAAATGGGTTTTCTTAGGATTTTTTTGAAATTTAGATAGATTATTATGTAAATACTTCTGCATCGATTGGTGGTAAAATGAAATTTATGAACAATATAGTTCCGGAGATATTAAATTTCAAAAATAGAGTTTTTCAGACTCTTATACATTGCACTATACGGGATATCGGAAAATTTACATACATATTTAATTATAATTAACAAACCCTTTTTACCATTTTTATAAAAAACTAAACCAACATTAAACAATAACAAATACATATTTTAAGACAATTTTGATTAATAGTTACAACACAGTTTCTGAGATAATAATGAATAAATAATTAAAAATGTATAAAAACAATTTATACTAAAAACAATTTCGCAACAGCGCATTTATTTAACCAACGAAAGATGTATAAAGCGCGCATGCGCTAGATTTTTCAAATGGTGTATCGTAGCCGTTGATTACATTTGTTAAAAAATAACAAAACGATTTTTTAACTTTTATAATGTATTTTATCTGTCATTTTAAAATAAAAATATTCAATCTCTTACATTGGTGCCAGATTTGTCAAACGAGCACCGGATTGGCTAGAATCGGTACATAAACACCAAAAAGTTTTGGGCTTATGAATTATGAATCCTTATTGTCTGTTCTATATACTCTAGCATTAATATTTTGCTAGTATTGTCGCGAAAAAACCTCCTTAAATCAGAGGTGTCTTTTGGCCTACACGGGCCGCATTTGAAGTAAAACATATGCCTCGGGCCGAAGATAAAATATCCTAATTCTATTGATATTTTTTCATAAAAAAACAGTTAATAATGTAGAATAATGATATCCCCCATGACAGAGAAGCAAAAATATCTTTAAAATATTTATATCTAATAAAAAATGGAGTCGAAATATGCCAAAATTGTGATTATTTTTCGGAAATATTGATATATTTTTTCACATTCAAGATTTAAAATCTGCTCTTTTATTTTTGGAAAATTTTTACGGAGATTGCACAATTTCTTCTTATTTTAAAAAAAAATTAGATCAAATTGTATCAGATATGTTTTCCAGTAAGTATATAAAAATCTTAATGTTTTAAAGAAATTTATAATTTTATGTCGGGCCGCATTCATTACAAAATGCTGACTCGCGGGTTGGACAGCCCTGATTTAAATCGTAAAACAAAACCCTCTTAGTATTATTAGAATCTCTGCCTGTCAGTTTACCTTTATCTGTAGGTCTTAAATAGGATAAAATAATAAATTTAAAAAAATTATATGTAAAAAAAAATATAGGTTTTTTCTAAAAAAAAATCATAAAACGTTTATTAAATATATCTAAAATATTTCGAGAGAAATTCTCCTTTATTAATAAAGAATTTTTAATATAGCTGCTTATTTGAAATTAATAAGGCAGGGGTGCCCATAGGGGGGGGGTTAAGACGCAGATTGGGTCATTGAAATTTCTGGAGAGGGCCGTTGAACATTATTGTATTTTAGCATTATATGGCAAAAATAAAACGATCAACTCTTATAACTTCAACAAAGGGTAATAAAAAGCTCTTATAAATAAAATAAGGGCTACTTTTGCTTGAAACTGGGGGTGAGTCATGAATCTAGAGGGGCATCCCTAAATAAGGCAGCTAAATATAAATAATTGTCTGAAATAAATTAATAATGCAATCATCCGAATAGAAATATTTTGAAAAATAGTTTAGAGAAAAATAGAAAAAATACTCTGTAATTAACAGGAATAGCAGGGAATTGGACAAAAATTAAAAACAGAGTTTTTATTGAATGGGCCAGACGTTTCGTCGATTAATTTCGACTCCCTCAGTGGCTAGAATGATAAAATAGGAAATCAGAAAAAAAAACTTATTATAAATATAAATTGATTACATAGAAAGACTCAAATACCTCATTCTATCACTCTTTGTCAAAAGAAAATTCCACTACGCGACGAAACATCCTTTAATCTTTTTTATTATTTTAACTACAATACATTGTTGGCTTAGGCCTCAATTGCTCAACAATCTTGAACTTTTTTACATTTGATCAATTAAAAACTTTAAATCAAAATTCTCACAAAAAATATGTTGTTTTTACTTTTAAAGAGACAAAGAAAGGATTTTCAATTCAAAAATAAATATCTATTTATATAAAAAACTATTATTATAAATTAAAGCGTCATCGCTCCTATTGTTTTAATTTATAATAATAGTTTTTATATAAATAGATATTTATTTTTAATTGAAAATCCTTTCTTTGTCTGTTTAAAAGTAAAAACAACATATTTTTTGTGAGAATTTTGATTTAAACTTTTTAATTGTTCAAGTGTAAAAAAGTTCAAGATTCAAAAATTCAATGTAGAATGGTTATTCCTCGACTATTCAAATGAGAATCGATCATTATTTTTGAATTAAAGTCATCACGAGAACTGCAAATAGCAAGTGATATCTGATTAATAATAAAGGAATAAACATATTGATATTTGAAATGAATTTGGATAAAGTTTAGCAACGATCCGTTGCAGTTTATTTTTAAATAGTGATTTTTCAAAAAATTAATATGGAGGATATGAAATTAATTAGGCAACTAAATATAAATATTTTGAAAAAATAGTTGAAAAAATAAAGGAAAAAAATGTTTTGTGCGTATCATTCGACTTTCAAATACTGCACATTAAATATATATTAAAACAAAATACATTTAAAAATAAATTTATTTTAATTAAAAGCAAATTTTTAAATTAAAAAAATTCTATTTTTAGGCTTCCATTTAAGATCTAAAATGGAACCCTGCATCACTAATCAATACAAATTATTTTCATTGATAAGGGAAGAATTTCTGGTTTTGGATATTTAATAAACATTTTATAATTGTTTTTTTTTTATAACGAACTGTATTTATTTTATATAATAAACAATCAAGAACTTAATTTTAAATACTGCAATTCAACTTCCATTTTGGGCAGTTAGTTTTTGCTTTATATGTTTATTATCTATTTATTTATTCAAAATATCTCATTTTTATTATTATTGAATCCTTCTGTCTTTAAATTTCATTTACTGGGAGTATAGACCTATATTTCATTAGAAAAATCAGAAAAGTGTCTTCTTCCGAGTTTGAGGATGTTATGGATAATTTTTATTACATGTCAGAAGGATTTTATTCACCCTATTGGAAATCGAACCCTAGTGACAGAAAGCAGCTCATACTAATTCCTACCATGGACGTGGACCCATCAGATCTGGGGGCACGGCAGTGCCCAGCCAAGTTCGATTCTTGCGTGGATGTGTGCACTGCCAGACTACCCTTTACAGGAAACAACTCAGGCCATTTTGACGCCTCTGTAACTTCGTAATGGAAACCTCTACATGGCAGAATTTTTTTCCAGAATACTGGTCCATAAGCTTAACTAAATTACAAAATTTAATATTTCTACTGTTTATACCATCCAAGTTACAAGAAGGCAAAGATAGGCTTTTTCGTCACTCACTCACTCGTTCACACACTCACTGACTGACTCACTCATCAAAATTCTAGAGTACTTCCGCTAACCCTAGAATGCTGAAATTTGGCAAGCAGGTAGAGTTTGGGGTACAATTAATGGGAAAAATCCAAAAATCGAAACTTTCCCTTCTTCAGGACGTAAAATGAAGGAGTGAAATTTATAGACTTAATTAACATATAATAAAAATTCAATGAACCTAGAATCCTGAAATTTGGCATACTGGTATATCTTGACACATTAATATAGGAGTAAATTGAAAAATAGAAACTTTTCCTTCTTCAAGGCCTGAAATGAAGGGGTGAAAGTTATAGGCTTAATTAACATAAACTAAAAATTCAATGAACCTAGAATGCTGAAATTTGGCATACTGGTAAAGCTTGACACATTAATAAAGGACGAAATTGAAAAATCGAAACTTTTCCTTCTTCACGGCCCGAAATGAAGGGGTTAAATTTATAGAATAAATCCAACTTACAAAAAGAAGTGAAATCTCAACAAAAACACTTGTGTAAAAAAAGGCCAAGTTCGATTAATAAAATCCGTTTGCCAAAAAAAGTAGTGAGATTTAATGTGCTGCCAAGTTCAACATCATCAATTTATTAAATGAGTCGAGAATATATTAGTAACTTCAATTAAAACGCATGTTTTTCATTTCACATGTTCCTCTATATTTTTTATTTATTTCACATTTTTAGTTGAAATTATTTTCATAAAACTTGGCTTTTACGCATTATTATGTATGTCACGAATTAGTAGTTACCATATCATGGGATCTTAATAAGAGGGAGTGGTGGAGGCCCTATCAAACAATAATAATAATAATTTAATGCGTAAAAGCCAAGTTTTACTAAAATAATTTCAACTAAAAATGTTAAACCAATAAAAAATATAGAGGAACATGTGAAATGAAAAACATGCGTTTTAATTGAAGTTACTAATATATTCTCGACTCATTTAATAAATTGATGATGTTGAACTTAGCAGCATAATAGATCTCACTACTTTTTTGGCAAACGGATTTTATTAATCGAACTTAGCCTTTTTTAACACAACTGTTTTTGTTGAGATATATATTACAGACTAATATTTTTGAAGGCCTTTAAATTTTTCCTAACATATTGAGTTATAAATTAAGCCCAGGCAAGCCATCCCTTTTGTCCCACCCTTTTCTGATTGACTTTCTGTAAAAATGAAAAGAAAAAAATTGCAAGGAAGAAAAATCACAGAAACAGGAGCTGCTGGTTCTTATGCAAATGAAACGAAATTGAAATTGAGAGAAAAGGTGAAAAAAAAGATGCTGCTTGATGTCTGAAACCGTTTTTTATTAGCTTTTGTCAAAAATAACGATTAGCAATTGTTAAGGAGGAAAATAATCAAAGTCATGGGGGTGGTTCAAAGCGAGGAGAGTCTCGCCCATTGTACCCTAACGAGCTGATTTCACAAGACTTCCCCTTTTGTCGAAACAACCAACCCCTTGCAAATAATTACGCTTGCGTTAGAATAGAAATATTATTTATTCTTTGAATTGTTTTTCTTTACTTTATTTCCAATTTGAATATATTATAAAATTCTTTCTCTAATTCAGTGAAGAACTAGACAATCAACGGCAATTTTGTGTAGTTAACTGCAAAGCCGGATCTAGGTCTTTTGTCAGAGGGACAAGCTTGAATTTGCCGCTTGCCCCCTCCCCAATCAAATTAGTTTTTATTTGTCATTGTTAAGGAGAGAATGAGTGAATTTGTGAAATTTTTTCATTAATTTAAGTTAAGCTATTTTTAAACGCGGACAAGTGCTTCAGAAAAATAATATAAATACTTAGAGTATTTAAATCATGAAAAAATATAAGATTGGAGTAATTTTTGGATATGGACTAATAAGTGAAATTGAGTGAATATCGATGAGGCAGTCCAAAAAAGAAGATAATTTACACTATCTATTTATTCATAAAACCGACGTTTCGGAGGCTATTCCCTCCTTCAGGGTTTTGAAAAGTCAGTGAAGGATTGGATTTCCTTCACTGAATCTTCAAAACCCCGAAGAAGGAGGGAATAGCCTCCGAAACGTCGGTTTTATGAATAAATAGATAGTGTAAATTATCTTCTTTTTTGGACTGCCTCATCGATATCCACTCAATTAAAAAAATTGATGAAAAAAGTTATAAATAAAAAAAGTTGATATTTTAATGACTATTAGATATTATAATAAAAAAAATAAAAAATTATAATAATCACATAAAACGGCCATTTTATCATCTCACACGATCATTTTCAATCAAAATAAATTTAACAAAATTAAACCTAATTCTACTTAAAGAGATCTTTTCAAGTATAGCTCACACTTTATGATAAATAAAACAAATAAAGTATGATAAAATATAGTAAATGGGTAATAATAAACAACCATATGGTTTTATAGCGTCAAGAATAAATCATTTAAATTTTAACACTATTGTATTTTAAAATTACATTACAAAAAATTTCTCGCTTCTCAAAATCTTCTTAAAATTTGCCGCTGGGGGCAAGTGCCCCCCCCCACCCTAGATCCGGTCCTGGTTAACTGGAACAACAACAAGTACGCGATTATTTATATAGCATATAGTTTTTTGCCATTTCTTTAATAGATTTTTTTAAAACATTTAAAATTTGTATACAGATTAATTCCCCTCTTGTTATACTAAAATTCTAGGGTGAGAAGGTGGGGTTCCCGCCCCGTTTGAAAACTCCGCTTTATAATATTAATTAGACTGGACAACAGTGGTTTTGTTGCCCTTGATATAAAATTAATATCGAGTAATTTTATGGCAACAATTTATGAAATTATGGATGATTTTTGAATATTGGATCTGTTTTTTTTTATCTTCATTTTAAAATTTCACTATAAAATGCAGTAAATATCAAAAAGAAAAAGCATGTATATTCTATAATATCAATTTTTTATTGAAAAATATTACTAATTGTTTTGTTTTAGTGTTTTATTAATTTATATAGATGTAAAAAGAGAGAAAAATTATCAAAAACAATGTTAAACTTTATTAGCTTATTTTAAATATTTTATAGGCACACCAAAATCATAAAAACCAGAGCTAATTCAGTACTTCCATGAATATATTCGTAAACTGTGTACTTGAAATTATAGAAATCCGCAGAGATATCCAGGGCAACAAAAACAAATTATTTTATTTTGTTGAGCTATTTTATTTTTTATTTCAATTCATTTGATATTCAATGATAAAAGACGCATATGGTCCGATAGTGAGGGCGAAAATCTTGGAAAGGTTTGTGATAGGATTAGCTAGGTATCGGGGACAGGGTTAGACGATAGGGTTTCTTTTTAAAAAATAAACAAATAAAACTATATTTAATAATTTCTATAGGCCAAAATAGATTTACCCCATTTATATCTTTATCATTTATTAATACTTGATTTAAAAAATTTTGATGTGAAAATGTATTGACACGTTCTGATGTGGCCATCCACTTGACTTTACCATACACTTCTGGTTGAGTTTGGTACAACGGCCTAGATTTTCATTTTTTGCTTTCCCCCTCCATTTTAGGATGTTAGTTTTTGCATTTTGCCCCCCTCCCCCACCAATTTCGCCACCAGAAAAAAATTTCGTTATTATAGTTTCATTTTATAGTATATTTCACTTTTCTTGTTTTTTTTGGTTTGAAAATATTATAATTTTAAATTTTAACCCCCCCCCCCCCTTTAATTTATGGTCGATATTCACCAAAATCTAATCAGCTCTTAATCTCAATGCACCAAAACTACGTGTGAAATTTGGTTTTGATATTTACACTTGTTTTTGAGCTAGCTCGTACACAAAATTTGGTAACGCACAGACATTTTGACAAAACAATTATTATCTCAAAAAATATAATTTTTTCGATGTTCACTTATTAGAGCTTTTTTGTAGACCGAAATGTCATGGTTTCGCCCAATTTTTTTAACCAAAATAGTTTCAGTTGTTTTTGAAAAAAGAAGCAAAAAAACACTTTTTTCATACACGATTATAATACACTGTATGGTAAAGTATAAATGAAAATGATGTATAAGATCCTGAAATGTCCCTTATTCCACATCTCCGAACCCAAAATAGATGGTTCCGGAAAATTCTCCAGAAAGGAATCGATTTTCAAATCTTATAATTTGCTTATGTTTGTTAATCCGTCTATTTGTAAAATTTACTATTAATTGAAATTAAATTTCTTAGGCAGTAGTATTCGAGGTAAAGAAAACAAACACACTTAATTTAGTTTTTCAAAATCCTCTAGGCCTTTTTAAAAAATTAAATAAATCCATGATTAATTTTCTGTACCTTTCCAATAATTCCCTATACTATATATGATAAAGCAAAAGCTTCATCTACGTAATAAGTAGTACTCGGATTTCGCCCTATTTGCCTTTTTTATTTATGACTTAAAATTTAGGCCAATATGATATCTATGCGTTTCATTAAATTCTGAATAAAATAAGAGGCATTTGTTAATGCCTATAATGCCTATTTTGCTCTATTCTGGGTGTTAGTGCCTATTTCATCTGTAAATACCTTTTTTTAGTGCCTATTTTAGCTAAAATTGGTAGTTTCTATTTTTTACGATATATTTTCTAAATTTAAAATTTTTTTTTGAATTATTAAGAAAATATTCCAAAAAAATTATTAAGCTGGGAAACCTGGATCCAAGCAGCTATATATTATGCTTGGATGAAATTCAAAAGGTATATTTGAAATTTATTTTTTGAATATTGTTCTGTAATTCTATTTATTTATTAATTTAGGTCATAGAAACAATAAATGAAGATGATGCTTTATCTATAAGGGAGTCTAAAGATGCTTTTTATCTTCTATTACTCTTTAGGCTGATTTAGCATATATAAAGTGTAATTTTAACAATCTAGCTGTAACCAATACACCATTAGAAGCAAGAAATCTCTTATTTTGAGTCCATAAAAATATTCAAGATATTTCAAAAAAATATCAAAAAAGCCTCTGGTCCTATTGCCTTCAATCTCAATCAAATAAACTGACACGTTCTGATGTGGCCATCCACTTGACTTTACCATACAACCTGGCCTCTCACTTATATTTAATATTTAAAAAAATTATTTATAATCATGTAGGGGAGGGGGGGGTTAATTTTCTGCATTTTTAGACTTCTGGGGGCCCACAGATTATGTATACGTATTTGGATTTTCATTTTTGACCTCCCCCCCCTCCCTATTTTGTGCGTGTTGTTTTTGAATTTTTACACTTCTGGAGGTCCACAGATTATGTGTACAAAATTTGGTGAAGTTTGCTCAAATGCCCTAGATTTTTAATTTTTTAATCCCCCCCCCCTATATACCCTCCTTAATTTTGGGTCGATATGCAGCATCAAAGTCTAATCAGCTCTTAATCTCAATAGTCCAAAACTATGTGTGAAATTCGGTTTTGATATTCACTCTAGTTTTTGAGATAGCACGTCCACAAAAATTTGGTAACGCAAAGACTAACAGACAGAATAACAACCAGACTAACAGACAGACTAACTAACAGACATTTTGAAAAAACAATTATTATCTCGAAAAATATAATTTTTTCCTATTAGACCGAAATGCCACGGTTGCGCTCAATTTTTTCAATCAAAATATTTTCAGCCGTTTTTGAGATATTTCGAAAAAAGAAGCAAAAAACAACACTTTTTTCATGCACAATTACAATACTTGACCATTAGAGTAAAAATGGATAAAATACTGATGCGGAATCCTGGGTGGACAATAATGGATGAATAGTCAAGAATTTAGTAGTGCAAAAGAGAAAAGTTTAACCCCATCCGAAATGGCTTATTTGAAATTAAGTGCCTATTTTTACTTAAAATTCCAATTTAAGTGCCCATTTTAGTTATTTTTAGTTCTTATTTGCCTGCCTATAAATCCGAGCCCTAGTAATAAGTTTTTGTAATCTGACAATATATTCCCGTCAATAAATCAACTACCAGCAATAAGTAATTAAAATTTTCTATCAAATACTTCTCTAATATTAATTACTTTAATTAAATTTCTAAATTAAACTCTTCCAAAGGGGCTTATCGAAATGAAATTAATATTTCAATATTTATAAATGCTTCAATTCTTGCATCTCCTCTGAACAGCCACAATTCCAATTATTTCTACATTAGAACTAATTAATTTGCCATTGAAATATATTTATTGCTAACATATTTTCATTTTCATATTTTAGACAAGATTTTAATTAAGTTTATATATCGAAATTACTTATTAAAGAATCTAATAATTACATGAGTAGTAGAGTGTTTTTATCCTATTTTCCTAATGCTAAGATTTCAAGTGCATATCATGATTTTAATTAAACTTTATAATTACATTTCTCGGAGAAAATGAAAATTTGAAAATAGCTTTAATTATCAAAAATAACAAAAATGACATGATATTTTAAATTTGTTTATACAATTATTATGTAGATATGAGCGTTGCTTCTATTAAGGTTTCTGACGTCAAGAACGCGAAAATAAAAGCTTTAAAAAAGCTGAATTAACCCCTAGGGACCCTGTGGTAACAGAAATCAAATATTATTATTATTTTACGGGAGGGATATGAATTGGTATATTCTTCGTATTTTCCATCATATTTTTTTATTTTTTTTTTAAGGGCCTCCACATCTCCCCTTATAGCCCTCCGATCTTCCCACTTAGGATCCGGTTGAGTGGCTCAGGGTGTGGCCACAGCAGAACGGTGTGAAACCTTAGTATGCTGTGACCAAGAATAAAATAATAATATTAATAAAAATAAAAAGGAAATACCGCACGTCGTCCAAACAATAAAAATAAATAAATAAATACACTGGGAAGAATAAATAAATAAATAATGAATTAAATAAAACAAAAAATAAATAGAATATGTCACTGGGTTTAAAGAAATGTTTAAAAATAAATAATTTAAAAAACATTCAAATAAATAAGTAGACAGACAGGAAGTTGCCGTAGTCAATGAATAATAAATAAATAGGCAGAAAACCGCCATGGTCAAGAAAAATAAATAAATATTTGACTGGGAATATAGGCTACTGGGTAAAATATTAAATAAATAGATCAACGCTGGAAAAAGCGTTGGGCTGGGCCATCTCCTAGAAGAAATCAATAAGATGGTCATTATTATTAGCCGTCGCGATACAACTGGCAATCACCGATAGCACTAAGGGTCGCTCTGAATAAAAACTTTTACTTTTACTACGTCTCTCTAGTTCTGACTCTTTTTGATACATTCTCTTCTTTCATTATTGTTCAGAAAGCCATTCATTTCCCGCTTCCCAAGATTGTTTAATTTAAAGTGCGCTCAAAACACGATCTTACAGTGTGCAAATGTTACTGAATGGGGGCTAAGAACCTCTGAACTATGGTCTATCATATGATATGTGTGCATTCTCTGGTTGGACATGCGAAATCGGTAAATGGTTAACCAGTAAAAATCTTTATCAAAATACCGATCAATATTTTTATAATTTACCGGTGATTCGGTGAATTTTAAATTTTATTTGGTCATGCTATCTATAATTGAAAACGATATTTTGTTAGACTGTTACATTAGTATATTTATGTTCTGTAGTTTCATGAACGATGAAATACTGAGAATATACATAGTTTAAAAAACTATAATAAAAAATACACTTTTGTTAGTAACCCACTAAAAATGATAAAATAATGGAATAAACTATTTTATGTCTAATAACTAAGTAAAAAACGTGGGGAGGCTTCTTTGAAAAGTAATTTTGGTGCCCCACGCTTTTTGATAGACATAAAAAAGTTTATTCCATTATTTTATACTTTAGTTGGTTAATGACAAAAGCGTTTTTTTTTTAGTTTTTTTTATACCATAATTTATTTTTGTTACTTTTTAGTCCTAAAATGAGTACAATTATATCCGTACTAAGACTAAATTTGACAAAAGTAGTATATTTTTCCCAATTTCGCCCCCTCCTCCCGGTTAATGTTTGTATTTTTATCCTTTTGCGGATCCACAGACGATGTATAAAAATTTTGGTTGAGTTTGATCCAAAGGTGTCTAAATTTCCAAATTTCAGCCCCTCCTGGTTAATTTTTTTTATCCTAATTTTTGCATCTAGGCTAGGGGTCTCCAACCCAAGGCCCAGCACTGCAATGAATGCGACCCAACATCAATTTACAAACTTCATTAAAACATTGAGATTAATATGATAGTTCCTGGAAAAGACATCAATTTGGCCTGATAATTTTGTTTCTCTAAAATAAGAAATCATCGGAAAAGTTTTCAAAAAATAAGTGCTAGTTTAAAATTTTGAATCTGGACTATAATTCAAGATTTTCGTAAAAATAATCACCATTTTGGTTTATTTTCGACTGCATTTTCATTATTTATAAATTTGCTATCTTCAAACTTTCTGACACATATAACCTCCAAACCTTCAAAACTTCAACACCTACCCTTTCTCTTGATCTATTCCTCATTCTCTTCGGTAATTCAGGGATCTTTCGAGATTCATAGGGGCCTCTTCTTGTATAAGATATCATAAAAACAATTATCTGAGGCCCGAGACATCTTTTTTCTTGAAATGTGGCCCGGTTTAGATAAAAGGTTGGACGCCCCTGATCTAGGGAAAGAAAGATATGTCTAAATGTAAAAATTCCAAAAGAGTTTAAAAAATGCACCTGGGATGTGTTTTGCAGAATAGATGAAGAATCGATTGCTTTATACTCTCGGCTACCGGTTCCCTGTATTTAGGTATATAATTTCGCCGACTAGATTGGGATAGTTTGAATTTGTGTATGGTGTTTAACGCGTCATTAATGAGTGTGAAGAAATCCAATTAAATTGTGGATTGAACTTCTATTTATAATAGCTTAGCTTAGTTTACTTGAGATGCTTGGACCTAACTTTGATACTGATGGTGAGGATATCGAGATAACTATAAAATTAAACTAGCGTCTACAGTAGTTAATTGATAAATAATCGTTTCAAAATATGAGATGCTTGAACAACAGTTCCTTTTAAGCGTTTGGTAATAGTAATCATGCTTAATCGTTTAAGGAGGTCAATTCGCCGCCAATATTAATAAAAAATATTAGATTATAACTATAACTTAATATTTTTTAATAGTTTAAGTCTCTATCTATGCTTTGGTGAAGATTGAATCACACATTACTTACCGAAAATAAAATTTTTTAAAATATAAGCATATACTATATATAAGAGCCTAGATTAATTTGTAACAACGCTGAGAGAATTTTCTTTAAAAAAATTACCCTCTTGCCTAGAATCGAACCGACGAACTCTTGAACTAAGGGCATCAGCTCTAGCCATTACACCAATGCAACATTAATATTTATATCTTGATTTTTGTTACTAAAACTATATATTTTTGATTTAGACTTTGTGTCGAGATAATATTGTATTCATTTGAACTCGAATGAAAATGAAAAAACACCAATAGATTTTAAATTAAGAAACATTAAATATACATTAATTAACGAGGCAAATTTGAAATATAATTTTCAGCTTGGATTTTAAACTGATGGCTCCAATCGATTTTCATTAACAAGGCAAATTTGAAATATAATTGTAATTTGGACTCGAATTTTGAAATGAAAAACTCCAATTCATTTTAAATTAAGAAACATTAAATATATTGATAATTATTCCCCCCCCCTCCTCCTCACCACTCAAAAATTAAAGAGGCGAAACTTTTAAGAGACGATGTATTTTCACTAGTTTACGGGTATACATTTGGAGTGTGGTTTTTTAAGAGGAATAACATTTTTGGACCGAGACGCTGCCCGCCAGGGCACTGCCTCTGGGGGACGAGCTTCGAGGGCATGCCAAAGGCACGCACGAAAAGCTCGTTTTCTTAGAGTCTTGTGGAAAATTAAGATCTTGATTCTTTCCCTTTTAATTATACTACTATTAGTTGAATAGATAAAGTTAAAAAAAAAACTAAAAATTAGCTTTTTGAAACATGCGGATTTCTTTTTTTGCAATAAATATATAATTGACCGGCGAATTTACTTAGATATTTACTTTAAAAAATCACATAAATGCTATATTTGAGTGTTAACATAAACACTATTAATACAACGCATTGTCAAATCATACAAGACTTATTATCAGCTGATTTGAATAAATCAAACTAACTTTTGTATTTAATTATTTTTTTATATTTGTTTTTATTCCAAACATTTACGGCTTTCATACTATTTATTTTTTAATTCTATTATTTTTCATTTGTATTTTAACTTATTTTATTAAATATTAGATACTACACTTCTTTTGACTCAACTGGAGCTAGAGGACCTCCTTAAAGCCAATTTCTGCAAAAACATTCAGTCAAATGGAAAGTAGACTAACAAGCAATGTAATGAATTAATATTCAAACTAAAATGAATATAGTAGGATATATTTCCTTTAAGCATCATTTAAATAAAAAATAAAAAATAAATAATAATATAAAAAGAAATAGAATTGATTAAATGCTTTTCGAAGTTGCGAAGGTATTTCAAGTTTGCGAAATAAATTTCCATTCCGTTAAGTACTTTCGCGTAGAAACTTTTCCCGCTGCTCAATTCCTTTCTCTCTCTTTTCTCTCTTTAAGATATGTCCCATTAATTCATCGTATAATTTAATCATTATCGCTTCAACATACTTTCACGTATATCGATAACAAAAATTTGACAGTCGATAGATCATCTGATCGGTTATCATATTTATAGGACAAAAAATACTATTAACTCAATTGTCCCTAAAATAGAGACAAATAACTTAGGAAATAATATAAAATTAAAAAAAAAATAGATTTTTATTGAAAAAAAAAAGTATTAAAAAATGGGAAAATTGTATTCAGAATCTATCCGATAAATTTCCATACTTAACCATGGACTTATTATTTATTTATTTATTGTCACCGGGAACAAAGCCCAATTAGACCGCACATCCGTAAAGTGTTAGTAAGGTTAGTGAGGGAGCGGAGTTTTAGCCGGGAAGAACTTTTATACTGCTAGCCAGGCTCGAACCCGGGTCTCCCGCTTGAACATCGTCATCAACGATGCTGAATTGTGGCCAGCGCCGATTCCCCTAACCATGGACTTAAAAACTAAAAATTTAACTATTATTATCATTTCCTTCCATATTTGAAAATATATAATGGGAAATAAGGACAAGTTTTTTGTGTGATTTTTTTTTATTTTTTAACCAACGTTTCGTCGACTTTGCCGACTTCTTCAGGGCTTCAAATAGTTACATCACACATTCGTCTAAAGTACATTATTTTCTTTTATCTCCGTTACCATTGAAGACCATCAGATACTTAAATTTCAAAAATTTGACACATTCAGATATAACTAATTTCTTTTTTTTTTTATCAACAATTGTGTGATGTAACTATTTGAAGCCCTGAAAGAAGTCGGCAAAGTCAACGAAACGTTGGTTGAGAAATAAAAAAAATCACACAAAAAATTTGTCCTTATTTCCCGGTATAAACTTTCAAATTAAAGATTAACTAAATTCTACACTTTCTTATATTTTTTAGTCATCTGAGTATACAACATTTTTTAGTTACGTAATAAAGATTTATTTTCTACTTTTTAGTACATTTTGAAACAAAAACGTGTAAATAATTTAATATGTTAGACTCATGTGTCAACTGTCTCTTTAAAATAAATAAAGTCAATACTCTTAATATCTTACTAAAAGACAAAATCAATTAGAGCTTGGATATATAAGCAATCTTTTTTTACAACGGGCCAGCTACAAATTTAAAAATGTTGTACTTGGTGAATATAGGTATATTAAGAAACTTATAATACAAACACTCAATGAT
Organism: Forficula auricularia; assembly: GCA_024734495.1. NCBI lineage: Eukaryota > Metazoa > Arthropoda > Insecta > Dermaptera > Forficulidae > Forficula > Forficula auricularia. The sequence continues at coordinate 338,546 of JALMQS010000811.1, forward strand.
GAACTCAAATTATCTCTTTATTAACAAAATAAACTTAGTATAAAAAAAATACATAAATAAACCACTTATTAATAGAAATACTATTCAAAAAAATGCGAAAGGGATATAAATGTGGAAAAAGATTATTTACTGGGAAATTTGGCATTGCTTCTTTGCCACCAATTGGTCTATATTTACAGATGTAGACGACATAGCAACTCACACGCAGCTTTCAAACTGTTCATCATTTAAACTCGATCTTTTAATTATTCTCATTGCGGAAAATAATTTGCTGCAAACATAGGTGCTTGTTTAATTTTTTGAGTTTTTAGGCCTTCTATTTTTCTATATTCTCAGGTACTTTTCAATAAATTTGATAGAGATTTCAGTTCTGGCATCTTTTGTATTTATATGTTATTTTAAAATTAATAAGTAAAAATCTATTGCCAAATGATTTTTTACATTGAATTTCTTAATAATAAATAAATAATTTCTTAATAATAAATAAATAATAATATTAATGAATTGAATACTTTGACCATCCCGGCAGACTTGTAGACTTCTATCGGTGAACAAACTTAAGTTCTTTACGTTAGAGCCTAAATCTTACGCAGCCTTGAACAACAGGTGACGAATCGATTGTCTATATTCAGGCGTTTGTTTGGTGCGTACAGGACTAGAATTTTTCTTTGGGAATAATCTAAATGTTTTTCAAATATTGCTTAGGAATAACATACACAAATTTAAATATAAGTATAATATATTTATACGTCTATGTATGAGCCGTTCAGAGGCCAATCCAATTAAGTCTCAGCACCCCTTCGCTGTCAAATTGGATAAAATTCGAACAAGCGCTTTCGCCAACTCTTTTATCCCTTTGACCTCCAGAGACTGGAACTCGCTCCCTGCCACCATCTTTCCCGCGACCTACAACCTTCAGCTATTTAAGACCCGTATCCACAGATACCTTCGACCCCCGCCCAACCCATAAAATTCTTTCTTCTTCTTTTCACGATGGAGGGGCCAACCCAGGCCTTTAGGGGTTGCACCTTTTTTGGTGTAACTCCTTCTCTCATCATTATCATAAAAAAAAAAAAAAAAGTCCATAATCCAAAGAAATTATGTTTTTTAAATCCCAAATTCATTAGAAATCCTATAATTCTTATATTAAGCGTATGACACTCTCATTGATTTCCTTTTATAAAATCAACTCTGGTACACTTGACAATAAGAATTTTCTTGTTTATTATTATTTACTTTTCTCCTATTAATTCCTTGCATCAATCAAATTAAAAATTTATACCATTGTGTGCATAATTAAAAAAAAAATATGTGGTAGAAGTGGGTCAAAATTCTAAATGTTTTTGAAATTTACTTTTCATCCTGGCGCGGCGGGGAGAAACCAAACCAAAGAGTAGAAAATATTTTTTGACTTTTATAAGCTGTCAGATTATTCATTAATATTTAGTGAATAAATACTATAAAAACAATATCAAAAATTTATTAAATTTCCAAACGTTTCTGGAAAAATTCTCCCTTAATCAATGGAAAATCAATCAATAATATTTGGTAAATAAAAAAAAAAATTAAATACCCAAAATGAATAATAGTAAATAATAAATAAATTAAATAATAATAATATTTGATATATTTTCTATTGATAAATGGAGAATTTTGTCTGAAACTTGTAAATTTAATAAACGTTTTGAGATAGTTTTTATAAAAAACTGTATCTTGATTAAATTCAATAAAATAATCAATATTGAAATTCAAAATAGTTTTCTATAATTTTAAAGTTTTAATTATAATTTTCTTGATATATAACTGAGTTAATGAAATGTTGTATTGTCATATGTTTAGCAAATATGGTACTTATGTGTATTAAATTTCAAGAAAGTTGGCATGGTGGAATTAATTTAAAATTTGATTATAAACAGGCAGGCAGAAGATCCAAGTTAAATAAAAGCACGAACAAAATAGAGAACATAACAAATAAGACGCCAAGGCAAATTGAACAAAATATATTAAAAGAATTGGAAACAGAGATGAAAACGAAAGCCATTTAGGCCGGTCGTTATATCCAGATATAATAATAAAAGAGAATGCGAGATTGTGTCAGGGTCAGAGATGATATTAAATAAAAATAGAGTCTACCCTTATTTAAGATATTGTTTACTTCAGGGAACAATATATTGCTTTTACTTTAAGATGAGCCCCAGGGTAGTAAATATAACCAGCGCTATAACCAGGAAGTACAATCGAATAAAAATTTCGACAATTTTAAGCTGAGTAATCTTAGAAATAACTTATAAATTACTATTGTTTCCTAATGGGTTAGATCTGCCTCAAAAAAGTCAAAACATCATAAAAAAGAACAATCTATTGAAAGTATATAGATGCCGATCAAAATAACAATAACTATTTTATTTTAAAACATGTTTAAGAGTTTCTTTTACATTATTATCTCTCTTTAAATAACACTGATTTACTCGTCTTTTTTGAAACTTTGTCCTGTAGTTTATTGGTAATCTCTTTCGGTTCTTTAACTTTCCCTATATTCTTTCTCATGTCTTTATTTCAGAAAAAGTTTCGTCCTTTCAAATTGAGGTTTGGCGATGCTCTCTTCCGTTTTTTTACTTCCTTAACTTCTCTCTGGGTTATCTTGCGTATCAAGGTAGAGCAAAGCTCTTTTGAAGTTCATTTTCCTTTTTTGTTTATCTTCTGTAACAATGCTGAGCAAAGCTCTCTAATAATTCTTCTACTTCTTCTCTATGGTAGATCTTCTGAATCTATATTTAGTAATGTTCTCTTAAAGTTCTTTTACTTGTTTCTCTTTATCTCTCTAATGGCTCCTCTATACTATGGCCCAACGTTGCCCAAGTTGGCCACACATAAAACGAGTTAATTTCACGGTGGTCCAAGAGTTGGGCCAATGTCGGTGGCCTTATGGAAACCCCACCTATCCACTCCGCAACATTGGCTCCCTTTGATGTGTCAAGAAACCGCTCCGAAGGCCAACCATCGCCAATCTATTTGCCAGCGTTAACCAATACAAGCTAGCCTCCTTCTACACATTGGCGTTGGCTTGAGTTGGCTCACCTTGGGCCATGGTGTAGAGGGCCCATAATATCTTCCAATCCATCAAATTTTGTCAATACTCTCGTCCTAATCAGGGCTTGTGAACAATGCTCTCTTCTCTGTTAATTGCTCTCTTCTATTTTCCCCTAGCTCCTATTTCTAAAAGTTGCTCACAAATAAGTCCCCTTAAGTCTTTCCACTAGAACTTTCTTATCAAATAAATTCTTCTTTATGTTCTTCTGTTTCTTTTTCTATTCTACAATTCACGTAAGTTTTCTTGATCGTAAAACAGAAAAATAGAAAATAACCGATGCTTCAAATACGCTTGGTCTACAGCTAGTATATGGTACATACGAATATATAAAACTCAGCAGAATTTTAAGCTGCGATCTATCCATTTAAATGTGAAAAATTATTTCTTTTGAGAAGTGGTGCCATGGTACTGGAACGCCCCTGAACGCCATTTTGGAACTGATTTGAGGAACATGATTTTCGAAAATTTGCAGAGGAGGACCCCCAGATCCCCAGACCGCCGGAATTTCAGCTTTCCTGAAGTGCTAAATTTACACATTATATTTTCGAAGTTGAACACTTATTATTAATTGAGGAGCTCTCATAGGAAAGCACTTGAATCTAAATATCACTTTTTTTAAATCAGTCTACGCACTGAATTCTTTATGATGATGAGAATTTTATATATAAAATGGCTTAAACAGTTACTGTTTCTCATCATCATAGAGAATTCAGTGTGTAGACTGAATTGAAAAAAGTGATTTTTGGACTTAAGTGCTTTCCTATGAGAGCTCAATTATTATGGGATAATTTAGAGATGCTAACATATTTGATTAAAAGTATTTTTTTACTTAGAGAAAGTGGTGTAGGTTTTAGGTGAAACAGGATATTAATTAATAAAGTAAAGGGTGTGTAGTTTCACTATAAAAGTACACACCCTTTACTTTATTAATTAATATCCTGTTTCACCTAAAACCTACACCACTTTCTCTAAGTAAAATTGATAATGCTTGTGAAGCTGACCTCGTGGTGATAAATTCACATGTGAAACTACACACCCTTTACTTTATTAATTAAAAGTATTTTGATTTCATTTTATTTTATCTTAAATATTTATATTTGAGAAATGGATTTTACGAATTTATCAACTTTATTATATTTTTTCATAGGCGAAACAAACAAATCGGGTCGTTTCGATTACTCGACCATATTTAGGTTTCTTATCTTTTCGGGAGATTTTCCGCCACCGGAGTTTTTCGTTTCACATAACGCGTCTGAGTCAAATAAAAGTTTTATGCTAGAAAATATGACTGGGATTGGTTTTCAGGCATAAAATACTTGCCAGCAGCATCCTTCCCGGCTCTGGAAGTATCCGAGCTACCCCCGAAAAAATCCCAGCCCCAACCCGCAATGTTGCTTTCTCGTGCCAATAAATTGGGCGTTGAAATGACGATTTCATTTTTATAATAACGGCTGCTGTTTGCGACATGTGTCTATATCGGTTATCGACCTTAACCCCGAAAACGATTCAACTCCTGAAAACTACCCAATCGTATGCCCTCCTCATTCTTCGTGGAGGAAGACGTAGGCTCAAACGGATATGTGATACCACCCTCACGAATATATCCCCTTCTAAATCCAATCACAAGATATTTTCTAGCAAATTCCATCTACTTTAAATAGAAATGAAATAAAAAAAATAATAAAAATTTTATTCTTGAAGAATTTTTTTTCTATTGAGAAGGAAATCATCCATTTAATGAACACATTTGATTGAGTATTTTCTTTTAATTAAATAACAATTAAATATTTATTTCAATATTTAGTAACTAATAAATAAGTATTTTTTGACTTTTAAAGAAAAAGAAAAAAAGGTGTTTACTCCTTCAAGAAATATTTAATTTGACTGAAAAAGAGAGAAGAAATTTCAAAACAAGTTCTCGAAGGATTAAACAATACCTTATGTGTTTAAGATCGCAATGGAAATGAAAAAAACTGTCTATAGAGATTGTAAGATTAAACGAATTGGCTAATATATAAAATTACCTAATTTAATATAGGATTAGCCACCAAATATCATAGTAGAAATACAGAAAAATTTTATTATATGAAATGGCTTGGATAAAATTATTAAAAAAAATATTATAATTTAAAAATTTAAAAATCTATATATATTAAATTAAGGTTACATTGCTCCAAATCACGCCAAATTTTGGTTGCACACGTTTCAAGCAAAGTTATGAACGAAAACAGCCTCAACAAAATTCCTGTCTGTCTGTCTGTATGACTGTATGTCTGTTTCAGTGGTTTCCGAAAAGTTGCTCACGATTCACGTAAAAACGGCTGAAGAGATTATTATGAAATTTCATATTTACATCAGATGTCTTCTAACTTAGGTTTTTAGCTATATAACGTTTTGATATTTTGACCCCAGAGGGGGGTTTGGGGGAGCGCAAATAACTCCTAAACTATTAACCCTACAGCAAATTTTGTGATAAACAAAGTTGTAGAGGATGTGATTTCTGACAACTTTTGTTTAAAAAAATTTCCCCAAAAACCTCTTAAAAAGGGGGGGGGGGGAGGTGAAAAATGTAAATTCTTGCTCTTGGAACAAACTCAACCAAATTTTGTATACATAATCTCTGGGCCTCTAGAGAGCTAGAAATGCAAAAACTAACCACCCAAAATGGGGGGTCAAAAAATGAAAATTCTTTCTCTTAGGCCAAATTCAACCAAATTTCGTATACATAATCTGTGGTTCACTAGAAGGCTAGAAATGCAAAAACTGGGTGCGGAGGGTGGATACGGGGGTGAAATGGGGGTGGGGTGAGGAATGATGCGGAGTAGGGTGGGGGTGCAGGGGGTGGTTCGGGGTGGAGTCCAGGGGGCATGGCGGGGTGAGGTCCAGGGAGCTAGGCGGGGGTGTGGTGCGCAGGGTTCGAGGGAGCGGGGTGGGGTCCGGGGTGGATGGGGTGCGGGGTCCGAGGTGGGTTGGGAACGGGTGCATGGTGTGGGGGTGGGGGTGCTGGAGGGGTTTTGGGAGCGGGGGTTGGGGCGAGGGGGATTAGTGGGTTAGGGTGCGGAATGGAGTGTTGGGGTGGTGGTGTGGGGCGGGGGTGGGGCTGCTGGATTGGTTTCGGAGGTGGGAGTGGGGGGTGAGAATGGGGTTCGAGGGCTGGGGGTCCAGGGGGCGTACCCCCTGGCTAGCAAGAGGGCTGCCGAGAGGTGGGCCTTGCAGCTAGTAATAAATAAATATGATTCAATATATCAAAGTGTCTTGTATTAATGTTTCTGGGCTGCTGACTATTTACTAATGTATAGTCCAACTTTTTTTAGCTAAGTTCCTATTTATATAGTAAAATTTTCAAGTGGCTCCAAAATTATAGCCTTCGTGTCGTATGTTTGTTTAGCCGATGCTAGACAAATCCCAAAATAATGATCTTCTCTTAAATTAAAATAAAATTTAAAACATTTTGTAATTCTTTCTAATGTATTTAGTGTTTTAATTATAAAATAATTGCGTTAATTAAATTTATATTATTACTTGGCGGGCCGCTCAAAGAACAAACATTACAGGACGCAGGATGCTGACTCCTGATATATACTATAGGTAATAAAGCAACTTTAAGCTATTGAATTAGCTCTATTATGAATTTTTGAAAAACACTGAATTTTAAAAAATGTTTATTGAAAATGGGATAATTATTCGGAAACATATGAGCTAATAGATAAAAAACGTTGTGATTTTTCTTAAACAAATATATTCATTTATATTATATATTCAAAAAGTTCTAATAATACATATTAACATTCGTATATAAGGAATCATAGGGAATTGGATAAATAAAAACTCAGAGTTTTTTTAAATAATTCATCGATTCGTCAATTTATTTTGACTTCCTCAGTGGTAAAAACAGTTTTTGATAAGGAGTCATGAAACGAGCCACTGAGGAAGTCAAAATAAATTGACGAAACGTCTAGCTTATTCAAAATAAGTTTAGTAAAAACTGTTTTTGACAAGTAATGATGAAACGAGCCACTGACGAAGTCAAAATTGACGAAACGTCTAATTCAGTTCCCTACGATTCCTTATACGAGTTCTAATAATCATTTATATATGATAATTTGATTACTCTAATGGCTGTTTTGTTTAATAATTATCTTACAAAAACATCCAACTGAAAGGTCACTTTTGAGAAATACCGAATATCCATTGATTTTGTCCAAGTATTTAAATGATATTCTGGTTTATCTTGGCACATGGTTTGGCTGGTTTCCTCAAGTCCAGACTCAAGAGATATCTCTGCTTCGTTTAGAATTTAGGGGCCCTTCTGCTAGAAACATGTCCCTGGATATTTTAATTAGTTTTCCATCACCCTGCCGTCCAACTTGGTCATTGCGTTTTCTCCTTTGTCGTCTTACAATCTTGTTCGTTACACCACATTGTTCTCTTAGTGGATCATTTGGGATTCGATCTAATTTCGTTTTACCAATGAGGAAGGCTTCTTAGGGCGATTATTCTGCTATTGTCAACAAACGCTTAGTTTCAGTACATTAGAACTTTATTGAATTCAAGTCAATCCTTTTGATTTTAATAACAAAGTGTATTTATTTTCTAAACTTTAGATAATAGTATCTCAAACTATAGAATTTATTTACAAGTTTTGGGAAGTGTGATTTTTGATATTACTCGAATCCTAATCACCGAGATAATTAAATTATTTATTCCATGTACATCAATCTTGAGCTTACACCTAATTGATGCAATATTTTATATCTAGGAAGTTTTTTTTTACTTTTTCTTATTTACAGTAGCTTAAAGGAATTCGAGACTGCTTATCAATCTATAGGTGATCTTCGAAAAAATCTTTTGTATTTCTTCAGAGTGACAACATCTACATACCAATTTTTTTAATAAAAAAATTGTTAATAATGAGGTTAATTTCGAATAAAAATCTTTGCTTTGATAATATTAATAAAAAGAATATTGAGATAATTTTTTCTCATTATAAAAACATTTATTTAACACAAAAACGATTTCAACAAATAGAGTTTCTACACTAGTGCTTTTGTCAAATTTTGCTGGCTGCAAATAACTTGTTATTTTTACATTTATGAATAGCTAATTAACTAGACTGTCAAATCTATTGAAAAATGTATCATTCGATTCATAAAATTTGAATTATTGATCTGTATAAATTGGTTGAAAATGGTATAATTTGTATAGTAGTTATAGCCCTTTTAAAAGCTCGGTCCATTTACTTCCATGTTAAAAGGACAATTTTCTATAATTTATTTTTCGGTAATGAGACAGACGATCTACTTCAAATTTCGGTAAGACATATTTAATGAATCAAAGATTCAATGGTAAAAATTTGAGAATTTTCTTATAAAAATTATAAACAGTCATGAATCTCCATAAGTAGAAAATTGGAAAATTCTCCCTACAAGTTTTTAGTACTTATCTAGAATCACATAGTCTTCAACGTCTAAATTTTTTGTAAAATTTAATTGTTTTGACAAAGAAAAATATATATTTTTCATATGACTTTTGGATCAAAGTCCATTTAGTCAGATCTCAATTTTAATTTTTATGTGTATGCATTTATTTATGTGTGTATGTAGGTTTGTAGGTTGGTGGGTCTAAATTGGAATAGGAGTCAGGGTATTAACTAGCTTAATTTGTTGTAATGTGCCTGACCTAGTAGCACAATGTTTCAAACTATATAGTAACTATATTGTCCCTATATAGATTTTGATAATTGAATCCGGTCTTCATATTACATAGACAAGAACTCTATACAATTGCCAACTTGACACCTCAAAAAGATTTAGATAGGTATTCAAAATATCTGTGTTCGATTCATGGGAATTGTAAACCTACGATTGATTTGTAATAGCTCTTGTTTTTATTTTATGATAAAGATGCAATAATGAGCTGTAACTGTAAGTAGAGTTATTAACTTTGAAGCACAGATTTGCAAATTCGGGCGGGGATCACAAAAGCGGAATACAGCAAAATTTTACATTAATTATAGAAAGAATGAAATTTGCAGAAACAGTGAAACATTGCAAGATTATTATTATTATTATTAGTAAAGTTAGTAAGATAAAGCAAACTGTTTTAGATATTTAGATTCGTAAATATTTATTTAATGATCACATTAAAAGAATCAAATTAAATGTTCACCATTCCATGCGAGTATAACGGGAAAATAGCGTCCCGCTCGCATCTTTCGCGGGACACATTTCCAAGGCCCTAGAAATGGGACGTCCAGGCTCTCGCGGGACGTTTGAAAATTCTACCTATAAGACATGAGTGACTTAGGTATTAAGATATTACGATATGTAGAGGATTATTTTTAAAAAATGTACAAATTTATGGCGAGTTGAACGATATAATATGTTGTGTTATTTATTTATTTATTTTTCAGTCTCTTCTGGTAAAGAGATTAAAAATTCCATTCATTATTTTCAAACCTCGTATCATTTTAATTCGATAATTAAATGCATATTTCATAAATCTAATATATATTTTGTAATAATGAGTCGATAAAATGCTCGTTATACTGAATATATTATAAATGTATATTATCATGATTTAATATTAAATTATTGATTAAAATATGTCTTCGATAAGGATGAATGAAATTGATCCCTTGATGTTTGAGTTATTTATTAAAATATTATTATTATAGTCATAAGGAGGGAAAATATTCCTTTTCGATGTTATTAAAAGGGGGATTGTTTGAATTTTTGAAAAATAATATTGAACCGAAACTTGATAGAGAGGAAGGATATGCTGATAAAGAAATTAAAATTTATTTTATATCTGGGTTGTAATATTGGAATTACAATTTTAGTCATATTGGAAATGTAAACCATTTGAAGAGAGTATTCGTGAGATATTTAATTAATGTAAATTAATAATTTAAAATAATACAATTTTCAAACAAATATCATAGAAAGCTGATATTTCTAATTAATATATATAGAATAGTCACATAATAAAAAATTTTTAAGAAAAAAATAAAACCGACTTCAAACAAATTAAATTCAACAAATAAAATACACTAAAAGGTATAAAATAATTATTAACTTATTTAGTTACAACTAAACTACGAAATATTAACATGAAATTACTTTTTGAAGTCGGTACCAAACAAACTATACCTATAAGCGAGCGTACCCACCAAACGTACTAAGTAAGATCCGTCGAGTGCGATTCATAAAAGGTATATATTTGGCACCGACTTAAAAAAGTAATTTCATGTTAATATTTCGTAGTTTAGTTGTAACTAAATAAGATAATAATTATTTTATACATTTTAGTGTATTTTATTTGTGTCATTTAATTTTTTTGAAGTCGGTTTTATTTTTTTCTTAAAAATTTTTATTTTTCTCTTTTTAGTGATGTTATTAATAGTGATCATATCATCAGAACTTGACCAAATTAATATTGCACCATCCCTAAGATACCCCCTTTCCAATAAATAAAAAAAGAATCATCGAAATCGGTTCATAAACAAAGAAGTTAGTCCTGAACAAACCTAACAAAAAAGGTCTAATACCTATGAAAAAAAATGGGACCAATCGGAAGGTAGACTGGACCTAATGCAATTTTTTTTCAAAAACGGTTCACAATTGGCGGAGATATGAGGTAACATAGGCACAAAAAAAAATCAGTCGAATAGAGAACCTCCTCCTTTTTTTGGAGTCGGTTAAAAAGGAGATATTATTAATTCTCAATAGGCCCAAAATTAAGATGGGAGAGTTTTTTTTTGTAAATAATTATAAATTATTTTATTAAATATTAAATATAAAAGAAGGAGGAATTATTCTATTTTTGAATTATTTTTATCTTATTATCTAAGAAATGATTTTTTTGAATTTATGATCAAATCGCATTTTGTTTTACAATAAACCGAGGGTGAACCGCTATTGGAATAAGGTGTACACCATCTTTGGAATTATTTTGGATTCATTAGATAATGCCCCTTAATCTATTGTCTTCTACTTGGAAATGAAAGGGGAAATGGAAGTAGGTGTACACGATATTAGGTCGCGTTTCACCCCTCACAATAAACTATCTAATCATCCCTTAAAATCTTAAACACTCAATTAGAATTCCCTGAATTTATATTTATTCCAAGATGGAGATACTCTGGCTTGAAGGAAATTGAATGGTCCATTTCTTTCTTGAGATTAAACATGTAAAAATATAGTAATATAGCCAAAAGACAAAGAAATAAATTGATGTGACCATCCACATGACTTTACCATACACCTGGATCCTCTCTTATATTTAATATTGAATTAAAATAATTAATAATTATTTACGAAAGAACCCCCTGGCCCATTATAAATTAATAATATCTCCTTTTAATTATGAGACTATTTTATTAGAAATATCACCTTTCTTCGATTTTTGTTTGAAAATATTTTTAGCACACCCACCCTCAATTTCACATAGTGAATCATTTTCCTAAGGTCGTATAGGGTTCACGTGCAAAATTTCTTACGAATCATAAATTTTTCTCTACCTCGGGGTCAGATTTTAGCCTGATGCCTCGAGTCGGATTCGAACCCGGTTCCACTTGGTTAGTAGGCTGGCACGCTACCCCTAGCCTAACTCGACTCCCCGTCATCCAATATTAATTAATTTAAAAAAATACCATCTCATTATTTAATAATTAAAAAAAGTGTGTGTGTACTTATGTACACGCGTTAGAAGTTATACTTCTTTGGAGTCTGAAAAAAAATTTCAAAAACAAAACTGCAGTAAAGTTTGAAGAAAAATATTAAAATTAATCAAAAAGGTTTTATTTCAGTAAAAATAGCTATACAGTCAAAATAAACAATCATTAATTATCATGTGAACGAGTCAAATATATTTTTTAAATATTTAAAATATTCTAAGCTATATCCATAGGTTCTTTCTATAATATAAAATATAAAGATATGTTTAGAATTAGATTTGACAAACAAAATGATTAAATATTTATTAAAAAATAATTAACTCTCCAGTAATAATTCTATTATAGATATAATACTTACAGAATTAACCTCTAATATTTGAAAACACTCTCAAAGTTTTTACACAGTTTTTGTAACTGAAAAATTTATATAATAAATATATATATTATTTAAAAATATAATATATAATTATTAAGAATTGATTATTAATATAAATAATTTATTTCACATCCACATCAAATGGCTTATTGAATTTGAAAATAACAACACGTTTTGTTAGATTCCTTGCAGTCATTTAAAGGAATATATTATTTATTCTATTCTGTAGCCAACTTCATCATGTTAATTTTTGGGACATCTGCGCGCGCAGATCACAAATTCACTCTCATCCAAATGCGCCAAAAGAAGTATAACTTCAAAAAATCATATATTAATATAAATAAAATAAAGAAAATTACGAAAAATTTTAGAAACTTTTTAAAATGTAAAATATAAAATACTAGGTAGGTTTCACAAAAATAAAAGATCAGATGTTCTTTTAGCACAACTCTATATATTTCGGGGTATAATCCCATCTTCAGGAGTTCACAAAGGACACGAAATATCGAATATATAAGATCGCACTAAACAAGCATCTGATCTTTTATTTTTGTGAAACCTAGCAAGTATTTTATATTTTACATTTTAAAAAGTTAAATATAAAGTTTTTGTGACGAGAGTAGCAGAATTTTTATATAGTGAAGGAGACAATAAAAGAGTGTGTCTTCTGCTGGAATTGTTCATAAATTAATTCCTGTGAATCCATTGTAATAGACTGATGAAGAGGGCAAAGCCCTCGAAACTATAGTCTCGTTATAAATAAATAAAATTTATAATTCCAGCAGAAGAGACACTCTTTTATTGTCTCCTTCAATTTTTAAAAAGTTTATAAAATTTTTCAAAATTTTCTTTACTTTATTTAAATCTAGCTGCAAGGCCCGCCTTAGGCGGCCCTCTTGCTAGCCAGGGGCCACGGCTTCTGGACCCCCAGCCCTCAATCCCCACCCTCACCCCACTCCACACACCCACCCGAAAACCCTCCAGCACCCCCACCGCCACCCCCAACACTCCATTCCGCACCCTAACCTAAATTTGGCGTAGGGCTAATAGTTTAGGAGTTATTTGATAATTTTTATCCGTGCCCCCCCCCCAACCCACTTCTGGGGTCAAAATATCACAACGTTATATAGCTAAAAACGTAAGTTAGAAGACATCTGATGTAAATATGAAATTTAATAATAATCCCTTCAGCCGTTTTTAGGTGAATCGTGAGCAACTTTTCGGAAACCACTGAAACAGTCAGACATACATACATACAGACAGACAGGAATTTTGTTGAGGGTGTTTTCGTTCATAACTTTGCTTGAAACGTGTGCAACCAAAATTTGGCGTGATTTGGAGCCAAGTACAGACAAAACCTTAATTTTATATATATAGATGTTTCACCAAGAATCTACACCATTCTCATTTAACAAAATATTAAAATAAATATCCAATACTATGTAATAATAATTAGGTAAAAAATTGATATCTAAAAGTTCATGTTAAATTTATTTTAATTTATCTTTTAGTGATAAATAATTTTCATTTTTTAATTTAAATAAAAATATTCTTTTATATTTTCTGTTTTAGAGAATCGAGTCCATCTAGAGAAATCCATTCAAGATAATCGGAATCCAAAAGAGCATTTTATTTATTTGAGTTGCTGAAATCGACCAGTGCAGACGCAGCGGCATCCTTTCTTCCCAGGTAAGAGCAACTCGATTAAACTCGAATTAATTTTGATACATCATTAATACATTAATTAGTATAAATCATATTAATTGAAGGAGACAATAAAAGAGTGTGTCTTCTGCGGGAATTATAAATTTTATTTATTTATAACGAGACTATAGTTTCGAGGGCTTTGCCCTCTTCATCAGTCTATTACAATGGATTCACAGGAATTAATTTATGAATGAAAGGTTAAAATCTTTCATGTGGTTAGGTTAAGAAATTTTTCAGGGTGGGCAAGTTAAGAATTGAAATTTATATTTGTTTTATTATTTTGACTGTAGGTGGCGTTCATGAAGTTTTTATTTTAGCGGCTATTTTTAAAATAAAGCATTCGGGAATTTCTATTTTCCGATTTAAGAATTTGTAATAGACTGATGAAGAGGGCAAAGCCCTCAAGCTATAGTCTCGTTATAAATAAATAAAATTTATAATTCCAGCAGAAGACACACTCTTTTATTGTCTCCTTCAATATATAAAAATTCTGCTACTCTCGGCAAAAAAAATTTCAATTTAAATCATATTAATATTACCGCATCTTTTATACTCAAAACAGCCAACTCTCAGCATGAAAACTTTATCTTTTATCGAAAATAGTTAAATGAAAATTAAAAGGCAAATCATTTGATTAATACAGTTATTTCAACAAACTAGGTAGTTCATTATAAATAGCTCTTAATTTCACTGTTTCTCTATCCTATTGGCTATTTGAACCATATCAGTTTATTCTTTAAAGCGTTTAAACAGCATTCTTAATATCTTCAACTTTATGACCAGTATTTGGTATATCATCGCTGTTATTTCAAAATGTCGTATGTAAAAATATTTACCTCTTAGTACCTATGTTTTCATTTTGTATTAACTCTAAATACTTAATACCTCTGGCGTTTTGTTTTTAATCTGTAACTTGAGATCTATCACCTGATAACATACAACAATTTGATAGCAGATGTAGCTAACAAATACCTACAAATGTTTTTCTTCAATAAAACTTTTTTAGTAATTTTGACCAACGATATTTTGATATGACGATATATGATATGAAGATATATTCTAAAAATCTCTACTATTTTACCATATTTTCACGTATATATAAACTGATATGTGCTATATCAAGCCTAGAATATACAATGATACTATTATAAATACTTAGCGTTTTGAACTTCAACAGAAATTTGTTGGCATATTTTATTACGAATCAATTCGTATTTTGTGTTATTATAATTGGTCGTCTTCATTTTTTATTATATATGGTGATTGGAGTTGTGAAAAAAACTGAGTCTTCCACAATCACAAGGCCGTGTTTATGATCTGAGTGCCCCTAGGCAGGACCTGTGACGCGGGCCTTACCGAGGAAAACATTTTTTTTTAAATTAACCTACAAAAAACCTATTTTGAGCAATTCCAATAAAAACATAAAAATAAACGTTTAAATTTTATTATTAAATTATATTATAAAAAATTTACGTACGACATACCTATACAGTACGAGTATTAATAAAACCTGATTTTAAAAAGTTTCATTTTTCACCTGGACAGTTGAGAAAATTATGTTTTTAGGAGTACAAAAGGAGTACAGGTTTCAAAAGGAGTACGGTTCACAAAAAAGGATTACAAAACTCGTACGTTTGGTACCTTAATTAACACCAAATTTAAATTTTAAATAAGCTTGTTATTTTCATTTTGTAATATTCACGTTTATTTATTGATCGCTATGAAAAAATAGACAAATAAATAAACAAAAACAATCAAAATGAAACATTTTCGACAATATATCAATTTTCAGTAGATTTGTTTGCCATCGATGTGGCACATAACCAATTGGATAAAAATTCTTTAAGCTTTTCAATAAATCCATTTGAAATCATAAATATTGAAAAGTTTAATTTTTGAATTTTAATGAACATCGAAACATCAATTTGGCAAAGTGGGAATGAGGGAATAACCAATTAGGTGATATGAACTTTCGATTAAAAATAGAATATACTAGCCCATTATAAGCTTAGTAAGTTTATTTATTTATTACTAGCTGCAAGGCCCGCCTTCGGCGGCCCTCTTGCTACCCAGGGGCACGCCCCCTGGATCTCCAGCCCTCGAACCCCCCACACACCATGCCCAACCCCCGCCCCCACAACACCACCCGCACACCACCCACCTCGGACCCTGCACCCCACCCACCCCGCGCCCTCCAACCCTGCTCCATGGGCAAGAATTTACATTTTTCACCCCCCCCTTTTTTTTGGGTGTTTTTTTGTGGAAATGTTTTTAAACAAAAGTTGTCAGAAATCACATCCCCTACAACTTTGTTTATCATAAAATTTGCCGTAGGGTTAATAGTTTAGGAGTTATTTGATAATTTTGATTCGTGCGCCCCCCCAAACCCCCTTCTGGGGTCAAAATATCAAAACGTTATATAGCTAAAAACGTAAGTTAAATGACATCTGATGTAAATATGAAATTTCATAATAATCCCTTCAGCCATTTTTACGTGAATTGTGAGCAACTTTTCGGAAACCACTGAAACAGACAGACATACATACAGACATATAACCAAAATTTGGCGTGATTTGGAGCAATGTACAGACAAAACCTTAATTTTATGTATATATAGATTATTTAATTGGAGAAGAAAATAAAATTTATTTTTAAATAAAAAGATTAAAATTGAAATCAATAGATATTTACACCTTCTTATGTTTAATAGCCTGCTTATAAATGTATAGCTGTTCAATTATAGGGAGATTGACCAGGGGCTGCTTTGAAGGTGATGGGGGGCGATTGCCCTTCTGGATTATCACCATGGTGATTTTATATATGTTGATTTAATTTAGGTACATTTTTTGTTAGAAATTGATTGTGTATTTATAATTTTACTTTCTTTTAACATTTGATCATGAAAATATATACCATATAACTTTTTAATGATGTTAATTTAAAGTTTTAAATCCAAAATTGTTTGAGAAACGGACTCACATACATTAGGGTGGTCCTTATTTTGGGTATTTTCGAATTTTTACTCTAACAAGGGCTCACATATAGTTCGAAATAAATAAAAAAAAGTTTCAAGTCTCTGTCTCAATTATAACCTGTACCCCCAGCGATGTAAGTTTCCCATCTTAATAACATGGAGTTTTTTGAATTAAAATATCAATTTTTTATTGCGGGCAAAGTAATGGTTCAAAAATTTGAAACTCTGTACGTATTATCCTTATAATACTAGCTATCCATCAGAATTAATACAGATTTTTAGCTATTATAATTTTGGAGTCTATAACTTAGTAACAGTAAGATAGAGCAGTAGTTTATCTAGCTATAACTCCAAAATTATAATAGCTAAAAATCTGTAATTATTCTGCTGGATAGTTAGTATTATAAGGATAAAGTCTACAGAATTTCAACTTTTTTGAACCATTACTTTGGTCAGAATAAAAAATTGATATTTTAATGCCAAAAACCCCATATTATTTAGAAGAGAAACTTACATCGCTGGGGGTACAGATTATAATTGAAATAGAGACTTGAAACTTTGGGGATATTTTTTTAATTATTTCGAACCACATATGAGCCCTTGTCAGCGTAAAAATTCGAAAATACCCAAAATAAGGACTACCCTAACATACATACGAACAATAATTAGTAGAGATTGTGGTGTTGGTGCAAGGTGAAACATCTTTACATACAAACATATTTTTATCGACATCAATAATGTCTCGTTTTACTATTGAACATAACTCTTAGGGCCGGTTGCATGTCGCAAAGTAAATGCTTTTTACCACTAACCAAGGTAGATGGTAAATGGAGGGACTGGGATGGCCAATCATATGACAGGAACTTTCAGTGCCTGTCATCTGCATTTACTTTGCGAGATGCAACCGGCCCTTAAAAAGGAGATATAGAGAAGAAAGTCCCAATTAATAAGCTAGTGGGACCTTTAAAAGTGAGTTTTCTACCTGCACGCTTTGTCTTTTAAATATAAAATTCCTAAATTAATTTCATTTTATTTTTATTTGATTCGAAAACTTAATATAACAAAACGAAGCAAGAAATACGCTATATCTAAATATTTAATTTAATACAATGAGTCTGACCCCCTTCCTTCACCCTTATCTCTAATAGGCTCATCATTTCTTTTCTTTTTTTCACTTGCTCTGCTTCCCTCTCCTTTTCAATTTAGGAACTATAATACTATAACTTATTTAGATTTTATCCGAAATTACAAAAGGCTTCCATGTCTCGCTCTTTCTCTTTCACTCTGTTTATATTAGCCGGCTTCTTTATTCTAATTGAGGTTTCTTATTGGGGGCCATTGCAGAAAATACTCTGGCAACCCTTTGCCCTCCGCCCAGGGAATCCCTCGTCCGCCTTTCAATTAACGCCCTTCTAAAACAGCCCACCTCGTCTTAATAAAAGCGACGAAGTACATCTTAATTTTGAAAAAATACCATTTTTATTTTTTTGTTCTTGTGAAGTAGTCAAATTAACTTGTACCTTACCTGAATGTTAAACTTTGATTAAATTTAGCCCTTTATGTGAAATTATAGAAACAACTCGCAGGGTTGACGATTGGATTCAATTCAAGTTCACTTTGATGGCTGCAAGATAGACGGTGTCGTGTCAAAGAAGCTAATTATCGCACTTAGACAATTAATTAAGTTGGCACAAGTTGGTTGCGTGACCTTTCCACTTAGTCTTTTCTTCGTTTACCATTCAGCGGGCTTCATGCCCAGATGACTTGGCCATTCTTTAAACGGTTGCGACAAAAAAATAAAGTTTAAAGATGTTGAATCGAAACATAATTTATATCATTATCATCCTCAGTTGGAAAAGTCTTCTTCTTCTTAATCTTCTCAATAGGCCTGCGCTTGTTTCTCCAATTGAAGGACGTTGTTCCATTCGATTTTTAGTCAGGGTGTACATTTAGGCCCGCTTTCCATCTTTTTTCTCTTATAAATGCGAACTTTGCTCACCGCTGACATATATCTGTTTCGCTATATTAAGTTGTTCAAGCAGCCGGATATTCTGACTCCTTTAGTCACTTGAGTTTTGACTTCTCTCAAATTCCATTGCTCGATATTTCTACTCCTAAATAGTTGAATTTGGATCTTCTTCTTCTTTCTCAGCCTGTCGCCATCCACTCCTGGATCAAGCTTGAGTTGTTTACCAAAAAAGAATTTAGTATTTTTGATTTTATGTCGATTCTTCTACGTTTTCAGTAGATTTTGCCATTAATAGTCAAAACATCAAAAATGGAAAGCAATAAGGTTATTCCTCTAGTAGTAGATAAGAATCGATCGTTATTTTTGATTTTAAGCCGATTCCTCCATGTCTTCAGCAATGGTTGCCAATAATAATCGAAACGTCAAAAACCTAATGTAGAATTGTTATTCCTCAAGTATTAGATGAGAATCGATCACTATTTTTGATTTTAACTCGATTTCTCAATGTCTTCAGCAATGGCTACCAATAATAATCGAAATGTCAAAATCCAATGTAGAATTGTAATTCCTCAAGTATTAGATCGGAATCAATCCCTATTTTTGATTTTGAGTCGATTCCTCTATGTCTTCAGAAATGGTTACCAATAAAAACCGAAACGTCAAAAATCCAATATAGAATGGTTATTCCTCAAGCACTAGATAAGAATCAATCGCTATTTTTGATTTTAAGTCGATTCCTCTATGTCTTCAGCAAAGGTAACGGATAAGAAAACAACCTGTTGCTATGGTTACTTATAAATTTTCCTCTCACAGAGAGAAGCCCCTCCACTCTTACTTAAGTTAGGTTAAATGAGCTATATAAAACGATCAAATGAATAAATTTTAAAGAATTTTAAAAAGTACTATCTTACTCTAGAGTAAAGTACTTTAAAATATAATTTTACTAAAAACTTTATTTAACCTTTCTTGTGGTCCCCAAGATACTTAATTAGGATATTAAATTTCATCAAAATTGGTTAAGTCATTTTCAAGATATTTAGAAAAAACTAAAAAAGTACCGAAATAAAGTAGTAATGTTTGTGGGCCGAAATGTACCAAAAACTAATCAGCGCTTCATTTTGTTAAACTAATGGTAGGTTTTCAATTTCATTTCAATCGGTGCAACAGTGTGGAAAAAATCGTGGGCGAAAAAAACGATATCATCCATCCATACATCCATCCGCACGCACAAAATGAAAAAATCGCACTTTTTGGCCTCTCGACGAGACCCCATGCAATTTTTGGCAAAACCGTCACGTGCTAAAATTCAACCTAATTGAATACTACAATTTGTGATTTTAATTGAGTTCATGGGTTCCGTAGTCTTTACCTGAGGACCCTTTGAAGTCGCGCTTGCCGCGAGACCGATTACAATACTTTCCCCATGCTTCGCATTGGATAAAGTAAAATGTATGAAATGTGGAGAAAAATCATTTTCCGTCATTATTTTGTTTTGCCTATCTATCTTGATTATGTTTTAGGTACCTATGATCATATTATCACGAAATGCAAAGTTCTTATAATTTATAAAATAAATATAAAATTTTATTTGAAAAATGAGTAGATATAAAAAATTTTGATTTAGATGAATTTAATATATTTTTTTCTGTCTTTTCGGCCTTTCTAGCCATAAGCCAATTTACGATACTATTTATTTTTTAAAAAGTTTGTCTCTAACACGGTGTCAGATTTTAGCCGGATGCCTCGAGTCGGATTCGAGCCCAGGTCCTCCTGGTTAACAGGCTTTCTCGCTAACCACTAGCCTATCCGACCCCCCAATTTAATATTTTTAATTATTATTATCATTTCCGTCCATAATTTGTATTATATAAAATAAGGACAAGTTTTACGCACTGACCAATGGATTTTTGGTCCCTTTTTGGCCTCTGGGGACCACAATTTCCGGTTTTTTATTCTAAATCCGATTTCCAACTATTAAGGGCATCGATTCCTTCCATCTAGAAGTTACAAAATGAAATTCACTTTTTTCATCTATGAGATACAAGCTTTCAAATAGTCAGAACCCAGACAGGACATCGCAATACTTCCACATTATATTCTATAGAATATAAATGTGAAAGTAAAAATCTTTAAGTAAATAAATAAATCGGATTTGCGTTACTGGAAAATCGGCCATCCGGAGAGTCCAGGAAGGTTAAAATAATTTCCAAACATTTTTGGAAAAAGTTTTCAGTCTTTCCCCAATTTATAATTTGTTTCTGTCATGCTCCATATTTCCCGATTAAAACTAATAAATAAATAATTTCAGTTAATTAAAATAAATGATGAATATTTATTCGAAATATTTTCCTATTATTCTTTCATATCTCTTTCATATCCGTTTTCAATAATATGTAAAATTGCATTTGATTCGGTATTAACTTAATTTCCCATAGTGAAATCTCGACTGGCCCAAACGCAACGTCCAAAGGTCCGGTGGTAATTTAAATTTTCTCTAATTGAGACATTAACTCTGTTTATTCAGAGCAATTCATGTTTGGTTAGGATTCGTGAATTTGCTTTCAATCTTTAAAATAAACATTAACTATTGGAACTTTGAGGCCACAGCGATGATAAAATGAGATTATATTTTGAAAATCTTCCAACTCCCCTTTTTCCCTTCAAATGAATATTAAAGAAACATTTTGGGGTTCTCTGATTTCGCTTTAAAATAAGGATTGCCATTATTTATTTATTTATTCACTTGATCAAATATATACTTTTCTATTACTTTTGCTTTACTCGGTACGCTCAGCTAGCTGAACCCGCTGGGTGGTCGGAGTATCGAATTTTTAAATTATTTATAACGATACTATTAGTCTAAGAGCTAGCAACATCGCGAAAAAGTTTATTCTCAACCGGCTAATTTTTCAATATTTGCCTTTCTTATTGAAGCTAGATAGGGATGCAATAAGTCTGGCACCTGGGAGCGGTTGCGTTTACTACTTCGCATGTAGTTTGTAGATGTAAAAAATCGATATTTTAAATTCATTCTCAAACGACTAATTTTTTTTTCATAATTTTCTATGTATCTTTACCATTATTAATTTCTAGTTGACAGACACCTATCTGGTTGCTAGCATTGTGACAGATCCAATCAAAGTAATTAAAAAATAATAATTTTAAAGTCATTCTCAACCGTCTCTCGTTTTAATATCTATATAGTTCAGCACTCAAAGAATACAAAATAAATTTGACTGACGAAAATTCGGTTGTTTAATTAAGATACAGAGCAATTTAAGTCCCGAAAATAGGCGAGCTAGAAGAACATACCGGGTTAGTTTTTTATCTTATAACTCAAAAACAGTGGATTATTTGAAAAAAAGTTTCAAATAAAAGTTTATTTATATCAAGGGGAAAATTAAACTACGCTATTGTTTGTAGGCCTAGAACAAGTTTTCATGGGTATTTGAAGGTCGAGTTCTGTTTTTAAATGGAAACATATAATTTTCTTTACATAGCTTTACTTATTGCATCCCTTTCTAGTTTCAATAAGAAAGGAAATATCAAAAAATTAGCCAGTTGAGAATGACTTCTCGAAAACGTTGCTAGCTCTCAGACTATATAGTTTCGAGGACTTCGCCTTTAGTCTCGTAGTAAATAAATTAAAAATTTATTTCTCCACCAGAAAACAACACACGCTTTTATTGTCTCTTTCAATTTATAAAAATTCTGCTACTCTCGGCAAAAAAAAACTATCAATTTAACTACTTTGTAGATGGTTTATAATATTCATTAGCAAATATTCCCTGCAAAAATGTTACTAACCCTTTTTTCTTTTACAAATATTTTATAGTTATGGTAGTTGTTTCACCATATGGGTTTTCTTACGATTTTTTTGAAAATTAGACAGATTATCATTTAAATACTTCTGCATCGATTGGTGGCAAAGCGAAATTTATGAACAATATAGTTCCGGAGATATTAAATTCCAAAGATAGAGTTTTTCAGACTCTTATACATTGCACTATACGGGATATCGGAAAGTTTACATACATATTTAATTATAATTAAAACACTTCTCTTACCATTGTTATAAAAAACTAAACCAACATTAAACAATAACTAATACATTTTTTAAGAAAATTTTAATTCATAATTACAACACAGTTTCTGAGTTAATAATGAATAAATAATGAAAAATGTATAATCAAAAATTTACACTAAAAACAAGCTGGCAACAGTGCTTGTATTTAACCTAAAAAGTATGTTAACTTTAGTTCTTTTTTTGACGATTTTTTGCTTCAGCCATTGCCGCAACATCTTTCAATCGCTTATTAAGAACTTTTTGTTTTATAAATCTTCCTTTATAATGTACTTTATCTGAAATTTCTATGATAAAATATATATTAGCTCGGACAGGGTTGTCAGATTTGTCAAACGAGCACGGGATTTGCTAGTAGTGGTACATAAACAGCAAAAAGTTTTGGGCTTATGAATTATGAATCCTTATTGTCTGTACTATATACTCTAGCATTATCTTTTTGCTAGTATTGTCGCGAAACAACTACCTTAATAATGAAAATGTTACCCCAAATGATATAAATACTAAACATAATATTCGATACGTAGAATACGTCAGATACTTTTAGGGGCGGTTGTATGTCGCAAAGTAAATGCTTTTTACTACTAACCAAGGGTAGATGGTAAATGCAGGGGCTAGGATGGCCAATCAGATGCCAGGCACTGAAAGTTCTACCCTTGGTTAGTGGTAAAAAGCATTTACTTTGCGACATGCAGCCGGCCCTAAGAGTTCTGTTCAATAGTAAAACGAGACATTATTAATGTCGATAAACATATGTTTGTATGTAAAGATGTTTCACCTTGCACCAACACCACAATCTCTACTAATTATTGTTAGTATGTAAATTCTAAGGTTTTACCCTTTGTCAACTTTTTTTTTTTTTTTAATGCAATCGAATGCAAGAAGGGGTGCACCAGTAAAGATGTAGCCCCTATGGATCTCGAAAGACCCTTGCATTACCGAAGAGAAGGGAAAGTTGATTAAGTGAGAGGGTGTAGACGTAGGTGTCTATGTACCCTGGTTTTGAAGGTTTGAAGATCATAGGTGCTGGGAAAGATAGAGGCTGGGAGAGAGTTCCAGTTCCTTGAAGTCATGGGGATATATGTATTCGCGAATGAAGTGGTCCGGCACTTTTCCAATTTGACCGCAAAAGAGTGTTGGGAGTCGGCAAAACGTGTGCTGCGTGCAAAGCATGCTTTGGGGGGAATTATTGATTTTATCTCATCAGAGCACCTGCCGTGATAGTATCTATAGAAAAGGGAAAGGGCAGAGACATCTCTTCGATGAGCCAGCGAGTCGAGGGAGTCGGTGAGGGTAGAATCGTCAATTAGCCTGACGGCTCGTTTCTGAATTGCATCAAGGGTAGCAAGAGAATATTTTGAGGCTCCTCTCCACAGATGAGAGCCGTATTCGAGACAGGGGCGGATTTGGGCCTTGTAGATGGTGAGAAGTTGTGGGGGTTTGTAAAATTGCTTGGACCTGAATAAGAAGCCAATCTTCCTTGCTGCAGATTTCGCCACAGAGGAGATGTGTTCATTCCAAGACAGGTCAGATGCGACAGAGACGCCCAACATGGATAGGCTGTCACACATTTTCAGGGTATTCGAATCGAAGTGAATATCAGGGAAATCTCTATTTTCGCGCCTAGAAATTAGACAACATTGAGTTTTATTTGAATTAAAGTTAACTAAATTTTGAGAGCCCCATTTATTCAGTTTGTCTAGGTCGAGAGTAATTGAGGAGGCAATATTGATTCGATTATTCGGGAGAGAGGGTTTGCCGTGTAGAGTGCTATCGTCGGCGTAACAATGAGTGGGGTTTGCCGTTTGATCAATAAGGTCGTTTATATAAATAAGGAAGAGTGTGGAGGAGATTACAGAGCCTTGGGGAACACCAGAGTTTGTGGAGAACGATTCAGATGATGTTCCATCCACCACAACTTTTATACTTCGGTTTGTCAGAAAGCTTTCTATCCATTTGCGAAGTGTTGGTGTGAATCCAAAGGCTGGCAGTTTGGCAAGAAGATTTTTGTGCCAAACCTGGTCAAAAGCTTTGGAGATATCAAGGGCTACAGCGAGGGTTTCTTTTCCGGCCTCTAGAGTATTGTTCAAGGTGTGGGTGACATAGGTTAAGATGTCGCCTGTGGAACGATTTTGTCTGAATCCATATTGCCTATCGTGAATTAATTTATTGTTTTCTAAGTGATGAAGGACGTGTTGGTTTACGACTAATTCCATTAATTTGGAAAGAACAGAGGTGATCGAGATAGGCCTGTAATTAGAGATTTGTGATGTGTCTCCTTTTTTAGGAATAGGTGTGACTCTGGCTATTTTCCAGCTTTTGGGGAATATGCCCGACTCGTAAGAGAGTTGGAATAGCTTGGATAAGATAGGGGCAAGTTCAGGGGCGCATTTTTTAATGAGAATTGGTGGGATGTTATCCGGGCCAGCGGCGGATTTGGAATTTAATTTATTAATGGCTTTTATGATTATTTGGGGCCTGAAAATTATTTTGCCCATGAGGTTGGTTTGGGGGGTATAAGTGGGCGGGTTAAGCCCTTTGTCGTCTAAAGTGGAGTTAGTTGCGAAATAGGATGCTAGTGATTCGGCTTTTTCGGCGGGGGTCGTTGCTACTGAACCATTTGGGTGAAAGAGGGGCGGAAGTGAGGGGGACGCGAAATTTCTATTTATTGCCTTGTGTAACGAGAAAAAGGCCCGTTTTCCATTGGGGCAAGATGCGAGACGGTCAGCTATCCTCTGGTCGAATGATTTCTTTGCCTCAGAGATGATTTTTTTGCATGAGCTTCGCGGCTTGGCAAATAAGAGCGCTTCTGCAAAGACTTTACCAACCGACATACAAATGGCCCTTAGTGAGTTTTCAAATGAAAAAACGTCGCGCAAGCCGATTATAATAAGTATAGATAGATATTCCCTGAGAAACCTACCTATCAATAAATTTGATTCTGTTTTCTACTCAGAACATCTTTTGTATTAACTCGTTTGTTTTAAAATAAATCAGAACAAACTTTTTTAATATAACAAAAAAACCTGACACTATGTTCTTTAATTATTTTTAAATTTAATTCGAATTATTTCAAAAAAATTTCGACTTAATTTTTTCCAGGCCTCTCCCTTCCTCTTTGATTTTCAACCCTCTATCTCTGCCTATCCGCCATTTGAAATTCAAGATCTTGGATAATGCGTTTCATATTCTTTTTATTTTTATTTTAATAATCCCCAAGGTAGCAAAAGATAATCTCCAAATTTTGACAAACCCTAACCCTCTGTGTGCGTGTTACTTAAAATGGAAAGTGGAAACACAGACGGAGTCTTAATTCAAAAACGATGTCTTAATAATAACTTTCCAATTATATAAAGCATAAGCAAAGTTTTCGCTTCCTTCCCACTTTATAATCAAGCTTTATAAAAAGCTTTAAACCCTTTTTGTATTTTTTTATTTAAAAATCTGTTTTATTATTATTTTACTTTCTTCCTCGCTGTTGCGTTTTCATTTATTTCTATTGCTTAAGGCGTTTTTCACTCCTTTTTTTACCTTTAACAACACGATGGATTTTTTTTTGCCTAACTCTTTGAAGATTCATCTTATTTCGATGAATTAATTCCCCGTTTGGAGTGGGTTTTCGGGATGCCAATCGACAACCCATTGACTGCACTCATTTATATTCGAGAATTTTTCGCCAATATATTCATATGAAAGTGGGAGAGAAGAGCCATTGAATTGGGGGGAAAAAGCCCATGAAAAAAGTATTTATGCAAATTTAGCCAGACACGTATATTTTTGAATTAGAATAGTTGGAAATGATAAAAATATACAAAATCAAATTTTTTATGGATTTTTAAATTTAAGCTATTTCAGAACCGAGAGAGAAAAATTGTGATTGACCCCTTGACTTGTTTATTCTGATGTTAAATTTAAGATACCAGGCCTATGATTTTATAGTTATTACTAGCTGCAAGGCCGGCCTTCGGTGGGCCTCTTGCTGGCTAAGGGGGCTTCGTCCTCTGGATCCCCCGGGATTTGAACACTCCCTCTCCTCCATCTCCAACCACTCTCCATCCCACCGACCCTCTCCCCAACCCCGAAACTTCTCCCCCGCCTCTGATCACCCTCCAACCCAGTAAACCTCCCCCCTGGACTCTCCATCTATGGACCTCTCCTTCCCTGGACCCACACCTTTCCCCTGGATCCAAGCCCTCACCCCTGGACCCCTCTTCCAACCACACATAAGTATATATATATTGATACAATTTTGATGGCTGTATATGTATATAATTAAGTAATGGAGAGGGATTCAGCCAATGGGTAGCCTCTGCTGAATAAAAAACTCCCAATTATAGAAAACGTTTCGGCTTTAATTAAATAATGCCATCATCAGTTCCTAAGAGCTGAAAAAAGCAATAGAGCACAACATGTAAAATTACAATAAAATTTTTTACAAAAAAATCCAAACTTGTTAATTACAAAATTATATCTTACAGTATTAGCGACACAATTAATTTTATAAATAAATTGTCCGCAGGCAGAGTTGTTGTGGATTTTATCATAATATACAAAATTATATGAATTACAAAATGGTACATAAATCTTGGTGTGCCCTCACTTGATATGCGCAACGTCTCAAGTACAAATATAGCAAATTTCAATTTCATTCAATTAATAATAATAATAATCTAATTAGGATCACTTTGACCCCTCACTAACATCTCTTAATTAAAAGATTTCTCAAAATAATTAACCAACATTAAGAATAACAAAAATTCGAATTTAAAATGACAATATATAAAAATAAAAATTCTGAATTTTTTTCTTCTCTACCTTTTTTACAATTCTTCCCCCCCCCCCCCCCTACTCTTTGTAAAAAATTTTATTGTAATTTTACATGTGTGCTCTATCGCTTTTTTCAGCTCTTAGGAACTGATGATGGCATTATTTAATTAAAGCCGAAACGTTTTCTATAATTGGGAGTTTTTATTCAGCAGAGGCTACCCATTGGCTGAATCCCTCTCCATTACTTAATTATATATATACTATAGGTACAGACATAGGCACAAATCCCCCCTAGTAGCCCCTTGGACCCCCACCCCCTCCCTTTGGGGACATACAGAGACAGGGCCAAATGTCCTTTAGAAGTATGTGATGATATAGGTACAGACATAGGGACAAATGTTCTTTAGTAGCTCCTTGGACCACCCCCCCCCCCACACCTCTGGAATTTTCGGACTTTTCTACCGGTGTTCTGTATACCTTTCCTTGGTCCTGGGTTCGCCTCCTTTTCTCAACATAGAGCGTGGGCCATTTAACATTTGGAATTTGAATAGGCTATAAAAAAACTAATGAATATTTTTTCAAAATTATGACTTTGAACATTTTCATTTAAGAAGGAAAAACAAAATTTTTGTTTCCGAAAATTGAAAAGGATGACATGGGTGAAATTTGGTTTCAACAGTACCAGTGTCTCACTTCCCTAGTAGCACAATGTTTCAAACTATATAGTTACTATATAGTTTGGAACATTGTGCTCTAGAGTTGCCACACAGCCAACGTAACAATTGATCTTTTACGCACTGTTTTTGAAATCGAATAATGATTTTGTGTTTCATTCAAAAATGAAAATGTCCAATCTTTCTAATAAACTCATAATTTTGAAAAAATATTCATTAGTTTTTTTTATAGCCGAATCAAATTTCAAAAGTTAAATGGCCTGTATATTCAATTGAACAATTTGTACCATCAAAATTCCAGACGACCTTTCTCTTCGATTAGGTCTCCTTGCCTTATAGTGATATTTTATCTTTAAATAATATTTTCTTGGTTTTAAAACTAAATTTAATTTTCTGGCCGGGACTTTACAAGTCCGTCCTCGACCTTGAGCGCCGTTGTGTTTTACACCGCCTTGTAGGCACGGCCCTATTCATTTATATATAGGTATACAGGTACATTCGCAGAAAAACCTTGGAGAAAAATAATTACATTATTAAATTATTATTAAAATATTTAATTTTTGGAGTATTTTTTCACAAGAAGAATACAATAATACAGTACTTAAATACAAAAACACATACGGTACATTAAACATCCCTGTAGCACAATATTTTCATTTATATACTATATAGTAACTATATAGTGCCTATATAGTTTTCGATAATCTATTACTATAGTTACTATATAGTTTGAAACATTGTGCTACTCGGGATAGTTTAGTTATGCCGGGCCGGATTCAGTGTTGTTACACAATTTTTCATTAGATCCCAGGGGGGTCCGAATGTTCCTCTTGCCCCTCTCTGCGGACGCCCATATAGATATATGTTTATTTATACCAAAGAGAGGACACCCTCGGTGAATTCTTCTGCTACAATAACCAATAAAATCTTTTCATATTAAACCTTATTAAAGTCCAACAATCTGAGAGGAGGCTGTGACTTTTTTCTGTGTTTCTTATCATTCAAATAAATCAAATTGATTATTCTGAGTATTTTATAAAATTCTCTAATAAGCCTGAATATTTTATCATTTTATTTTTGTGTGTAAAGCTTAGATTCATATCGAAAATTGAAATTCGTTTGTTTTCATTATAAAAAGAAAGGGAAGATAAAAAATAACGATCATATCTGTTATTCTAATTGAGACGTCTCTCCGTTCGCTTCGTTGAATTGTAAATATTCCCAACAACGTCCAATAAATGTCGCTGTTACTAATCCGAGGCCACAATGCAGAAGCAAAACTTTGGGGCTGCTCTCATTCAATTATTCGCCAGCTCAAGATCGCGATTCTCACCCCCATTTTTGTTTCCACCCCAAAAAACAGCCTCCTCCCCATCTAAGGGGAGGCTGCCAAGGATTTGCACGCAATTAAAGTGCTGAGCTTTCACGAATTAAACTCGAAGAAGAAAGTATTATAATTATTATTTAAGACAAGCCAATGGAAATCCAAATGGAGATTTTCGTACTGATAAGTTTGTCAGAGAAAACCTCAACCGGGAAACTTCTATAAATATGTCACGATGGATTTTTTTTCTTTTATTAAAATAAAAGAATAGACGATTTAATTAAAAAGATATATTTGAAGAGAGGGAGAAAGTTCGTTTTGTTTAAAAAAAAATCAATCGATTTTCTATACATTTCAATTTTTCAGTGTGATGTCCAAAGAAGGGTTTTGAAACTTTAATTCATTGTTTTTTTAAGCTGTACATGAGATAACATTTGTTACAGGATTTGTTTGTTTTGTTTAAGTGGTGTAAATAACACCGGCGTAGCCTCCGCACTGTGAACAAGCTAAAAGATAATATTTAAAAATATAGGAGTTTGGAGAGCGCACCCAATATTTTGAAGGGGGCGCACGGAGCCACCCAGTCTTCTCTATAAAGGGGCCTGAGTGTAAGAAACCATTTGGGGGCCTAAATTCTTAGTAAAGTAAAAAAAACTACAAATACGAACATACAATTGAATTTATTCTTTAAGGCATCAAAAAGAGATTTATATACCTATGTATAAAAAAAATTGTTATTGTTTTGAGGGCAGAATTAAGAATAACAAAATGAAATGTCTCTGTGGCCCTGTGTTATAATTTTTGTGAAGACTGAGCAAATAAGGTCATTTTTTGGGCGAGGTCCACTGGAGAAGGAATATTGTACAAAATTTCCGAAATATATTTGGATAAATTAAAAAAAAAACACCATTTAAAATTAGACACCTGCTGAAAAATAAGCCTTTCATTTAATACCTATAAAATTTTTAGAAGTTTTGTAATTTTAAATGGTGTTTTTTTACTTTATTTTAATTTAAGTGGTGCTGTGAGGATTCTTAAGAATCCTCACAGCACCACCGTGAATCGAACTAAATAATATATAATGTTGATTATTTTTTTTTATTTAAGAATTGTGTAATTATTGATTATATTAATCAAATCAAAGAAATATTTAATTATAAATAAACAGTTGCAAATCGGTGCCAAAAATATTGGCGACAACCTGTTTGGAACAGTTGCATTATAATCTTTGCGACTATAATTTAACGATAATACAACAGTTGCAAAACGGAAAAAAACGAGACATAACTATCGTTTAGAAACCGTAATTCAACCTAATTAAAACCATATAAAGACTATAGTTCAACCAATCAAAAAAGTTGCTTTTGGGTTTTATTTTGGTCTCTGTGCTATACGGGTATATTATTAATTCATGTTTATTTAATGAGCGATTTTGTTTTTGCTAATAATGTAATAATAGCTACATTAATTAATAATTACTTCAGAAAAATTACAATTTTTTGCAATTTATTTTTCGATAGTTAATTTAGCAAGTGCATTTAAGCGTTCTGCACACATGGTTGACCGAATATAATTCTTTATCAATATTAATTTGCTGAAAGATCGCTCAGCACTTGCTCCAGTAACTGGCAATGTAGAGACAAGTTTTAATACAGGTTATACATTTTGAAATAACTCATTATAATTATTATTTAGTATTAAGTGGATATCGATGAGGCAGTCCAAAAAAAGAAGAAGATAATTTACATTATCTTTTTATTCATAAAACCGACGTTTCGGCCGCATTGGATTTCCTTCACTGACTTTTCAAAACCCTGAAGAAGAAGGGAATAGCCTCCGAAACGTCGGTTTTATGAATAAAAAGATAGGGTAAATTATCTTCTTCTTTTTTTTGGACTGTCTCATCGATATCCACTTAATTCACTTATCAGTCCGTCTCCAAAAATTACTCCAATCTTATTATTTAGTATGTATTGCAATATGTCTTGTGCGTTTTAACACCTCTTTCATTTAAAATCGAATCCCATAGCAAACCAATTTCCTGGAATAGGTTTCCATCATTTCATCTATATATCTTTGTAATAGATCTTTACAAAGGTTTTGGAACATTTTCTAATTCATGTTATTTCTAAAGTTTTTATATCAGTGATTAATTTGAAATCAGAAATATTATTTAGTACTAGCTGCAAAGGCTGCCTTCGGCGGTCCTCTTGATAGCCAATGGGCACGCCCCCAGACCCCCAGCCCTCGGAAACCACCCCCCCCGCACCCACCCCACCACCCCAATACTCCATTCCGCACTCTAACCCACTAACCCCCTCACCCCCTCCCCTAAAACCCCTCCAGAACCTCGCACCATGCACCCGTTCCCAACCCCCGCCCCCACACCACCACGGATCCTGAACCCCATCCACACCGGACCCCACCCCGTGCCTTCCAACCCTGCGCACCACACCTCCGACTAGCCCCCCTGGACCCCACCACCGCTATGCCCCCTAGACTCCACCCCGCACCACCCCC
This sequence comes from Forficula auricularia, assembly GCA_024734495.1. Lineage (NCBI taxonomy): Eukaryota > Metazoa > Arthropoda > Insecta > Dermaptera > Forficulidae > Forficula > Forficula auricularia. The sequence continues at coordinate 370,709 of JALMQS010000811.1, forward strand.
TGCACCCCACCCTACTCCGCCTCACTCCTCACCCCACCCCCATTCCACCCCCACACCCTCCGCACCCAGTTTTTGCATTTCTAGCCTTCTAGTGACCCACAGATTATGTATACAAAATTTGGTTGAGTTTGGTCCAAGAGAAATAATTTTCATTTTTTGACCCTCCCCCCATTTTGGGTGGTTAGTTTTTGCATTTCTAGCTCTCTAGAGGCCCAGAGATTATGTATACAAAATTTGGTTGAGTTTGCTCCAAGGGCAAGAATTTACATTTTTTCACCCTCCCCCCCCTTTTTGAGTGGTTTTTTGGGAAAGTTTTTTTAAACAAAAGTTATCAGAAATCACATCCCCTACAACTTTGTTTATCATAAAATTTGCCGTAGGGTTAATAGTTTAGGAGTTATTTGATAATTTTCATTCGTGCGCCCCCCCCAACCCCACCTTCTGGGGTCAAAATATCAAAACGTTATATAGCTAAAAACGTAAGTTAGAAGACATCTGATGTAAATATGAAATTTCATAATAATCCCTTCAGCCGTTTTTACGTGAATCGTGAGCAACTTTTCGGAAACGACGGAAACAGACAGACATACATACAGACGGACAGGAATTTTGTTGAGGGTGTTTTCGTTCATAACTTTGCTTGAAACGTGTGCAACCAAAATTTGGCGTGATTTGGAGCAATGTACAGACAAAACCTTAATTTTATATATATAGATACTTTTAAATCTATCTTCTATTTGTACAATAATAGTATCAACTACAGTATTAAAAAAATAATTTTTAAATTTCTCTACTATGTTTTCTATAACTTCATCTTCTGCTATTTCGGAACATAATCTTTTTCTTTTTCGAATTCGTTTTTCAGGAAAATGTTCTGAAATATTCAAATTACCTGTTAGCTAAAAAGTTCATTTTAGGTGGGGATCCTCGGGAGTTCCCCGAATCAAATAACAAAAACTAAACACTCTCATCGTCAAGAATTAGTTTGAAGATTCAGAAGTTAACAATAATAATGATTACGATAAAATGTACTTTTCGTCATACTTACAACGATAGGAATATTGTCAAGTTTACATGAGCAAGAGTACATTATTTTAGTTCTTGATTATGTTTGGGCCCCCTCAATCGCGGATAGCATCCGCCGTATCCCCCAGATGGCCGGACCTGGGGGCCGCATATAACCTACATTATGTCTCTGTGAAGGGTAGAAAAAATATTTTTCAGGATATTTTAACGAAATCATATTTTTTCATCTCTATTTTTAATACACATAAATAAATGAAAGTATAAATTTTCATGGAAATGAAATTTTATTTTTCTATAAAAATTAAAAAATTTCTTAATCGAGACCCATTGTAAAATTTTCTCTCTCGATGAAGGGTGATAAAAGATATTTTTTCAAAATATTTTATCGAAAGTAGATTTTTAAGGAGGCGACTGTGGGTCAGTGGTTAGAGTGTTGGGTCGCTGACTCGGAGATCGCTGGTTCGAGACCGAGTCTCGGCAGATGGATCTTTTCAGTCGCCTCCTCTTGGAAAGTAATGGCAACCTACCAAGAGTATAATTGCCAAGTGACCTCTCCAAATTAGCCGTTCGGAACTGGCGTTAAAAAGTAGGTCCCGTATATCTGTGTAAAAACAACTAAACACACTCAGCACAGGTATATGTGGAGAGGAGCCGACACCCGTTTCGGGTATGGCACTCGAAGAAGAAGAAGATTTTTAAGAAAATTACAAGAGGTTGACATCTACTACATAGATCCGAGATGGTATGGATTATTTTTAATTATATTTCAGAAGGATTGTGTTTATTCAATCAGGAATCGAACCTGAGTGCCAAAATTAGTAATCCGCAACAATTGGCTACCCTGTGAAGTGAACCGGATTACAAATTTTGGCACTCGGGCATGATTCTCGATTTAGTTAATACAATCCTTTTGAAATATAATTACAAATAATCAATTCTATTTTAGAACTATAGTAGATTCGGTCGTCCTAAGAAGTGATGGTATGACGTCCTGGAAGAAACAAACCTAGAGGTTTAAAAATAATAAGGAGAAGAAGTAGATGACAGACAACCTCATGTGATTTCCTTAGAGATTTAAAGTTAACCTCAATTGGGAAATTTGAACTCTTCTATGAAATTAAATTGGTAAATATATCAATATATATAAAATTAAGGTTTTGTCTGTACATTGCTCCAAATCACGCCAAATTTTGGTTGCACACGTTTCAAGCAAAGTTATGAACGAAAACATCCTCAACAAAATTCCTGCCTGTCTGTATGCTGGCTCTGTCTGTCTGTCTGTATGTTTCAGTGGGTTCCGCGAAAAGTTGCTCACGATTCACGTCAAAACGGCTAAAGGGATTATTATGAAATTTCATATTTGTATCAGACTTCTAACACGTTTTTAGCTATATAACGTTTTGATATTTTGACCCCAAAAGGGGGTGTGGGGGGCGCGCGAATGAAAATTATCAAATAACTCCTAAACTATTAACCCTACGGCAAATTTTATGATAAACAAAGTTGTAGGGGATGAAAATTCTTTCTCTTGGACCAAACTCAACCAAATTTTCTATACATAATCTGTGGATCACTAGAAGGCTAGAAATGCAAAAACTGGGTGGAGGGTGGTTGCGGGGGTGGAATGGAGTGGGCATGGGTTAGGGTATGGGGTGCGCCGGGTGGAATGAGGGTGGGGTGAGGGAGTGAGGCAAAGTAGGGTAGTGAGGGGTGGGGGGTACAGGGGTTATATGGGGGTGTGGTGCGCAGGGTTGGATGGCACGGGGTGGGGTGCGGGTGGTGGTATGGGGGCGGGCGTTGGGCACGGGTGCATGGTGCGGGTGCTGGAATGGTTTCGTGTGTGGGGGGGTCCGGGGAGGGGGCATGGTCGTATGGGGGGGGTGCTGTTGTATGGCCGGGGGTGGGGTGCTGGGTGGGTTTCGGGGTGAGGGGGCTTCGTGGGCTGGGGGTCCAGGGGGCGTGCCCATCTGGATAGCAAGAGGGCCGCCGAAGGCGGGCGCTTGCAGCTAGTCTCTTAATAAAATACCCATTTAAATCCAAATTTACCATTTCAAAATATAGGACTTTGGGGGAAAGAACAAATCCAAGGTCTTGGAAGGGGGACCTTAGTTACGACACTGTTTTGTTGATGAAGGAGAGATGGCTGTCCAAAAATTTTTAAATTAAAAACAGGAATTCAGCCAGTAAAGGAAGCCTCTGTCGAATTAAAAACTCCGAATTATATAAAAAAGTTTCCGGCTTTAATTAGATAATGCCATCTTCAGTTCTAATGAGCTGTAATGAGTATAGACTGTATGAATATAAATACAAAAACATAAATTATAAAAAATTAGTTCGTCAGGTTACCATCGTCGTATGGGTTACCATATTTGCAAACTCAATACGTTGAGTGCAGACAGAGTTATTCTTGTATTATCATATTATCAAACGCAAAATTATATATAACATATAAAATGTGTACATAGGTCTTTTAGTATTCTGACTACTTAATATGATTAAGTCCCAAAAGTGAATAAAAATTTTAACAAAAATAATGCAGACTATTTAAGATCATTGAACCCTATGTAATTGACCTCTGAAACAAAATTTATTTATTTAAATTTAAAAAATTTCTCTAATAATATAATTATCATTTAATAATATACATTTTACTTTACCCTACAGTGTATGGTCAAGTATTGTAATCGTGCATGAAAAAAGTTGTTTTTTTCCATCTTTTTTTCAAAATATCTCAAAAACGGCTGAAACTATTTTGATTAAAAAAATTGAACGCAACCATGGCATTTTGCTCTACAAAAAAGCTCTAATAAGTAAACCTCGAAAAAATTATATTTTTTGAGATAATAATTGTTTTGTCAAAATGTTTGTTAGTCTGTTAGTCTATGCGTTACCAAATTTTTGTGGACGAATTAGCTCAAAAACTAGTGTGAATATCGAAACTAAATTTCACACGTAGTTTTGGTGCATTGAGATTAAGAGCTGATTAGATTTTGGTGCATATCGACTTAAAAATTAAGGGGGGTGGAGGGGGGGGGTTTAAAAATTTGAGCAAACTCAACCAAATTTTGTATACATAATCAGTGGGACCCCAGAAGTCTAAAAATACAAAAACTAACCGCGCAAAATGTGGTTGGGTATATGGTCAAAAAATGAAAATCTTGGCCATTTACCAAACTCAACCAAATTTTGTATACATAATCAGTGGGCCCCCAGAAGTCTAAAAATGCAAAAACTAACCGCGCAAAATGTGGGGGGGTGTAGGGTCAAAAAATGAAAATCTTGGCCATTTACCAAACTCAACCAAATTTTGTATACATAATCAGTGGGCCCCCAGAAGTCTAAAAATGCAAAAACTAACCCCCCCCCCTCTACATGATTATAAATAATTTTATTAAATATTAAATATAAGTGAGGGGCCAGGTTGTATGGTAAAGTCAACTGGATGGCCACATCAGAACCCGTCAGCTTATTTTATTAGAAATGTGGTGTCAAAGTTAGTCACATTTGTCATTCAAATGCTATACTCAATTTGTCGGCTAATTTAGGCATCATCATTTTTCAAAATGGACTACTGTTTTGTATCTAAAAAAAGCAAAGAATTTGAAAATAAATTCTTCGTTTATAGAAAAGATTAAAAAATAACTCGAAAATTTCCTGGAGAAACTCTCCCTTTATCAAATGAAAATTTGAAAAATAGTTGCTTTATAATTCTTTCATCTTCCATACACCTTTTATGAAATACAATCTGTAGCATTGTCTATTTTTCAAAATACTTATATAGTTATAAGGTCTTTATATTTCTTCCATAAAGCATATAGTCATCACATTTACTTCTCTTGAGATCTAAATGTTGTTTTAAATATTTTGGGCTTGACCTCAGGCAATAAATATTTATGTGAGCTATTAAAATAAAATCTATACAATTTTTTGGGGATTCACCGAAGATTATGGATTCAAGGGCAACCCTTAAAGACAAACATTTTTTTCTCCATTGAATGTCATATTTTCATTTAATTAATGATTGAAATCTTATCGCCTATTGAACATTATCTGTTTGTTGGTCATCATTTATCACGTTTCAAAATATGTCAACGTTCTGAATTTTTTGATTGTATTGTAAGGGTATGTATGAATAGGGATGGGCGTGAGTGTATGTGTGCCGGGTAAAGGGGATGAGAATGTGGGCCTTTTTGATAGGCGTTATGACACTTTTAATGGCAAATGTGATTATTCATTAACTGAAATAAAAATAATAAGAGCCGGGACAGATGGCGTCGCCATATCACATCATCAAGTTTAATGTCATCAATATTTTGGAGGAAAATATATATGGATGGGAAAGAGACGGGTAACGGATGGATTATGACGAGTTAAATCATTTTAAATAGAAATTTAATGACAACTTCGTTACAGAGTTGAAAAAAGAGCAGAAAGAAAAAGATTTAGAGATTTTTTTCTGATTTTTCAACCTAATAACCTTCCATTAGGGGTTATTGATCAATTGCATGTCAAACGGAGAATATATATGTATATATATTCTCTTTTTGATATCAAATATTTATGATGACAATTTTTCAGAGATTAAATTTTGCATGACCCTTGGTTTAAATGAATTTTAAGCGAAACAAAGAATATCGTGTAATTCAATTATCTCAACCAAAACATTCTGTGCAAAACAGGCCAAGTTCGAAAAAGTAGTGAAATCTAGTGTGCAGCCAAGTTATATTCGCCAAGAATAATTAAGTTGAGAGATCTACTATTTTTTCAACTTAATTATTCTTGGCGAATTAACTTGGCTGCACACTAGATTTCTGTTCTTTTTGTAAGCTATGAGGAAGCCCGTTGGTCCAAAGGGTTAGAATTTTTATTTTTGACCCCCCCCCCATCATTTTGGGTGGTAAGTTTTTGCATTTCCAGCCTTCAGGGGGCCCACAGAATATGTATACAAAATTTGGTTGAGCTTGGTCCAACGAGCTAGAATTTTCATTTTTGACCCTCCCCCCATTTTGTAGTGGTTGAAAGATAGAAAGTTTAGATTTTTGGAACTGTTCCTTTGTTTGTGTCCTAAACTCTACTAGCAGGCGAAATTTCATGATGCTGTAATGATTGAAAGTACCCTATAGGTTTGATAGGTTTGATGACCTGTCCACGGTCGAGTGCCAAAATTAGCTATTTTCTCAGGTCCATATCTCAGAATCTATTTAAGCTATATTATTGAAATTTGGTACTCTCCTCAAATACATAATTACATGTGTATTATTTCAGTTCTGTATCTCAAATGAATTCCGAACTGCAGGGGTCGAAATTGGCTCGAAATCATTCGTGTAAATAGCGTACAGCGTGTAATGCCAAGTTAATGCTCAAACTTGGCCTACGCACGCTGTGCGCTTTGATAGATATAATTATACATACAAAGAGGGCAATATCCAATTTGTTTCTTTTTAATAACTACTCTCCATATTCCACGTTCCGGCGTCCATCTCATATCCTATTCAATTCTGGTTCAAGATTTTTGAACCCAATTACCCAATAATGACACAATGTTCACATGACGGTCCAAGGTATGTATACTAGGGTGGTCCTTATTTTGGGTATTTTCGAATTTTTACGCTGACAAGCGGTCAAATGGTTCGAAATAAATAAAAAAAAATCCCCTAAGTTTCAAGTCTCTGTCTCAATTATAACCTGTGCCCCCAGCGATGTATGTTTCTCATCTAAATAACATGGGGTTTTTAGCATTAAAATATCAATTTTTTATTCCGCCCAAAGTAATGGTTCAAAAAATTTGAAATTCTGTAGACTTTATTCTTATAATACTAGCTATTCATCAGAATTATTAAAGATTTTTAGCTATTATAATTTTGGAGTTATATATAGATAAAATACTGCTATATCTTAGTATTACTAAGTTATAGACTCCAAAATAATGATAGCTAAAAATCTGTGAAAATTCTTAGAGAGCTACTATTATAAGGACAAAGTCCACAGAGTTTCAATTTTTTTGAACTATTACATTTGCCGGAATAAAAAATTGATCTTTCAATGGCAAAAACCCCATGAGAAACTTTCATCGCTGGGGGGGGGGGTTTATTTTGTAAATTATTTTATTAAGATATTAATTAATTTAACAAAGCTAATACAACCTAGATTGGACATTTTAATCTCATCAGAATGGACGACGTTTATAAATATATCTGTTGCAGTAAAAACCCGTATTTAGTAAGAACGGGTTATTACTAGTTAAAACGCGTTTCACTGAATACCTTTGTGTCACCTAGATTTTGGAGGTTGAGTTTGGTTCAAAGATCTAGAATCTTCATTTTTGACCTTCCCCCTCATTTTTTAATCGAAAATGTCAAAAATTACATCATCTTCAACTTTGCTTCTAATGAGATTTGATTGACATTTTGGTTTGAAAATATTTCAAAATAAACACCCAAAATGAGTCGGAAGGTCAAAAATGAAGATTCAAAACATTTGGACCAAACTCAACCAACATCAGTAAATTCTAGTTGACACAAAGGTATTCAGTGAAACGCGTTTTAACTAGTAAGAACCTGTTTTTACTGCAACATATCAATAGACTTCTCTCACAGCACTTGAAAGCTCCTTCAGAGAAGTGTTGAAATGTCGTGCATTATCATGAGATTAAAATGTCCAATCTAGGTTGTATTAGCTTTCGTTAAATTAATTAATCTATGTATAAAAAATTAAGGTTTTATCTGTAAATTGGTCCAAATTTTGGTTGCACACGTTTCAAGCAAAGTTATGAACGAAAACACCCTCAACAAAATTCCTGTCTGTCTGTTTCAGTAGTTTCCGCGAAAAGTTGCTCACGATTCACGTCAAAAAGGCTGAAGGGATTATTATGAAATTTCATATTGGTATCAGATGTCTTCTAACTTACGTTTTTAGCTATATAACGTTTTTATATTTTGACCCCAGAAGGGAGTTTGGGGGCGCACAAATGAAAATTATCAAATAACTCCTAAACTATTAGCCCTATGGCAAATTTAATGAAAAACAAAGTTGTAGGAGATGTGATTTCTGATAACTTTTGTTTAAAAAAATTCCCCAAAAATACCACTCAAAAAGGGGGGGGTAGTGTTAAAAAATGTAAATTCTTGCCCTTGGAGCAAACTTAACCAAATTTTGTATACATAATCTCTGGGCCTCTAGAGAGCTAGAAATGTAAAAACTAACCACCCAAAATGGGAAGGGAGGGTCAAAAAATGAAAACTCTTTCTCTTGGGCCAAACTCAATCAAATTTTGTATACATAATCTGTGGGTCACTAGAAGGCTAGAAATGCAAAAACTGGGTGCGGAGGATTGGTGCCGGGGTAGAATGGCGGTGGGGTGAGGAGTGAGGCGGATTAGGGTGGGGGTGCATGGGGTGGTGCGGGGTGGAGTCCAGAGGGCATAGCGGGGGTGGGGTCCGGCGTGGATGGGGTGCGGGTGGTGGTGTGGGGGTGCTGGGTGAGGGGGTTCGAGGGCTGGAGGTCCAGGGGGCATGCCTTGCAGCTAGTACCTTAATAAAATAATTTACAAAATAAACAACTTATAAAAAAATGTGCAAAAACATTTAAAAACTTTTCTCAAGATAGATAGGAGAATTGAAATTTATTTTTTTTCTTTGTTATTTCTTCTCTTTCTCTTTTCTTTGGTAGTCCCGAACAATTTAGGGACAAAAAGAGCTTAAATGAACGATTAAAATAAATGCACTTCCATTAAATAAATATTTGATTTCCTTAGTTATATATAAAAAAAGAAAAAAAAAAAAAAAAAGAAAGAAGAAACGAAAATAGGCCATGGAGGAATTTCTTTTTCTTTCTCCTTTGAATACTTGATTTAAAAGGATTGAAAAGAAAAAGAATCAATCTTGCAATTCAATAAACGCATTTTTAGTAGAAGAAGAAAAAAGTCACTCGGCGTCGTTAGATAAATAGATAGCAATTGGAAGTCATTGGTTCCTAAGGGCGTCTAATGACCCACCCTTATCCAAACCCCAACCCCCTTAAAAGGGGTGTCTACCTCATTCGGCCATTTGTGAACGAAATGCTGGTCAACGTCCCGGGCTCTTGGCCCCTTTATTTTCCCGGTTAAGGAAAAGTTGATCCAAGTCATTGAGAACTTTGGACGGCAATTTGTCCACTCCGCCTTCTTCACCCCCGAAGAACTCACCCCTAGGAGCCCAACCCCCATGCTCATCATCATTATTTTCTTCGTTTTGTTCCCTTTCGTCTACCTGAACTCGTAATTAAGCTAAAGTGAAAATCCGACATTTGGCAATTTTTTCTTGTTGAACTATAGATAGGTATCTATTAAATGGAAAATTATACCAAAACTTATTTCTAAGAAAAATTACTTGGTAAATAATGTACCTACCGAGGGGTTAACCGCGACTTAATATCGTGTACACCTATTTCCACTTTCATTTCCAAGTAGAAGACAATAGATGAAGGGGCATTATCTAATGAATTCCAATATAATTCCAAAGGCGTGTACACCTAATTCCAATCGCGGTTCACCCCTCAGTACCTACTATATGTATAATTAACTAAAAATAATTTTGTTTGGAGGTAAGTGTCTCAAGGGTCTGGACTAGTTGCCCGGAAAGCATACTAGTGCTTGGGTTCGATTCGAGGGACAAAACCCTCCTACGTACATATAAACTTATCTATTAATATCTTTGATAAATGACCTAAATTCATGTTCATAAAATTAATTGATTCATATCACAAGTTGATTTTGAGAAAAAACTCAATCTTTCTTTCTCAAATAGATACTCAATTCTTTACATAAAAATAATTGTTTTTCAATTTTTTCAAAAGAGACATAATTTTTCAAAATTTCAACATTACATTAAGGGTCGGTTGGTAAAGTCTTTGTAAAAGTTGACAAAGGGTAAATACTTAGGGCCGGTTGTATGTCGCAAAGTAAATGCTTTTACCACTAACAAACGGTAGATGGTAAATGGAGCCACTGGGATGGCCAATCAGATGACAGGCACTTTCAGTGAATCTCGCTAACGTCCTTGTGTTTTTCTATGTAAATTTACCATACAATGTGGGATACATTGTAAAGTATTTTCTTGTTTTATCTCCATGGAAATAATTCACCTATATTATTTAGCTCATTTAAAAATTCTCCCTCTAAAAAAAAAACATGCATACCTATCTACTATTTATATAAAAAAAAATATTTTCAATTATATTAGCTTTTGTTCAATTATAATCCAAATTCAAACCAAAATTCACTTCTAAAAGTTTTTTTTTATTTTATTATTATTATTTAGCTTTTGATCTAATCCATTTAGCCATGCACAATAATTTTATATATAATAATTTTCTACAATGGACATATTATTAATATTAAAACTGTTTGTTTATAAAGGCTAAAACAAATTATCAAAATATTTTACTCTATTTCAATTAAATTAATACATTGATCTGGGGGGTCAGGTAGGCTAGGCGGTAGCATGTCAGCCAGCTAACCAAGAGGACCCGAGTTCAAATCCGGCTCGAGGCATCCGGCTAAAATCTGACCCCCGAGGTAGAGACAAATTTAAAAATAAAAATAAATAGTATCGTAAATGGCTTATGGCTACCATGGCCGAAAAGCCAAAAAAAAAAAAAAAAAATACATTGATCTTTGTGAAACACCAAAATAACCCGTCAAAAAACTCCTATGTTTAATTTGTTTTACTATAAACCAACACCGCTTTCTCTAAGGGCCGGTTGTATGTCGCAAAGTAAATGCTTTTACCACTAACCATGGGTAGATGGTAAATGGAGAGACTGGGATGGCCAATCAGATGATAGGCACTGAAAGTTCGTCATCTGATTGGCTATCCCAACCCCTCCATTTACCAACTACCCTTGGTTAGTGGTAAAAAGCATTTACTTTGCGACATACAACCGGCCCTAAATGTTATAAATTAATACATGTTTGGACATGGTATGCCCATCTTCAGTTAAATTAAAATCTTCTTCCTCCTAAAATATGACAGATTTTAAAAGATTTATTCAAATATCTATCAAGTTTTTATAACTTAAATAAATGTCATTGTATTTATTAATAAAAAGAGGATTTTAATTTAACTGAAAATGTCAAAAAATGTACATTTTCTGATAGACATAGAAGTGTTGTGAATTTTTGAAAAGAAGACATTTGAATAAAAATAATCTCCAACATTATCAAAATTAATTAAAGATGATATTTTTAATTAATGTAAAGATTTAAGCATCTTTTTTTGAGTATCTTTTTTTGAAAAAAAGATGGAATTTTTCAAAAAAATCTCTGCGGCTGGCCAAAGGAGGAGGTAGATTTCGAAGGGGCTCTACTTCCCCCCCCCTTTAGACTGCTCCTATAAAAACTCTTCAGACACAAGTTGTAGAGGTTAATTAGTAGAATATTAACCATTTCCAATCAAACTGGAATCATTCATATTAACCTTGTTATGAATTTTTTAAGATTTCTACCCCCCACCATTTCCATCCTCTTGCGGCTGAGGTCACCAAAAACTAATTAGTTTTTGTTTACATTCAGACTAAATTTTGTGCCAAATATTATTGGAATAGGTTGAACTTTGCGGCCTACAGCGTACCCACAAAATTGCGATATATACCCCCCACATACATATATATAAAACATTTTGAATGGAGGGTGGTTTTGGGGTCTAGGGGCCATGATCGGAAAAAACTATGATGAAATTTTCCAGAAGTCGCACCATTAGAGTGAGCTTGATAGGTATATTTATTCGAAATCTACCCAATACAACCCAGGTAAATTAACCAAAATTATATTAAAAAGAATTGACTTTATTTAGGGTCGAATTTAATATTTTAGTAGAAACTATTTTTACATTTTCATATTTTTACATTCGTCCCCTCAGAAATCGAGCCCAAGTGGTAGTCAGCCAAACCCTCAAGACAAATCTCTCTCTAATAAACAACGTACTAGTATATGCAATGTAAAAATAGTTTCTACTAAATTCTTAGATTCGACCCTAAATAAATTAAATTATTTTTAATAATTTTTTTTAATTAAACTATTCATCAAATCATATTAAAATGTGTATATATGTTGTAGTAAAAACCCGTTTTTTTACTAAGAACGGTTTCTTAATACTAGGTGTACCGGAAAGTCATTACATTTCGAAAAAAACTACGTAATTTTTAAGAAAATGGAAAATTTATTTATTCAAAGTATTGGCCATTTGATTCTATACATCTTGCCCATCTTTCTGGCAATTTATGGATGCCATCCCAAAAAAAACTGTTTGTCCTTTGAGCAAAACCATTCATCGAGCCATTTTCTAACTTCTTAGAAATTGGCGAAGTGCTGCTCTACAAGCGCGTGTCCCATCGATGCGAAAAGTTGATAGTCGGACGGGGCAAGGTCTGGAGAGTACGGCGGGTGCGATAATATGTCCCACCCAAGTGCTTTCAACGCTTCCTTGACCGGTTTTGCTTTATGAGACGGCGCGTTATCGTGTTGTAAAATCACTTTACCGTGTCTTCGGGCCCATTCTGGACGTTTTTTGATCAATGCGTGGTTCAAATTGATCATTTGTTGTCGGTTTATTGTTTTTTCAATTGTTTTTGAGTTTGGGTTGGCTCTTCATCCAATAACTCCTGTAGTTTCGCATCTTCAAACTTTTTTGGTCTACCAGACCGTTCTTTATCTTGCACATCGAAATCACCACTTTTGAATTTTCGAAACCACACCTCACATGTTTTTAAGGTTAAAGCATGCTCACCGTAAGTTTCTACCAGCAAACGATGACTTTTAGCGGCTTTTTTCTTTTGATTAAATAAGAAAAGTAATGCGTGCCGCAAATGCACGTTTTCAGGCATGAAACTTGACATTTTCAAAGAGATATACATCTATGAAGATGTTAGTTTCGCAAAATATAACATGTATAGCTTTGAAGCTTGATGTCAGTAGAATAAAATGCATGGTAGCTAAAACGCGTTTCACTGAATACCTTTATGGCAACTAGAAATTACTGATGTTGGTTGAGTTTGATTCAAATATCTAGAATCTTCATTTTTGATATTCCGCCTCATTTTGGGTGTTTAATTTTAAAAAATTTTAAACGAAAATGTCAAAAATTAGAAGCAAATTTGTAGAGGATGTAACTTTTGACATTTTCGTTTAAAAATTTTTGAAAATAAACACTCAAAATGAGGCGGAAGGTCAAAAATGAAGATTTTAGACTTTTGAACCAAAATCAACCAACATCAGTAAATTCTAGTTGCAACAAAGGTATTCACTGAAACGCGTTTTAACTAGTTAGAACCCGTTCTTAGTAAAAACGGGTTTTAGTGCAACATTTACACACTCTAATTAGAGCTATTGTTATCTTAAATCAAATTCATAAAATATGTTTTATTTCTTCAAGACTTTGAAAATAAGGGTGAGAGTTCAGATCTTCTGGTCCTGGCGTTAATTTACCATGAAAGATAAAATCAACGCCATTTTAAAATTAACTAATTCTTGAGCTATGACATAAATATCGCATTTTCGCCTCTTGTGACGTATTTTATTCCCATTTTCTATTTCTAAATTGAGCTGATAAGATACCCACCCGGGTGTGTGTGTTTATACGGATTAATTTTTCTAAAGATAAGCCCGGAGCTAATTCCATCCAATTTGAGGAAAAGAGCCCGGAGAATCGGAGGGTAGGGTGGGGCGTTATCTTTCGGAAATAACACTCCATTTTACGAGTGCTTCGAAAAACTCGATCGCTCACGACTATTTTTTTATTTTTCACTCACGTAAACAAGAAAATGTTGTGAAAAATTTATACCCAATCTTGAATACGAGACGAACTCGCTGTCATTTGAAAGTTAGAGCAGTCATTCTTTTTTTTCAACCCCTCGCCCGCCCCTCGGACTCCCCCTCACTCCCACCGGAATCCTAAAAAGTAATCTCTCCTTGTATCATTTAATTTGGAAATGTAAACTTAACATTGTCCGGTTGTTTCTTTTTTTTTTCGTTTTTTTGTTCTCTCTTTCGTTTTTGTAATTTCCGCTTATCCGTCACGTTTGTCTTTCTTGATTTCCCTTTTCACCCCCTACACCCCCTCTCACTACCCCCCTCATGCTGCCGATATCTTATTTGTTTTTATCTCTCTTTCTGCCGAGTCGACATTTCAATCATTTGTAAATACAATCATGTAAGGGAATCTATTTTCATTTCGTAATTTCAGTGGCAGATTTTTTTTTTAATGAAATTGATGAGAGAAGGAGTTACACCAAAAAGGTATATCCCCTAAAGGCCTGAGCTGGGCCTCTCTATTGTGAAACGAAGAAAAAGAAGAGTGGATTTTATGGGCTGGGTAAGGGTCGAAGGTATCTGTAGATGCGGGTCTTAATCAGATGAAGGTTATAAGTCGCGGGAAAGAGGGTTGCTGGGAGCGAGTTCCAGTTTCTGGAGGTCATAGAGATAAAAGAGTTAGCGAAACCGCTTGTTCGATTTTTATCCAATTAGAGTGCTGAGGTTTCGAAAACCGCGTGTTTATCGTAAAGAGAGTATTAGGGGGAAGGCTGATTTTAGCTCGACTGAACAGACACCATGATAGTATCTGTAGTACAGGGAAAGGGCAGAAATGGTTATTCGGTAAGCCAGGGAGTCGAGTTAGTTAGTTAGGACCGATTTCTGCACACGGGCACGAGGCAGCAAAATTCAGTTCTCAAAATAAAAAAAAATTAATTAATTACGAAAAAAATTTTTGTATTTCTTCAGACTGACAACTTCTGCCTACTAAATTTTTTAATAAAAAAAATTGTTAATAATGAGGTTAATTTCGAATAAAAGACTTTGTTTTGATAATATTAATAAAAAGAATATTGAGATAAATTTTTTTCTCATTTTAAAAACATTTATTTAACACAAAAACGATTTCAAGAAATACTCTAGGTTGGGATTCTACACTAGTTCTTTTGTTATATTTTGTTGACTGCAAATAGCTTTTTATTTTTACATTTATAAATAACTAACTAGACTGTCAAATCTATTGATAAATGTATCATTCGATTCATAAAAGTTGAATTATTGATCTGTTTAAATTTGTTGAAAATGGTATAATTTGTATAGAAGTTATAGCCCTTTTAAAAGCTCGGTCCATTTACTTCCATGTTAAAAGGACAATTTTCAATAATTTATTTCTCCGTAATGGGACAGACGATCAACTTCAAATTTCGGGAATAAATATTTAATACATCAATGATTCGATGGCGAAAAATTGAGAATTTTCTTATAAAAAAATAAACAGTCCCGAACCCCTTAATAGAGTACAAAAGATTTATCGTACCTTTTTTACAAATAAATGGCTTCAAGTCACACGATGATCTCACTTAATAACCCATTCAAAATATATTTAGGTTTTTCATGACGTGTCAATATTCTCTCTCCTGAGCCCTAACCCCTACAGGATAAAAGAAACTTGGTATATTGACGAATTATTAGGATCCCCTCGATTCTAATAGCCTTCTCTTCTCTCTACATATTTTAGTCATACATATATTCAGTTAACTTTTTTCTTAAGATCTGATTATATTTCAGGGATATGATTTGATTTCTGATAAAATGTTCACTTTTTACTTTATCCAATGCGAAGCATGGGTAAAGTATTGTAGTCGGTCTCGGGGCAAGCTCGAATTCAAAGGGTCCTCAAGTAAAGACTACGGAACCCATGGACTCAATTAAAGTCACAAATTTTAGTATTCAATTAGGTTGGATTTTGGCACTTGACGGTTTTGCCAAAAATTACATCGTCCAGTTGCCAAAAAGTGGATTTTTTCCATTTAGTGCGTGCGGTTGTATGGATGTATGGATTTATGGATGGATGGATGTTACCGTTTTTTTGGTCCACGATTTTTCCACACCGATTGAAATGAAATTGAAAACCTATCATTATTTTAACTAAATGAAGCCCTGATTAGTTTTTGGTACATATCGGCCCACAAACATTAGTACTTTATTTCAGTACTTTTTTAGTTTTTTCTAAATATCTCAAAAATGACTTAACCAATTTTATGAAATTAAATATTGTATTTAAGTATTTTGAGAACCACAAAAAAGGTCATATAAAGTTTTTTGTAAAATTATATTTTAATGTACTTTACCCTAGAATAAGATAGTACTTTGGATAAAGTTTAGCAACGATCCGTTGCAGTTTATTTGGTTATTATGTCATATCACTTAAAAAAAAATCTTACGCCCTAAAAAAAAAAGAGAAAAAATAAATAAATATAAGAAATGAGAAATTACAGACAATAGAAAAAAAGATTTTTTAATGGGTATTAGTCTGGAAAAAATTAAATTTTCTTTTGTAAAAACAACCACAATTCGCTGAAAAGTTGCTTAAACATCGAGTATTATCCAGAAGCGAAGTGGAGAATAAATTTGTTTTTTATTCCATGTTTTATTATTATTATTTATAAAAGAATAATGGCATGTTGATGTTTGAAAAAAGTATATTGAGATACTAAAAAAATTAATTATACATGGATTACTTTTAAGAGGGCAACAAGGAGACGAGCAAACATTCTATATTTTGATGGAATTAAAAGATGAATAAGCCGAAATTTGCTTCATTGAAGTTAAACGAAATAAACGTTATTCAAAAAAGATAAATATTTCTATATTCTATCAGCTTTAAACAAGTACTTGAAATTTAAACAAATAGTGAAAACTTTTACAAGACTTTGTACATTACAATTTGGGATTTGGTTGAAATTTGGTGCAAAGACGCAGCTTATTAACAAAAACATGTTCACCTCATTAGCTACAATCATCTAAGACAGTGGTTCCCAACCTGGGAGCGATCGCCCCCAAGTGGGCAATTTCTGTTATCAGGGGGGCGATAAATAAGTGGGGGAGATTAGTATTCAAAGGGGGAGGGGGGGGGAATTAAAATAATTATTTCAATTCTTTGTTCTTAAAAAAATCTGTAAACAATTTTAATTTTTATTCTAATTTATTTAAGGCTCTCAGACCATTATTTAAGGAGATAGAAGAGACGTTTAAAGATTAAAAAAAAAATTCGGAAATTTTTTTAAAATTTTATGAATTCGATTGTTCTAAGGCACTCAGACCATTATTTACGGAGATAGAGACGTTTAAAGATTTTAAAGACAAAAAATTTTCGGAAATTTTTTAAAAATTTCGATTGTTTTAAGAGTGACCAAATAAAACTGCTTTGGTTGTTTTTAAATACGGTAATAAAGTTGTTGAAAATAATAAAACTGCTTTATTATTTACACTTTACTTCAAATTAAAATTAGGCATACAATCAAAATGAAAAGGGGACGATAGGTCTTAGTCAAAGGGAGATGGGCCAGAAAAGGTTGGGAACCACTGATCTAAGAGCTCCCAATTTAAAAATTCGATTTTTCTAAATTTACCGCATTTTTCATCTAAAACTTCTAATTCTAAAAAACCTATGAATTTAATTTGTTTTGAAAATATTAATATTTTATTGCCAGATAAACTTTCTGAGATCTTTCGTTCTTGAGATATGTTAAGTATCATAATCTAGTCCCAAAGACAGATAAATTACTTCACGATGGTACCATTCAACCTCTTTCGCACAAGACGGCTTGAAGAATCTATAATATAAATCGCAATCAAGATCTGCAACCAATCTTAGTATAACTATTATCATAGGCTAAATAAATAAACAAAATAAATAAACAAGAATAAAACCAAGGTCCTAGTATGTACAAAAAAAGAACAAACGAGACAGGAATGCATCAAAATTAACCAAGAAAACCTAGAAGGAGTTAAGGAATTTCGCTACCTAGGAAGTATTATAAAATAACATGGGATGGGAGGAGCGAAAACGAAATTATATCAAGAATTGCCCAACCAAAAATGGGGTTTAATTCAAAACAAAAACTACTATGGTCCTCCTCAATCAGCTTAGAAAACAGGAAGTTGCTATTGAAGACATATGTATGGAGCATAGCCATGTACGGGTGTGAAACCTGGACAATTAGAGAAGCGGAGAGAAAGAGATTAGAGGCTTTCGAAATGTGGTGCTACAGAAGAATGATGAATATCAAATGGATGGATAAAATTACAAATGAAGAAGTTCTTGGAAGAATCGGAGAAAGAAGAACCTTGTGGAAGAGTCTGAAGAAGAGAAGAGGTCAGATGATGGGACACATACTGAGACATGGGGGACTGCTTAGGGATATCTTGGAGGGGGAGGTGGGAAAGAAAAGGGGAAGGGGAAGACCCAGATTAGAATATTTCAACCAAATAATAGGGGATATGGGATGCCAGACATTTAGAGAGGTCAAACAGCTGGCGGGGGACAGAGTCTAGTGGAGACGGTTGCATCAAACCAGTCTTAGGACTGTATACTCAATGATGATGATAGGCTAACTTCTGCTTATACTAGTAATGGCATATTCGAAGGGCTCCAAACTTTTCCGAGTCTCGGCTCGTTTTTTCAATTACCTAAAATTTTTCCATGGGGACCTATTCCAAATATGTTAAAAGTACATAATATATCAAAACAAATACCGTATTTGGTCTCTCTAAATACTCTGGTGTTACAATCGATACAAATATCTTGAAAATGAATAATTTATTTTTCTATGGAAATCGAAAATTCAGACCACATGGTCCCCCCACCATTTGTATACATTTCAGATATTTCCGAGGGTTTCAATGTTAAATTTTTTCGCTTTATATCAAAACAAATACCGTATTTGGTCTCTCTAAATACTTTAGTATTTCAATCGAAAAATTATATCCTGGAAATTAATACTTTATTTTTCAATGAAAATTGAAAATTTGATCAAAGGGGGACCCTTTGAATATATTTCGGATTTATTAAACGGTGTCAAAGTTAAGTTTTTTTGGTTTATGTATGTCTAATCGTAAGTAAGAGATAAAATGATTTAATAATAAAAATTGCGTAAGATGCGAGGTAGGTTTCACAAAAAGAAATAAAACAAAATTGAGTTTTGAATTCGATATATTTCGGGTGTCAGTTTTCTCTGACTCCTGAAGATGGGCTGACACCCGAAATATTTCAAATTCAAAACTCATTTTTGTTTTATTTCTTTTTTGAGAACCTACCTCGCATCTTATGCAATTTGTATTATTATATTAAAATGTTTCACTTATCTCCTTAAAAGTTAATAATAAATAAATGTTTAGCTTCTTACTTTGTTTTTTGTCTAGTTAGGTCAAATATCTTGCTTCAATTAATTATGAAGCTTCGCTGTGCACCTGTGAAGAGGCCGCGGAGCACAGTTTGGCAACCTCTGCCATTTACTCTTAATGAGTATAGCTTATACCCGTTGCGTTTCTAACCTAGATATAGTCACAATTGCCGGTATCTCCTTTTAAAACTTTCCAATCAATCAATTTCGATATTAAGCTCGCAACAGGAGTGCAATTAGTAAGAATATAAACAATACATGGTTTTTTAACTTAATTCTCAATTTTAGAACAATCCGGGTCACCTCTTTCTTAACATCAGTGATTTGAGAACCAATGCTTTGAACATGCCAAGACCGTTTGGGGAAATCTCAGTATTACAATCTTAAAATCAGCTTATATAAACTTATTTTTTAATCCGATTTGCAATATGGTTCGGCTGGCCTAACTATTAATAATACCCTTGCGGTTTACCTTCTTGAAATACACCTGAATAAATGCGACCTTGTTAAGAGTATTCTTATTCATGTAATTAAGTGATATAAGCTAAAAAGCCCACCAAATATTTACACTTAGAGGATCTAATTAGAAAATCTCTCATAAATATCCAACAACCTGGATAAAATGCAAAATTAGCTTTTAGCTAGTCCAAATGTACGAATTAAACAATTGCAAGTAAAAGAGGGTAATTATATCAATTGGGGAAGTTCATTAGAGCATGCGTGTAGTAAGTACTTGTTATTCATGCCTCCCTTGAAGAGGACGCTCTTAATAGGTAACGTTTGTACTAGCCATTGGGCGAAGGGCGTGCGGGGGTTGATTACCACTTGACGACGCAGACGACCATTGTTTTGTACCCCGAGTATAACAGAAGAAGGGGTTAATTGATGTCATTTGCATGCCAAGACTGGCCCGGGGGGTTGTTCTTTAGTCAACGCCCTCACACTCGTGTCGAAAAGTCGCTTTCTTGTGTTTGGGGCTCATAGAACAAAAACAAAATTCTTAACTACCCAAATGGAAAAAAATTTACATTTGAAATGACGATTATTAGCATTGTTGTAGTATTTTTTGTTTAATAAAAAACAGTAATAAAAAGACTAAGTATTGTCTTTTTTGCATCTAGACCACAAATGATTCAGTTATAAAAGATTTGTGCTATCTAGAGCGGCTGGTAAATGATGATATTCAACTTTATTCAATTAAAATATCACAACAGAATAAAAATTGGAAACATTCCATTTTAATTTTAATCCTAGATAACTAATCATTCGTCTGCGTGACGACGCACCTCAGCTCGAATGTGAAGTTCACAAACTTCCCCGTGCTCCAGGCTCGTCATTATTTTTCTACCTTAATAATTTGAATAAACAGTGCAGTATGTGATGCAATTGTGTTCGGACTTCAATTAAGAATTGACTTACGGTGATCCCGTCGTCCGCTCGACGAAAGTTTAGATGCTACGTAACTTTTATGCAAATGTTAGTAAATTATAGACT
The DNA here is from genome assembly GCA_024734495.1 of Forficula auricularia. Classification (NCBI taxonomy): domain Eukaryota; kingdom Metazoa; phylum Arthropoda; class Insecta; order Dermaptera; family Forficulidae; genus Forficula; species Forficula auricularia. The sequence goes on from JALMQS010000811.1 coordinate 391,418, forward strand.
CCAAAATTAAAATAGCCAAAAATCTGTAAAAATTCTGAGGTATAGCTACTATTATAAAGAGAAATTCTACAGAGTTTCAAATTTTTTTGAACCATTACTTTGGCCGGAATAAAAAATTGATCATTGCCAAAAACCCCATGTTATTTAGACGTGCGGCACAGGTTAAAATTGAGATAGGGGCTTGAAACTTAGGGGATATTTTTTTATTTATTTTGAACCATATGAACCTCTGTCAGCTTAAGAATTCGAAAATACCCAAAATAAGGAACACCCTTGTATGCAAGAATAAAATTTGCGGCCCTCATAATGTGGACATATGTAGCAATTGTGTGTAATCGTATTTCCTAAATATTTCGTTCTTATTTAATTCCAACTTACCCATACTATTGTGGCATGTAACAAGTTCCTATTTTTATTAAACATATTTTGTTGATATTAACGTTTTTTAATGCGTAGTCCGCTCGACGAATGTTTAGTTATAATGTAACTGAGATTTAAGTTTAGTTATCTAAGTGTTAATGTCATGAAATTGAGAAATATTAAAAAATCTATAATTTTTCAGGACCCTCCTCATCATCATTGAGTATACAATCCTAAGACTGGTTTGATGCAACAATCCGTCTCCACTCGACTCTGTCCCCCGCCAGCTGTTTGACCTCTCTTAATGTCTGGCATCCCATATCCCCAATTATTTGGTTGAAATATTTCTAATCTGGGTCTTCCCCTTCCTCTTTTCTTTCCCACCTCCCCTCCAAGATATCCCTAAGCAGTCCCTACATGTCTCAGTGTGCGCCCCATCATCTGACCACTTCTCTTCTTCAGACTCTTACACAAGATTCTTCTTTCTCCGATTCGTCCAAGAACTTCTTCATTTGTAATTTTATCCATCCATTTGATATTCATTATTCTTCTGTAGCACCACATTTCGAAAGCCTCTAATCTCTTTCTCTCCGCTTTTCTAATTGTCCAGGTTTCACGCCCGTACATGGCTATGCTCCATACATATGTCTTCAATAGCAACTTCTTGTTTTCTAAGCTACCCTCCTACATGAAATATAAACATATCTATTAAAATCTTTGATTCGACCTAAATACATTTTCTTTAATAAATTGATTAAATTCGCAAGTTGATTTTGAGAAAAATTACCATCTTTCTTTCTCAAATAGATACACATGTCTTTGTATAAATTCATAATATATGTAAATTTATGATGTATAATGATATTTAACCTATTTCATCAAAAATGTGCAAGAAATTTTAAGTGGTATTGAAGAGGTGAAGATTGTGGATAGAGATTTGAAGCTTCTACAATTATTTTTCAAATATTCAACACCCTATGTCATAGATACAAATCCGCCAACTTGTTACGTAAATTTTATAACAAAGTGGACTCCCAGGGGTCCACGATGACCTGCAAGGGGTCCATGTCAATGAAAAAAAGAAAGAAAAAAATTGGGGTGGTTCATAAAAGTAATTTTTAGAAGAGATATAAAAATAAATATTATATTCGAGCTCTGTATATAATTTAATATTAGAATAAATTAAAATTTCTTTAAAAGTAAAACTTTATTTTCTTAAAAAATTCCGAAAATGAGGGTAAGGGGGACCCTTTGTATCACTTCACCATTTTTGGAAGGGTTCATAAATTTAATTTTTAGGTGAGATATAAAAATAAATATTATATTCGAGCTCTGTATATAATATAATATTAGAATAAATTAAAATTTCTTTAAAAGTTAAACTTTATTTTCTTAAAAAATTCGAAAATGAGAGGTAAGGGGGACCCTTTGTATCACTTCACCATTTTTGGAAGGGTTCATAAATTTAATTTTTAGGTGAGATATAAAAATAAATATTATATTCGAGCTCTGCATATAATATAATATTAGAATAAATTAAAATTTCTTTAAAAGTAAAACTTTATTTTCTTAAAAATTCAGAAAATGAGGGTAAGGGGGGACCCTTTGTATCACTTCACCATTTTTGGAAGGGTTCATAAATTTAATTTTTAGGAGAGATAAAAATAAATATTATTATATATTCTGCTGACATTTTTTTTAAATTTATTTATAAAGAGACTATAGTTTCGAGGACTTTTCCCTCTTCATCAGTCTATTACAATTGCTTAACAGGAATTGAAAGTCAGAAGGCAATGTTCCCGAAAATATTATTTTTCCAGAAGAGGCATGCTCTTTTATTATCTCCTTTAATTTTATTCTATTTCTAGAGTCATATTTTCTTCAGTACTTCAAGACTTTCAAGGATACACTATTCCCTGAATCTCTTCTTTTTGTCAATACCTATAGGACTTTATTTTCGATAACATTAACATAATCAGCACATTTTTTTATAAAATACATGCTTAATTAAAACCATTTTTAAAATATTTTTTACTTTACATACAGGGTATCGTCAAGTATTGTAATCGTGCATGAAAAAGTGTTTTTTCCTTTTTTCAAAATATCTAAAACGGGTGAAACTATTTCGATTAAAAAAATTGAGCGAAACCATGGTATTTCGGTCTACAAAAAAGATTTAATAAGTGAACATCGAAAAAATTATATTTTTCGAGATAATAATTGTTTTGTCAAAATGTCTGTTAGTTTAATTAGTTAGTCTGTGCCTTACCAAATTTTGTGGACGAGCTAGCTCAAAAACTAGTGTGAATATCGAAACCAAATTTCACATGTAGTTTTGGTCCATTGAGATTAAGAGCTGATTAGATTTTGGTGCACATCGACCCAAAATTAAGGGGGGTCCAGGGGGGTTAAAAATTAAAACTCTAGGTCGGTTGAGCAAACTCAACCAAATTTTGTATACATAATCAGTGGACCCCCAGAAGTCTAAAAATGTAAAATCTAACCGCCCAAAATGGGGGGGGGGGAGGGTCAAAAAATGAAAATCTTGGCCATTTACCAAACTCAACCAAATTTTGTATACATAATCAGTGGGTCCCAGGAGTCTAAAAATGCAAAAACTAATCCCCCTCACCCCTACATGATTATAAATAATTTTATTAAATATTAAATATAAGTGAGGGGCCAGGTTGTATGGTAAAGTCAAGTGGATGGCCACATCAGAACACGTCAGCTTATTTTATTTACCAAACATTACAAGATTCTAATAAAATTTATTTTTTTGTTTCAGATTTTTTGGTGCATCATTTGGGAATTTTCAATGGCGCCGCCAGCTAATTGAAAGTAAGTATCAAAAATTAAACTTTATATATATAATAGTTTAATAGTTTTAAATGTATAAAGTTTTAGTACTTTCTTGGAAGCATTCCCGCAAGGGTGATTTCTCTGTTCCATATGGACAATATATAACTGGTATCCGGCAACCCTCAGCTCAAATGTTTCCACTGTTTCAACCCCCAATTCCTTGAATCGACCCACTTGCTCTTTTCCAAGCCACCTTCACTTAACAAAACTGTTATATATATACACGATAGCCGTTCTTGTTAATTAATTTCCTACTAATTATCTTCTGTCTGGCGGTTGGGTGTGGAGAATGTGGCAGCGAATTCCTCACGAAACGACGTCAAGCCATAGAAAGATAATTGGGAGAATTTAATGTTTAATGAGCGTGAAAATGAACTAAAACTTAGCGAAAGAAAGTGGGGGAAAAAAGAAAAAGAGGAAATTCGTCAATCAGCAACTGAAAAAGTTAACAATAACTTAATTAAAGAGTTTACTGAGAAATGATGACGTACTGTATTGATCAGGAATTTCGGTTAAATCAAAATATACAATGTTTGAGATCTTAAGAAAATCACGAGAGATTGTTATCTATTAAATCTAAATTGTTATGGACAATTTTATTACATGTCAGAAAGGTTGTATTTAACCCAAAAGTTCCAAAAAACAATCTCGACCAATGGATGTCTTTCCCCTTTGAGGAAAACCAATCTAACATAGATAATACGCCTAAAAATGTTTACTAGAGGATTTAATTTAGCCCAGCTGCCCGGATAGTAGGCTTGGCGCTCGGGTTCGAGCTCTCGTCTATAAATTATGTCACACACTAAGGGGGAGGGAACATCTCATATTTATGACAAAATGGGACATGGGGGGGGGGGGCAAGGATCTTAAAAATTGTGATGTCACGAAAGTTAAATTGAAATTTTTAAAAATTTTAAATATATTTTTTAAATTGATTTATAATGCAATCAAAATACTAGATAATAGTGAAACATGTGTTAAATAATACGAATAAAAATTAAGTTAAACTTAAAATATATTAAATCCCTTTAGTTGAGTTAAATTTATGAAAAAAAATCTACAATTATTATAGGGTATAAACTATAAAAGTGATAGTGTGACGTCACAATACACGGGACTCAATGACAGAATGAGACAGAGAGTGAGGGGGTCTAAAAATCCTGACATTCGTGTGACCTAGTTTATATACGGTCCCTTAGGGGGCGAAAACTTCTTACATATAATTTAAACATATGGTATCTACAGTGTTAACTCATTGCAAAAATAGAAAAATTTTATTTTTTCTTTTATTAATTAAATGCGTACCTACTGGTATGTAATATTACTAAAAAGTTTTGAGACCGGACTTGGCTTTTTTTATAGTAAAATTATATAAAAATTTTTTAACAGTGTACGAAGATCCAAGATTTATAAAAAGTTATTTTTCTCATTAAAAGGTGGTTTGTAAATTGAATTAAATATAGACCATTTTAAACTATTTGATTGCATAAATAAAATTTCCTTCAAAATCTGGGCTCTGGGGCTTTTTGCACCCTTCGGACTTTTCCTGCCCCCTTTTCGAGTGATTTGCTTCCATTTTTTCCGACCAAATTATTTATCAATTTTAAAATTTTTTAAATATTTACCAGGTATATGCATATGAAATGAGCCTTTTACCATAGATGGCAGTATAGGTTATTTTTATTTTCAACGAACCATAACCTTATTATATTTTCCTTGCTTTGGCATCTGTCAACAACCTTCAGTGTTGAAAATTTAATTTGCACTAGAACTACATAAACATTTTTCTTGTTAAAAATATCGAATTTTGGGCCTACAGCATACGATATGCCGACAACATTAAATTTTTTATTATAATTTAAAGAAAAACGCGGCAGAATCTCAACGAATGATTGAAGAAGCTTATGGTAGTCATGCTCTATCATTAGCCACATGCAAAAGATGGTTTCAACGATGATGGGATAACGATGACGATGGGACCAGAAAGGTGTCGTCTATCATGAGCTATTGAAACTTGCTGAAACTGTAAATGCTAAACGCTACCAACAACAATTAATTGATTTGAACCGTGCATTTCAGGAAAAACGGCCAGAATATCAAAAAAGGCAACATAAAGTGATTTTTCTTCATGACACTGCTCCCTCATATAAAGCAAAAACGGTTCAGGATACGCTGGAAGCACTCAACTGGGAATTGCTATCCCATGCGGCTTACCCACCAGACCTGGCTCCTTCCGATCTGTTTTCGTCGATGGGCCACGCACTTGAAGAGCAGCACTTCAAAACTTACGAAGAAGTCGAAAAATGGGTCAATGAATGCTTATCTTCCAAAGTCAAGCAGTTTTTTTGGAAAGGGATCCACCAATTGCCAGAAAGGTGGTCAAAATGTGTAGAAAGTGATGGAGAGTACTTTGAATAAAATACTTTTTTCTTTCCTATTTAAAAAAGTGTTTTATTTTCATAAAAAAGGCTCATTTCATATGCATACACCTGGTAAATAATTTATTTTTGAAGACATTTCTTGAAACCTTTCATTTATATTTTTACTCAGAGCGTCAATATTTGTATACTTTAGTTAAACTTTTTTAATCTAGCTTTTATAAAAAATTTTAATTGTTATTTTCTTTCAATATTTTTTCAATTACAGAGCACATTATAATGTAGAAGCAAAAGCTACAGATGATAAAAGTGCACTGTCAGGTACCTATACCTATAGGTATTTCTGGGGAGAATAAATTCCCTACTGATTTTTTTTTGATTGATAATCCTCTGATGAAAAAAATAACAAAAACATGTATAATTATGTCTTCATTTCTATAGTGAAGAAAGAAATTGCTATTATTATTTTGGGGATTATTAAAGCTTAAGAAATGAGACAAAAAATTAATCAAAAATAAACAGTGTGTTCGAAGAGTATACAGGGTGTTTCACAGAACTCGTTCATTAAAAGTTTTCATGAAAGGAGTTGAGAGAATATTTTGAACATTGACACATTTATGTTTTGGAATATGCTCTTTTTAAATAAATTATTAATAACTTTTGAACACTTTCTGCTTTGCCGCAATCGGTATCAACTTTCTTATTTTCTATGGAACCCCACCAAATATTATTGCTTCATTAGATTAAGTGTTAAAAACTAAGATGATTTTGTATAATGAACTTGATTTCTAAAATTTATCATTTCTGAGTTAATTAGAGAGTTTGTAAAATCTACAAATTTAGCGTTCATCTTTAAAAATTAATAATAATTAAACTATTATTTTCAGAATTAATTTGATCAATCAGAAATCTTAATTAGACATTAAAGAATCTTAGTTAATCATAAAATTTTTAATTTTATATCCAGGATGTCCATAATAATTGTTTATTTCTGAAAATCAAAAAGTTGTTAATACTCATTTTTTTCAAATGAATCTTTGCATAAATTTTAGTATTTTTGAATTCTACATAAAAATTCAATATAAGTTTATTAAATACTCCCTATACCTAAAATGAATAGTCTTTTAAATAAAAAATATTTTAAATTTCACTCGTCCATATCTTAATTATTTGTGGGGCATAAAGATCTACCACAATTTGAAGAGGTATAAAAAAATGAAAAAATTTAACTAGAAAAAATTGAATATATTTTTGAAAAGTACATAAAATATTTTTTTTTAATGTGTTTTAAACATTATCAGACAAAAAAAAGGGGGGGGGGGTCAAAAATTAAAATTCTAGCCCTTTCGAGCAAACTCAACCAAATGTTGTATACATATTCTCTGGGGCCCAAAAAAGCTATAAATGCAAAAACTAACCTCCCAAAATGGGGGAGGGTCAAAAATGAAAATTCTAGCCCTTTTGACCAAACCCAACCAAATTTTCTATACATATTCTGTGGACACCCAGAAGGCTAGAAATGCAAAAACCAACAAAATTTTGTATACATAGTTTCGCCGAAAGGGCTAGAATTTTCACTTTTGACTCCCCTTTTTTCTTTCATTTGATATAATGTTTAAAATACATTTAAAAAAAAAATATTATTTTATGATCTTTTAAAAAAAATTATAGTTAAATTTTTACATTTTTTATACCTCTTCAAAATATGGTAGATCTTTATGCCCCAACCTGTATATTACGATGAGAATATCTTATCAAAAATATTTAATCCTGTGGTTTTTACAAGGATTTCTCTTTGATTTCTCAACATTACTTACTTGATGTATAAACGGCAAATTGATCACTTGACGACGCACTTTTTAACGATTCTCTTTTCAATTGCATCCCTTACCGTTATTAAAAAATGATTTATATTAAATTGATAACATAACGGGGCTAAGAAGATAGTCATTTATTAATGTTTTATTATATTATATGAAGTTTCCTTATTTTCTTATAATAAAATTTCAATTTTAGTATTTTAATTAATGATAACAGCGCTTTAAAAATCTTTATTCGCGATACTTTAACGTTAAGATATGAACGGATTGATTTAACCTGATCTCTTCACTTGGAGCAAATCATTTAGCACTGTCTCGGTTCCGCCTATTTGATGGATTACCCATCAGAGGAAGCAACGTTCAAATCTTGATGGGTCGGTTTCATTAGCGCCAAATTAGTATTCGAAAGAAATATAAACCGCTCAGCCAAGCAAGATAAGACGAGAACCTGAAAATCAATGATATCAGGAATATTGACTGGGACGTAAAAAATAGACTTGAGACTCTCGCGCGGTTGATGTCAAAACTTTTATCTCCTATATTTAAGGTAGTTGTATCACGACAATAGTAGCAAAAAGTTAATACTAGAGTATATAAGTATAGACCACTGATTCTCAACCACTGTGCCGTGTAACTTTAGTGTGCCGTAAGATTCTTGAAGTGTGCCGCCACAGCTAGGGATCACGAATTGATAATTAATTATTATTTTTTACATTTCTTTATCAAATAACACTACATTAATCCAAATATTTATTTGATCATTTAACTAAAGAGGTAGTGTGGCGCTTCACAAAACTGTCGGTAGAGCGCGCCACATATTCAATCACTTTCTACACACAAGTTGTATTTTAACAGAAAAACAAACAAATATACAAAAATATCGATATTTGTAATATACATCACGCACATGCAACCATAAAATCTGTAAATAAATATTTACCTTGCAAAACTGCTTGGTGTGTTGTCCCCGTAACGGATATTTGAATTCCTTTTGATGGGAACTAAATAAAAATTATAATTAATTATTTGAAATAGTCCATTTAAAGATCTAAAAATACTATTCAATACTTAATATCGTAGAATTAACTTAATTAAAATTTTAATTAAAAAAAAAAAAAATAAAACCGACTTCAAAAAAATTAAATGCAACAAATAAAATAACAAAACTCAAAAATAAATACACTAAAAGGTATAAAATAATAATTTAATTTAGTTACAACTAAACGACGAATTGTTTACATGAAATCACTTTTTGTAGTCAGTGCCAAACATATATATTTTATGAATCAAACTCGACGAATTTTACTTAGTACGATTGGCTGGTACGCTCGGTTTATATATATATATATATATATATATTATATGGTTCGGTTTACAATGTGTGTTTAATAAAAAAAAATTCTAGCCTGAAACACACCCCGCCCAGTCTAAACTTTCGGAGGTTCGGTTAATATATATTCAGTCCGGTTGGGTTCGTATAGCTCCTTTTTGGGCTGGCATTTAGACGCTGACGCCAACCGAACCGTCTAAAAACCAGCCCGAAAAGGAGCTATACGAACCCAACCGAGCCGAACTGAATATATATTAATCGAACCGGAGTCGATTTGCATTAGTCATAAGATTCACGCTGGGAAGGGTTATTTTGTCATGAGATATTTTGTCTGAAGGATATTTTGTTGGGGGATGTTTTGTCTGCGATATTTTGTCGGGGGCTGAAATGTCGCCGAATCATGAATAAGGAGGTATAGATGCGCCACTAAAAACAGGAATATTTGCCTCTTTTTTAATTTTTATTTCACTCTTTTCTTTCTATTATATAATGAGAGATTCATTCTTGATTTTTATGTGTTGTCCATTCCTGGTATAACACTTTTTTCATTAAAAACAAACTCGAAGTAACAAATTGAAATTAGTTTTTATAACCTTGGTTATCTAAAGTGCACAAAGTGTGAGTAATGCAATACTTTCACACATATCTAGAATCATAGATAAAATAATATAGTTAGTGAAAGTTAAAAAATATATAACATATTCTCTAACGGCTTTTATTTTATTTATTAAAATTGACCCTGTCCGTTACAACTTTCACAGCATTAATAAAGTAAAGAAAATTTTTCGCCAAGAACCTACACCATTCTCCCTTAACAAAATTTAACAACATTATATACCCGATAAAAACATCTACTTTCAAAGTTATAAATCGTTACATTTTTCGTGACATCCTATAAAAATACTCTAAATATAGACGGTAAAATTCACATTTATAATTCTTATTTATTAATATATTCAGCTGAACTACATTCTCTTATGTTTTTCTATTCAATGTTTTAATGGAATAGGTAAACCACAAACAAACTTTGTTGTTGAAAGTTAAAACTTGTGGGTTCTAACTTAAATTTTCAGATAAATATGCTTTGAAATGGATATTTGGTTCCATTTCGTGAGAGGGTCATTTGTTCTAAAAATATATCGTGTTCTATCTGATTTAATTATGGGTTCTTAAATTGGAAATATCCTGATTTTAATCATGCTTCCGTTCCTAAAAGAGAAAACAAGTATTGAAGGGCTAAGCGATAACACAAACCCTCTGCTATAATTCACTAATAACCAAACAGGATTAAACTTAGAATTAATCTCTAGCTAAATATACACATAGATATAATATCGTAAAATAGAAGACACTCAGCTTCCCAAGCTACTGACCCCTAGGATGTAATTGATTCTTGGTCTGTTTTGTGACTAGTATTTTGGAATTTCTCACAAATGAAATGAAAGCCTTATTAAATAAAATGTTTGAATATTGGATGAAAATCATTAATTCAAATAGGAGGGAGGTCAGATGCTTCAAAAGTATTCTTGTTAAATCACAAAGCCAGATATAATTCTTAATTAAAATAGCACATCTGGGAGCACGGCAGTGCCCCAGCCAAGTTCGATTCGAACGGGGCTGTGTGCACTGCCAGACTACCCTTTACAGGAAACAACTCAGGCCATTTTGATAATAATTTTCCTGAAAGCCTCGTTTGCGCGAAACACAAGATTTTGTGATACCACTGTTATAATAAGTATATTTAGGGGTTAGCGAATAATATAACAAGATGTATTATTTAATACAAGGTTTATTGAGTATAAGTACAGAGGAAGGGTAGCCAGATATGTGTCAGGCCTCTCGATCGTATGTCATCCGCCCTGATTTTCAGAAACTCCGCTCTTAAGTATCCTCATAATCAGGTCAAGCTTTGTTATTTCCGTAATTACATAAGCCTAATGCTTCCGCGTAGACTTATGTAACACCTCGAAAAGGCATATAACAATACCCCTTTGCTGTCAAATTAGATACAAATAGAGCGAAAATACCTCTTTTTCATGAGTTAATATCTTCAATCATTCATAAATGCTACAGGCAGATTCGATTCCAACTCAGGCCCTGCAATCTTTCTCTTCTCCTTGATCTTCTCACAATGCAAGGTTCTTTTCTGGCCTATAAGAACTACTCCTTTTTGTTTCAAAGCTTGATTTTCATGGGCCCTTCATCCGATGATCCGTTGATCCAAAACTCACTCTATTGGACGGTGAATTTTGGCTGGAAGTTGACTTAGAAAAATTTTAACTATTTATCGGTCGGATCCCACGTATAGTGACAGTTGAAATATTTTTAACTTTATCTAATATCCTGAGTTTTTCGATACATCAGAGAGTTATTATTATTTATTTTGGGTGCCATTCATGACTAGTCAGTAATAGTAATACTATTACCATTAGTAACATTAGTAATGATATAATATTAATAAATAAAATTATTCTAAAAATCAAATTTGACAAATCTATGCTATTGTAAACTTTTACATTTAAAAGTCTAGGATTTCGTCTAAAAAATAAAATCTCATCGTAGGTATACGTATATAAATGACTATTTTTACCTCGGATAAAACATCATTCAAAATGACTGAATTTTCGTGTTGACGGACCACGGGCTTATGTGAACTTGGTTGATCCTTTATAGTTTATACATACATAGGTAATTTAAAAAAAAAGAATCAATTTGCCTCAGAAAACATTCCGATAAAAATTAAGACAATAATTGAAGAGCTCTGAGTTCTTAAACCCTTCTAGATCAATGCTTCTTAAATTAGTGGGCCATGACCTCCTAGGGGGCCATAGATTTCCCGCAATGGGGCCTTGAAGAATTTAACAAATAAATGATTATTGTTAAACAAGTTTAAATACTTTTTTTAATGATATTGATGTGAGAAGGAGATACGCCAGAAGGCGCATCCCCTAAAGGCCTGTATGGGATGGCCCCTCCATCGTGAAAAGAACAGAGTAGAAGGAAAGAAGCCGGGATCCCACAAGCCAAATCTCAGAAAGTTAGATACAATCCAATTTACTAAGTTTTTTTGGATTATAATTATAAAATTTCGATAATGTATTGAAATGCTGAAATGATAATATATTTGCAACTGCTTAAAACTTAGAGTCTTTGATCTGTGCACATAAGATGTACTTAGCCATGATAGTGGATGCATACACTCATTGATCAAAACATAATAGCCGTGTTTATTTTTTTCACGTATTTACTGTTAACCTTAGTAAATGCATGCAATGATTAGTAAGTGTATGCATATATGAAATTCAAAATTATAAATAGTTTTTTAAACAATCCGAATTTAAAGAGAGTGAGATATTGACTTCAAAATGTTTAAGAAGCACTGTTCTAGATAACAAGCTAGAATTTGGAACATAAGTTTATATTAATAAGCTGCAACTTTCTGTTATATTTTTGCTTTCTAATTGGAATTATTAGGAGAATAAAATTGTTAAATGTACAAAATATTCACTGAACTAGATAAACTCTGAAATTGGTTTATCTTTATTTACTTGTAAATTTATTTATAAATCTCAACAAAACTAATTCCAATTCACAATTGGATAAAATTTGAGACGCTAGTAAACTGAGAAGTAAATTTTTTGTTCTTTTAGTTTCCTCGATAACTTTCTACCTCCAGATTTCAGGAGGGACGAATTCGCTATTTCATTACATGTAATAATTAATTCAATATAGCTCAAAGAGATGTCACCCCAACCGTGATTTTCCCTCAATGCGACTACCCAGTAAAAAGGCAAAAAATATTCAAATTCAATATGAACTTTTAATAATATTTTATGTTTTTACTTTAACTTTTTAAACTCAACTCGAGAGACAAACAGCTAACTTCACCAAAATATTTTTTATTTTTATGAAAATGTTGTATATATCTCTAAATAAATAAAATTGAGTTGGTTTTAATTTAATGCACAAGATGCTCGTAGTAGTGAGAGTGAGTGAAAGTTAAATGTGGTAAATAGCATGAGGGATGCAGAGAATTCTCTTTCCAATACGAAACATTTTTATTTTTTTATTTTATCTTAATTGCTTTAGTCAAAACAGAGCAAACAATGTTTATCCATATAGAGGAGAAAAATTATTTTAAATGAAAAAATAAATTACAGATTAATTCACGTACATTTCAAGAAATTATTTTGTGCTCTAGCTATAAATAAATATTAAAGATATAAACCATAGAGTAATAAAAAAAAAAAAAAAATGAAATTAAAAAACCTTTTAAGGAAAATTAAAGACGGCTAAAAGATAGCTTGGGGGTTGGAGATAGATGGGCAGAAAAAGGAAAACTCACTAAATAATTACATGTATCTATAAAAGGGAAGGGAAACGAACAAAACATTTTAAATTAAAATTGGAGGAAAAAGTGAAAACATTTTCAATACTAGGTAGAAAATTGCGCATGCTAGAAGGTGAAACTGAAAAAACAATTTCTTTATAGTAAATTATTGATAGAGTTGAGCATTTTTAATGACCTCTTATTTATTCCAAAGTTATTTTATTAATAATCTAGAAATATCGAAATCATTCCAAATATGACTAAATTTTAACACGCTTTTATTAGTTTCACCTGTATGTTTGTTTGTTTGTTTGTTTGTATGTATGTATGTAACTAACTCGTTTGGGCTCGATATTTCCTGTTAAATTCCACAAGCATTTTTCTATAAAAATATTTGTTTACATACTCAATTTAAATGAAATTATATAGGATTGAAAGGAATGAAATGATGAATGGAATAATGCAATTGAAATAATTATCGGAAAAGAGGTTTTTTATTTAATTAGTTTTTTCCTCTTATTAAAAACAAGGACTAAAAAAGATGATCAAGGACAGTCGATGGTGGAGAAGTAATCTCCGGAGTCGAAGCTCAAAAACAATGTATGCATAAATTCATGTAAAATAATTGGTTTAATAATGAAATTATATAAAAATAAAAACATTTTATTCTGTTAAATTCCGCAAAAAATAATTAAGACTAAAAAGTAAAAAAATAAATTATAATTTTAAAAAAGTAAAAAACACGCTTTTGTCAGTAATTCTCTAAAAAGTACAAAATAATGTAATAACCTAATAAACATAAAGTCAAAAAGCGTGGGGCGCAGAAGCATGTAGTTTTAAATAATTTCGACAAAGTGCAAAAGCGTGTTTTTTAGTTTTTTAAAATTTAAGTATTTAATCCAAATGTATTATATACTTGAGTGATCTATTTTATTCTATTAGATATCTCTTAATATCTAATGAATTTCTTGTTTACTTCTAGTGAAACCTCTTATTATAAAATTATTGGATAAAAATACTTGGTAGGTTTCACATTAAGATATAAAAAAATAAAACGAATTTATTTTTGGAGAATCTTTAATCTCGATATATATATTTCGGGTGACTAACCCATCTTCAGGAGAAACAGAAAGTAACTGACCTGGATAAGTCGAAATTGAATACAAGTCAATGGTAATTTTTTTTTTTTTATCTCATTATCTAAACGAATGTTATTTTTATCATAAAACGTCTTAGATTTTTTGCAAATAGTGATATCTTAATAATTAAGATATTTTTTAAAAAAATTTAACAAAAATTTTGTTTACACTGTTAAATGTTTGTTTTTTTTTGTTAATTTTAAAAACCACTATAAGATTATAAGAAATATCAATTTATATTAAAATTAGATTACCTTGCAACTTAAATCAAATATATTAATTAACTCAAATTTAAGTCTTATTAATTCAACCAAATGAATAATTAAAATAAATATTTATATAATTTGATTCAATATAGATTCTACATCAAATGAATATTCTTATCTTCTAGTCAGAAATACATACCTATATTTATCTATATATATAAAATTAAGGTTTTGTCTGTATATTGCTCCAAATTACGCCAAATTTTGTTTGCACACGTTTCAAGCAAAGTTATGAACGAAAACACCCTCAACAAAATTCCTGTCTGTCTGTCTGTCTGTTTCAGTGGTTTCCGCGAAAAGTTGCTCACAATTCACGTGAAAACGGCTGAAGGGATTATTATGAAATTTCATATCATTGTATTAGATGTCTTCTAACTTATGTTTTTAGCTATATAACGTTTTGATATTTTGACCTCAAAAGGGGGTTTGGGGGGCGCACGAATGAAAATTATCAAATAACTCCTGAACTATTAACTCTACGGCAAATTTTATAATGAGCAAAGTTGTAGGAGATGTGATTTCTAACCACTTTTGTTTAAAAAATTCCCCCAAAAAACCACCCAAAAAGGGTGGGGGGAGTGAAAAATATGTAAATTCTTGCCCTTGAAGCAAGCTCAACCAAATTTTGTATACATAATCTGTGGGCCTCTAGAGAGCTATAAATACAAAAACTAACAACCCAAAATGGGGGGTTTGGGTTGCGCACGAATGAAAATTATAAAATAACTCCTGAACTATTAACTCTACGGCAAATTTTATAATGAGCAAAGTTGTAGGAGATGTGATTTATAACAACTTTTGTTTAAAAAAATTTCCCCCAAAAAACCACCCAAAAAGGGTGGGGGGAGTGAAAAATATGTAAATTCTTGCTCTTGGACCAAACTTAACCAAATTTTGTATACATAATCTGTGGGTCACTAGAAGGTTAGAAATGCAAAAACTGGATGCGGAGGTGGATGTGGGGGTGGAGTGATGGTGCGGGTGTGGGGTGTGGGTGCGGGAGTGGAGTGAGGGAGTAAGGCGGAGTAGGGGGTGGAGCGGGGGGAGATTTAGTGTCGGGGTGGTAGTGTGGGGGCGGGGGTTGGGCACGGGTGCATGGTGCGGGGGGTAGGGGTACTGAGTGGGTTTCGGGGGTGTGGTGGGTGGGAGTGGAGTGTGAGGGTGGGGGTCCAGGGGTGGTTAGCAAGAGGGCCGCCGAAGGCGGGCCTTGCAGCTAGTTATAAATAAAAAAATATATATTCAAGCTTATATCATTTCTTGTCGTAATTACGTATTATTCCATTCAAATACCCAACTATTAAATTTAACTATTATACTATTTTACTCAAATAACGAAATTTTCATGATTTACTTATTGGTACTTAGTTCAAACAACGGCATCTTAACCATAGTTACTCCGAAAATATGAGAGTACTTAAAATACGTATACCATTTATTCATATTGAACAGGAATCGATTTCGCTATAATTAACTTCACAATCTATTCATATCAAATATAATTTCTTAACTATAAATATATCGTTTTTCAGTGTGAGGTATAAATTGCAGGTATCTACTAGACTCGCCCTAGTAATAAATATAATAAACTATTAAAAATTTAATTTTTGATTGAATTAACTTTGACATAAATTTAGTTCTTAATTTTATTAAATATATCTTATGATTTAAGACTGTTTTATCTAAATTGGTTGTACTAACTTGTTATGGGATAAATATTATGAATACATTGTCTGCTGTCTCGATTGTTTTACTGGTTTATCAACGATTACTGTTTTAAGTAATTGAGTACTTGAAAATGTCCTGAAAAGGACGAAACGTCGTATGAAAATTGATATTTAACATTAATAAAAAAATTGTCCAAAAACCTGTGAATCTTTTATTCATTAAATATATAATTTATTTGTGATAAGTTGTTAATAGGGTGGTTGTGCCAAACTAGTCTTATGACTGTGTACTCAATGATGATGATAAAGTTAATAGTGTTTTAAAATAAATAAATGGATTAATTTAATACTATAGTATATTGTACTTGAACAACTCTTGTTTGTTTGCTTATGCTTTTATCATGTCAACATCTGAAAATTTCAAATATATGAACCTAGGGGTGAACCGCGATTGGAATTAAGTGTACACGTCTTTGGAATTATGTGGAATTATTTTGGAATTCATTAGATAATGCCCTTTCATCTATTGTCTTCTAATTGGAAATGAAAGTGGAAGTAGGTGTACACCATATTAGATCGCGGTTCACCTCTCGATATGAACCATATAATTTCTCAAGATATAGTGCTTAAATCTAAGATCCCTGCATTGAATATACAAACATTGTGGCATCAGAACGAACTTTTTAGGGCTTCAGGTTCTTGATCAAGAACCTGAAGCCCTAGAAAGTTATCGTATTTGAATCCAGGCAGAAACACATACAGAGTGACAGATAAAGAAAAAAAGCATACTTGTTTTTCTGTGTATCTTGATTTAGATCTCTAGAAACTAGAAAAGTCACGAACATGGAAGGTTTTAGAAAGTTTCTTTTGGTGTTGAATGGTCTATATTTTCAAAACTACGAAGTCTTTAAATTTTAGGCTTTCTTGGTTTTAGAACTAATGGTTGAAAAATGCAGAAAATCCACAAAAATGATCATATATTTCAGTTATATAAATTTCTCAGAAGCCAATGCGGTTAAATCCATTTTTTTTTAATTTCTAAATTTTCGAAAATTCTTATTCAGAAAATTAGGTTTATTTTTAACCGACTTCAAAAAAAGGTGGAGGTTCTCTATTCGACTGAATTTTTTTCCCTGCCTATGTAACCTCATATCTCTGCCAATTCTGAACCGATTTTGAAAAGTTTTTTTGCATTGGGTTCAGTCTAGTTTCCGATTGGTCCAATTTTTTTTTATTGGTATTAGACCTTTTTTGTTAGGTTTGTTCAGGCCTTACTTCTTCGTTTATCAACCGATTTCGATGATTCTTTTGTTATTGGAAAGGGAGTATTTTAGGGATGGTGCCATATTAATTTGGTCAAGTTCTGATGAAATGATCACTATTAATAACATCACTAAAAAGAAAAAATATAAATAATTTTTAAGAAAAAAATAAAACCGACTTCAAAAAATTAAATCCAACAAAAAAAATACACTAAAGGGTATAAAATAATTATTATCTTATTTAGTTACAACTAAACGACGAAATACTAACATGAAATTACTTTTTGATGTCGGTACCAAACAAACTATACCTATAAGCGAGCGTACCCTCCAAACGTAATAAGTAAGATCCGTCGAGTGCGATTCACAAAAGGTATATGTTAGGCACCGACTTCAAAGAGTAATTTCATGTTAATATTTCGTCGTTTAGTTGTAACTAAATAAGATAATAATTATTTTATACCTTTTAGTGTATTTTATTTGTTGCATTTAATTTTTGAAGTCGGTTTTATTTTTTTCTTAAAAATTATTTTGCTTAACTTTTCCTCAATAGGGCCTACTTCTGTTTTTCTTTTGATTATACTTTTCTATGTAATGGAATTTGAAAAAGATCAATTTTTATAGATTGTTGTTTTATGGACTTAATCGCATTGTCTTCTGAGTGACTCATAATTAAAACAATTGTACCCATTGAACAGCGGGATTAATTAAGGGAGTTGATATTAATAAACAGCACCTTTATTCAAATAATTAACTATCGACAAGTTACTGATCACCAAATTTGGCTGAAAACGTATTTTCAATTTCTTTCTAAATTATATTTTATGCTGCCTAAACAATTGCCCAAACCTCTAATTCAGAAAAGCAGATATTACACAATATTTTGGTCGAATCCTTGAGGCTATGAAGGTCAAAAGGTCCTCAACCGCTTAGGGAATTGCAAGCAATAAAACAGCTGTGAGAAAATATTTGCTCAAGCATTGTATGGCATTCGACAACATAAATTAAATTTTTCTATCAACAACCCACAATACATACATCCCCTTCCATTCGCAACCCCCACTCACCCCTCACTTGAACCCCATGAGCTTTTTCCTTTAACAAATAAAAACTCCAGTTTCCCTACCTTTCTTTTAAGAAAATTCAGGTAGGATAAGGAGATTTTTCAACTGTCTCTAGGCAGTATTCGTAAAAGTGGATCTACCTCTACCGTTATGTACTCAAGACCTCATTTTCTTTATGGTAGGGTGTATATTATTCTGTCTCTTTTTTTCTTTCCTAATTCCTATAAAAAAAAACACAAATCTTTTTTTTTTCTTAGGTCGTGACCATGTCCTAAGCCTTATGGCTTAGATAGTGTGTATAAAATGTCAGTGGACAAATCCTGTATCCACTCTGGATACGTACAAACGAATTTTTGGTGAAAATTAAAAATATGTGATGTGGCTATCTCATGACTTTAATAATTTAATCCAGGGATGGCAAACCTATGGCGCATGCGCTAAACGTGGCGCATTGGAATATTACAAGTGGCGCATTTCATTATTAAATTTCTCAAGTGCCTAATCCCCATATTACCGATTCTTTGGTTATATTTCCTTTCACTTGTAGCTTGAGTTGTATGGTGTATTTGAACTCACATTTGAACAAATTAGCTCATAATATGTACAAGGTTGGCCTCCACCGATTTAATCAATCTGGGACCGAGACAAGCTATATTAAGTTGAAAGTATTATAAAATAGTAGTTGGAAAAGGTGTAGAATGTTCTTTAATATATATATATATATATATTGAACACGGTCTTGTACCAGTCCACCTCAAGATCGTGCAGTTCTGCGTGGTTTAGAACCCGCACAGATCAAGAGATGAAATCGGTCTTGTGTTTTCTCACTTGCCCTTAATAGATGTTAAATAAATTTGGAAGCGGGGGGTGTCTGAGCCGTCCAAGTGAGCTTCCAAATTAGGGTTACAACAGACTTGGTTTATCTTTCTGTTGACGCTTCGAGGTTTCCTACAGCCTTTTCCTATTTCAAAGCTTAATTCTAATGTGAGAGTGGTAGGATCACACAGGGTTACACAAATAAAAATAATGTAGACTAACTCCCATTAATTTTTAAAACCAAAAGAAATTTTATTGATATCAAAGAAAAAAAGAAATTTTATGTTGCAATTTTGAATTTTGAATTTAAAGATGATTTGAAATTTTAATATTGAAATTTTAGTATTGTTTAAGTTTGAATGAAGTTATTATTTTAAGTTGTCTAATTAATTTGATTTATATTTGATAGTGGGGGCTTCAAGGGTCGATTTCGCCTCGAATGCCTTTGGATTTACAAAATTTGGTGTGGTCCACTTGATGTGATGCTATATATGACAATTATGAAAAAGAATTTGTATTATTTTCAATGTTATAATCTATAAATTAATGTTTAATTATTTATTTAATTCAATGTTTTTATTATAATTTATACTTTTGTTAATTTAATTAATCTAATTTACTTATTTTAATTGTATTTTCTTTAATTATTATTTATTTATCTATTGTAACAACATTATTACTTGAGCCCATGAATCCATTTTCTACTTTGCTTGATCAATTTGAGAGAATTTTTAATTTACTTTCGGACTTAGGCCAATATGAATCTGTTCAACCCCTATTATCTTTATTTTACTAATTTTTTAACTATTACTAAGGTCCGTAATTCACCTGCAACCTCTTTGATTTACACTTATTAATATATGAAGAATATTCTGAATTTTTAATATGGTAGTGCGAATTTCGAGGTATCTATTTTTTGCATCAAGCACGGGTTATCCTCATTGCCCTCACATGAAATTTCGGGCCCGGGCCTCGAATCTGAAGCGAGCCCCTTATTCTGGAAAAAGTATGTGCTTTTTATGAAGTGGTGAATGTAACTCTTCTGACATGTAATAAAATTATTCATAACAGCTCGGATTCATGAATAAATAATCTCTTGATTTTTATTCAAATTAATTTTTATAATAAGATAAAAATTGCATTTTCTCGTATACATTTTACAATGCTTGATTAGAATAAGTAGAGAAAGCAATCGTATATATATATATATATATATAAAACATATCTTAAAGGGCAATTTCTTTTAATACATGTATTTAGTTACAGTTTATAATATAGGAATTTAATTTAGATTTAATTGTATAGAGATGGAGGTTTGAATACAATCTCCGACTTGTTCGTAAACAAGCTCAGACCTGTTTGCTCGAATTGGAATTTTTTTTTAATTCGATCTTTCTAGGATTTCCCTTTTCGGTATTAGGTTCATGTACAATAACTAGTACTCTCTATTGCAGGGTCCAAAGTTCACTCCTCACCATGACCCATGGTTTCTTGAGCACATGCGGCTTGAATTGTAAACCTCGCCAGGTCAAAATCAACCCTTTCTAGCAAGGATTCGCTTCGTTGTGGACACTCCAGTAATTCTGCGCGAACCCATGCGTCTTCCAGGTGAGATTTTTTCCATTCGTTTTTGAATTTTCTTTATTCTACCCATTCTTTATTTATATATTAATATCACAGTTAAAAAATAAATTATCTCAATATTAATATTTCGATTTCTACTGCTTTTTCAAATACTTGCCTAACTAGAATTAACATTTAATAATTCGTATTGTAAACGAGTTTTACCTTTTTATGATCCGACCCAAATTTGAGAATTATTTTTTTGTCGCGATCCAAAAACAAAGCTACATTTTTTAATTGCCTTTTTACTTTACCATACAGAGTGTGGTCATGTATAGTAATCGTTCTTGAAAAAAGTGATTTTTTCGATTTTCCAAATATCTTAAAAACGAAGTTCCTTGCTGTTATTTTAAAAATATTAGAGTTAATAAAATATACGGCAAAAAATTTTACCCCTTAAAAAATTACACTCGATAAATACTGGCTAATATTAATAATTGATAACTCCATTATTTTCTTGAAAATCAAAATGTGTATAAAATTACTATCTTTAGTTTTTAAAGTTGAGAATTATTTAAATAACGCTATAAGAAATTAATATTATTTAAAAATTTTACATTATCTAATCAAAATAAATCAATAATTACTGTATGATTAAAATGGCAATTTTTTTTTAGTTTTTTTTATTCAAAATTTTGGATTTTTTTATTTCCGGCTTGGCCTTCGTAAAAAAAAAATAACCTCCAATTTTTTCATCAAAAGGAAGGTTTTTAGGGGGTGTTGGAAAAAATTTAATTTTTAACGACCAGGCTAATTTATACTATATTTGATATATATGTGTATGTTTATTTGCATCAAGCAGAGGACAACCTCTTTGTTTCTCTTTATATTTCACATTTTACTAATTTTTCTTATGCAACAATTTTTAATTGTATATTTTATTTTTCACGGAGCACCAGCGTTCCGCGGAGGTTTGAGAACCATGGTACCAAAATAATACCACGATTCAATTCGTTGGTAGTTAAGTTGTCGTTCTATGAGAGAATTGCCTTTGTTCTCTTTACTCTTGTAATTTCATCTTAGTTTTCTCTCTCTCGAACAAAAACTATTTGAAAAGAACTTGAAAAGGATAATAATAAATTGAAAGGAATGGTAAAATATTTACCAAGCGACGAAATTAATTCTCTTCCCGCGGGAGTTTCGATCCTCGCTTTTCTTTTCCAAGTGTAAAGTGTTCTTCAATTATTCACTGTCGATTAGAATGTGAATGAAAACGATGTATTGAATATTAATGGCCGAATCATGACCCACACTCTCTCTCAGTCTTTGTCCGTTTTTCGTGTTATCTTGTATTAACCATTTTGATAATGAAACCTCACCACTCTCTCTCTTTTTTCCAACTCAAAGAGAAGGGATAAAGTTCTAATTTATGAACACATCGGAATCCGATAATCGAATCTCTCATCCCTTTCGTTTCAATGCAGAAATAGACGATTACCACATAAAATACGATTATCTTTAAAAAGAGGATAAAATCCGTACAATTCAATAAAAAATCTTTTTCAGAAGAAAAAAATATGAATCACAGACTTTATTTAATAAAAGTATACATTTATATACTTTTTTCTAAAGCATTTTCAAACGGTTTCAAGTTACGAGCGCAATATTAATTTTTATACTGTGACGTCACGGTAGCTTTGAGTTTATGTTTAAGGATTAGAAAACTAACAAACGATAATTATTGCACATAACTCGTACACTGTTAAAAAAATTGTAAATTTACTATAATATTTTTACAATACAAATAGATAGGAAATTTACAAGATTATGTATAGTAAAAAAAATACTATATTATATTGGTAAAATCACATTAACTCAATGCAAAAATACAAAAATAAATTGTAGGATTTGAGTGAGATGTAATCAGAAATTGAATTTAATACACAGTAAGTCTAAAATAATTGGATATTGCGTATTTGATTACCAGGAATGTTTACTAAAGTCTCATTTTCGCAACTTACCAAACATTTAACAAATTTTCGCGATAAAATTAGAGTAAATTCGAAAATAAACCTCAATTAAATATTTTCTTTCTATGAATTGTAGACACTTAAACTCTTTTCCTGCTATGTTCCCTAATTACTTCAATATTCCAAGGGTCCAAGGTTCAATTTTTGTATCTATTTTCTGATGCTTTGGAGGCCAGGTTGATGAAATGGAAAATTCAGTAGTAAAATTGCACCAATTTTAACAACATTGATTTTAACAGATCACTATTGACCTTATATTTATATATTCTTACTTAAAGACAGTTTCAGAATCAGAAAACTAGAAACACACAAATTTGCCCATTTCATCAAACCTGGTCGTAATAGCAAGACTAGATCGTAACTGAATTTTGGGGTCGCGAAACATAGGGAAACAATGACAATGAAAAAATTATAATGCGCAGCGGCCAAAAATTAATGTTTAGTGAATTCGAGGTATTTTTGACATTGAATTTGCATTAATTTGTGTAATTGCCATTTTGTATTAAATATATATTTGTTTATGTGAAGCAAGGCTCTCAGCATTGCCCATTATAAAATCAAAATTACAGATCAAATTTTAAAAATATTGAAGATGATTATCTACGTTTATTTAATAAAAAACAACCAAATCCATTTCATTATTATTTAGATTAAATAATTGATGTAATTATGTAGTTTTTTTAATAAATGGTAAAATTACAAAATAGGTATGTTTATAAAGATTCGCTTCATTATAAATTTATTTTGAATTTGCTTGCAAAAATGATGATTTTATACCATATATCTATACAATATGGGGTTGCGAAAAATTTCTCAGTCAAAATGGGGTCGCGAATGAAAAAAGTTTGAGAAGCGCTGGACTAGATCATTTCACGTTCGTTTTCTATGTAACTTTAAATATTCTTAAGGATAGGTAGGTTATAATGAAAGTCAGTCCATAAATTATATAAATTTTATTCAATTTCCGAGGTTTCGGGGACTTTTTCTCTCCTTCTTCAGAGTATTGAATAGTTATTGATGGGTGAGTATAACTCGGCTCCTCTTATGGTGTTATGTTGCAAAATATTGTAATATTGTTGTTATAACTGAAAGGAAAGGCAAATGGGAACCGAGCTATACTCACCCATCAATAACTATTCAATACCCTGTCGAAGTTCTGCAAAGAATGAAGAAGGACCTCGAAGTGGTGGATGATCAAGGCCCGAAAATTGCAGTACCTGGGCCATATTATGAGGAACGAAACCCGGTATGCTTTGCTTCAATCTATTCTGCAGGGGAAGATTTTCGGAAAGAGGTCCCGGAAGAAGTAGGATATCGTGGTTGAAGAACCTCAGGACCTGGTTCAACAAGACCTCCCAACAACTCTTCCGTATTGCTGTTGATAAAGTGAAGGTTGCCATGATGATAGCCAACATTTCTAACGGATTGGCACAAGAAGTTACAACTAAACGATAAATTGTTACATGAAATCACTTTTTGAAGTCGGTGCCAAACAAACTATATTAAGCGAGCTAATGTGACGGTGTCTTCATTACCCGCCAAACGTACTAAGGAAGATCCATAGAAGTAATACGCAAGTTGGAAGGCACCATAAGGAGCCAATGTATTTTAGCGTATACGAGTTACCAGAGCTCTCTGCGAGTCAAGGGCGAAACCAATGGGCAATAAAATAGTAGAATCCGTTCTCTTCGGGTCAAATTTTGGTGATATTGTCAAGAGTAAAAAATGCGATCATATATATATATCACATATATATATATATATATATATATATATATATATATATAAGATAAAGGGTATGTATCTTTTATCTATGACAAATGCTTTGGGTGTTTTATGATTTTGGATAGCTCTAAGAAGTAGAGAACTAAAAGTTTTCGCCCTGCAGTCGCTAGAGACCGCTTTTTCGATATACGGTAGCCTTCCACTCTATATTACTCTATGGGAAGATCCATCGAGTGTGATACATAAAATGTAACTA